>OZ026581.1:15202362-15372362 GCA_964020215.1 Aurelia sp. 3 sensu Dawson et al. (2005)
TGTGAATGTAAAGAAACTATAAAAAATTGCCCGAATCAGTCGCCGTGCAAACGAAAAGTGGCATCAAGGGATAAGCTCCCCGATTCGTAAGTAGTTGACATCCGCTTTCTCTAACTTTGAGCCTTGAGGGAAATCGAAATTTGTTCGAAATAGCACATTTTTTCTGGGAAAGCAGACAGGGTTCTTTGCAGTTACAGTGGTGGGAAATTTGTCTGAGACCAAAAAAGGAGAGCAGCGCAATTTTCTTTCCAAACAAGTTGAGCAGTTAAGTGTTTAAAACACACCAATAATAAACAGCGTGTCCCAAAATTTTGCCCATGCATTTGTGTGGCTGCCACGGAGAAGCCATAGTTTTTATTCTTCCGGTCTTGGTATAGTTGAATGAAGTAAGTTTCAATTTACAGCTTGAGACATTGTTTTAGCCAACTTGCCAAAAGGTTGCTGATTTATGGCAGACAAAAACAACGTTATGTTTCAAATAGCACTTTCTTGGCTCTCCCAAAATGTCGACATAAAGAAAGGGTTGTGTCTAGCATTGTATCTAAATTTATTCCACATTTCAGAATGGCAGAATTCACAATAAGTCAGAAGCTTAATTGGAAAAGAACGGATCGAATAATCGTTTGTGCATCTCTGCAGCATCTTTTGAGAGTAGTGGGATCAGGATATTTCAAGCCATTCTCAAAGATACACTTTAGCTGGGATAATAATTGGGGCCCTAGACCAAATTACACAAACAAATAAAACTGAAGTTTTATGTTTGGATCAAATGTTGTGCTCTCTAAAACTTGACGTTACTTTTTGGGGCACCCGGTAGAAGTCACAGAAGTTACATAAGGTGTGACACAGACAAAGTAAATCGAAGAAATCATATTACACAAGACAAAATAATAATGACTGATTCAAGTGTTTGGAAGATAAATGGCTAGGCTATACTATTACTATTCTTTATTTCTTGTTGCGATCGCAAACTGACAAAAATGAGGATTTAGCCAACCTCGTCCCCAAGGCCTTTTGTCATATTGGGACGGAGACGAAAACTCCGAATACCTATCAAAATTCATAAAAACCGCAATCGATTTCAATCAGCTGCAACGCAATAACACAATGGGAAAATTATCCTGAGATTACGCAGCTCAGATTGGATGCAACTATAAGTCTCCTTGTGGTACTGTATTAGACATTTTCCTCACTCCAGAAGCAGAAATTGTATATTCGTTATAGAGGACTGTTTGCCACTTGGAATTTCTCAAGAAAATGCAAGTGTATTCGTAATTGTTTCGTACTGACCAAGTCGATCGCATGTTTTTGACGAATTTCGACGAGTTTCAGTTCTGCCTGGTTCCACAAAATCCTTATTTTTGGCAACCTACTTTGTCGATAGAAATGGCAAAAAGTAACAGAGATGTTGCTAAACCGTTTAGCGAACAAAAAACAACGCTTGAATCACTGATTACTGCTGATTACTCTTATAAACCTAGCCTATTTTCTCGTTTATTTTTGTTTTCTTGTCATCCTCGGGTGCAGTAGAATGCTGCATCTATCTACGAGCCACATTTTGGCAACAAATCAAACTACCAACTATAGTGAGTGCAGTGATCTGACCGAAAGTTCTGAATCGATTGTTACAGTGACATGCTCTGAATTTTTCTGGTGCAAAATGTTAATTTCAGTGTCACTGTCATGATCTTCTGCCCTGGCAGTTGGGACAAACAGTTCTTCACCCATCTCAGTTGCATCGTCAGAATACACAGCGTTTAACCCGTCATCTGCTAACAGCTCATCTCGCTCAGAAGCTATGTGTAAATTACGATCAAATGATGCCTGCCCATTGAGAAGTCCTTCTGATTCAGGAGACTGAGACACGCCAGTTGGGTAACTGTAACCATTTCCAAGGCTGCAGAGAAATCATCAAAATGTTACTGACTGTTCGTTGACCATAAAATAGACAAATTACAATCAATAAACAAGATCAGCTAACTTTTGTTATACCCACTTGAAGTCAAGTGACTTACAAAATCCTCTCTTTATAAACTGATACAGTAACCCGCATCATGCTTTTCAAACGTACGAAGTTTTTATTTTGTCATAAGCGATAGGACATCCGTGTGTAGCAGTTTGAAATTTGTATCGGAAGCGCGCCACCTTAAATTATTGCCGTTTGGTGTTTTAAACTTGGCTTGACTTTGCATACAGCCACCTTTCACTGTTTCGCAATTTTGAATTTTTTAGTGGTGAGCCACCTTTGATGCAGATCCACCTCAATCATAAAGGTCCAACGGACAAAAAACTAGTCAATATAACATCTGCCCTGGTTCTCCATTTTGCCATTAACACAAAAAGATAAGCTAAGGTGGCTCGCTACTGATATAAACTTCAACCTGCTACACATTGGGTTCCCAATAGCTCATGATCTTGCATGGGAGAAAGGTTCCTCAAGAGGATTATCAGGTGATGTGAAGGAATCTCCCCAATCTAAAGTGGGCGTAAAAAACGCTGGCTGAATTCGTCTATTCGAAACTTTATTTTAAACTATTTACGTTAGTCCTTTGTGAAATAGGCAATGAACAAAAATTATGACTCTCCATTTTTCAGTGAAGTTAAAAACCCACATCACTATGATAAAGCACAATTTAACGAAACATGTTATCTTGGTCTAAACATTTCTGTAAGGGACTATTCCACTTCAACGGTTCGCTAGTTATTAGAAGTCAAGCTTCCATATGAGAAGACAGTCTCCTTTATCTTATACAGGAAAAGCTAAGTATCAATCTTAAAAGCAAAGCTGTAAAGCATCTTTCAACAAATTCTTCATTTGAAAGAAAAAATCGTATGACGATTTGACACAAATATCCTCAAAATTAAGTTAGAGTCGGACACAAGCAAGAGAGAAGTGGTGGCTTGAAATACCGGGTGTGCCAGAAAAACATCCTACTTTTGAAAATTCATCGAACCAAGAGTACTTCACAAATTTGAATGATTCATCTTCTAGCTAGAAGCCGAAAGACTGAAGTACTTTTGTCATTTTCTTGCTGTCTTGCCAGTACAAGAAGTATCGGTAAATATAAAAAATTTCATGGTTTCAAAATGATTGAAAAAAGGCCCAAAACATTGATCAAATTGTAAACACTCTCCTTAAACAGAACAATACGCAATGGGCGTTTCATCTCTCTCAACAGCTATATAAAACACCAATTTTCGAACAAATATCCAAGATCTTCAGTTCCATGGCCATAAGTGTGCAGTGGATATCTCTCACATACGAATAATTACATTTTCTTCGTTGATCTGTGTTAGCAGTCCTTTATCTATACTTTACCTATATTTCTAGTGCTCTTGCGACAGCGAGGAAAAAATACTTCTATCTTTCGGCTTTTAACTAGAAATTGAATCATTCCAATATTTGAAGTACAGTAAGTTCCCGAGTATAAGGAACCACTCTCTAAGTTAAGGCCTCGGGAATTTTCTTATTTAAAGAGACCGTTTTCAAAGTCAGGGTCAAAGTTTCTTGTCTACAGGTACCATCATGTCAAATCAAGACAAGGTAAGTGACAGCATCCTGCATGCATGTGTATTGAATATTACCGTTAGTATTGTACAATACGTACTGTACAGTACAATGTTCTAATGTAAAAAGACTGCTTTAGTCATTTAAGATTAATAATTTACTGCAAAGCACAGGAAATACCTTTGGGTTCTGAAATGTTAAGCTTTTTGTTTTTAGATGCAATCAAACGGAAATGTTCTGATATGTTATAATGTTTCTAAAATTGTTGCAATACAACCAAACAGAAATTCAACTTGTCAAACAAGGCTGTTTGTAAACCACGAAACCACGAAATCACGAAACGAAATAGCGAAATAGCGAAATGACATACATTTTTTGAAATATGTATTTGAAGTATTGACCCGTTGAAAGTAACTGCTGTCCTTATTTTCCGTAAAAGTTTAGAAACCTTTGGGGGCATTCCCTCTTTCTGACCTGGACTTTCCACTTTAGCCTTTTGGGAAGAAGTTACATCATACTCCGAGAAATGCTGTTTTGTTATATGCTCTGGTTATTGCGATAATTTAGTTGTATTCAGCACTTCATTTAAGGGACTCATACTCATATACTCAACTACCACACAGCAAGGGTCATAATACAGGGGAATTTTTAATTAAACCATTTTACTTCAAATTCAAGAAAAAATATATCTAAAATCTGTAAAAATACTTTTGTTCTGAAAAATTCTCGAACAATTTTTCGAATGAGTGAAACCATTTCTATGATGAAACCTCGGGGGGGGGGGTACCTTAGTACTGTTCGTGGTACGGGGACGTGCCATTTTTTAGGGGTACTTTTTTAAAACCATTACGGAATTATGGGTATCATTTTCACAATTTTTTGACATTTCACGGAATTAGGGGTGTCCTTTTCAGGGGATTTTTCATAATTTCCGGAATTATGGCCCAGATATTTATTCGATTTGTGGAGTTATGGCCCTAAAATCCACCAGAATTTAGGGAATTATGGGTACCAATTTTTCGGGCAAAATGGCACGTCCCCGTCGCATGATAGATTGAGTTACCCCCCCCCCTCCCCCGAGGATGAAACGCCCCTCGTTGCGCCTGAGATTCACAAAATCCAACAAATATACCATCAACCATGATCATAAGCGGATCGAAATGCCAAAGATTATTTATTTATCACAAAAGCTAGTGCATAAATAGATTGACCGATTTGATGACCTCAGATGACCAATGATAAAGAATTCTATCATACCGAAATCAATCATTTTGCAATGGAGTTCTGCTTTATGAAACTGAAGGGCCAAATGGGGGAATGCCCCCGAAGGTTTCTAAAGTTTTTACGGAAAATAAGGACAGCAGTTGCTTTCACCAGGTCAGTTTTTTTACATGGGCCTCGATTTATTCATCGTAACAACTACTTTATATTTCAAATATGTATTTTGGGGAGAAGTATGTCGTTTCGCTATTTCGCCATTTCGTTTCGTGATTTCGTGGTTTCGTGGTTTACAAACAGCCGTCAAACAAGTGTCTGAGTAATTATGTTCATGCCAACCATTGTCAGTGTTCTTTATGCGGTTTCTTTAAATTTCTCATTGTAGAAGTCCTTTTAGAGAATAAAGAATATTGTACCATTTTTCCAATACAGTACTGGTTAACCATTTGAAAACCGAAACTTTACACTGCAATCAGCCTTTTTAAATTTTTGTTGTGTGGATCATTAATTTCTAAAATATTCACCCTGTTTTGAGAACATTACATTCTATTACACATTCATTAACGGGGATATGCTTTGGCATTCAGGCATAAACTGGGACGCACCTGAAAATAAGAAACATTCTAATTTCTGACCTAAAATCGTTTCTTACTTAAGCAGTGTTTCTTATACAAGGGGGTTTCTTATATGTGGGAGCTTACTGTACTCTTGACGCTGTGAATTTTCAAAAGTGGTAACCCTCAAAAGGCAATATCTGCCCGGAAAAGAACCGAATCAAGCATTCTCAGAGAACCATTCAGAACTTCCAATGTAGCCAAGTGGTAATATTAGAAGAAACTGCTATACTTCACAGTTTGAGCAGTTGCTATCATTCCAACGAATAAATTTACTTGAAAGGACAAATCGCATAATCCATAGAAACCTTGCATTTTGGCAATCAAAAGAAAACACACGATTTATATACATTGCACATTTATTAAAATGAGAATTACTTGGATCTTGCTTTGAAAGTGCAGAAAATGTCTATTACCCATCTTAAACAGCGTGATCGAGTCGTTCACGAGTGGGGAATTCATGTCCATTGCCAATGCTAAAATGTATTAAATGAGGTATCATAAGGCTCTGGAAACCTCCATACTTTCACGCAAAGATAGATTCAAGTCAAATCAAGACTTTCTGGATCACAAGCTCACCACAAAAATTGCGTTGAACTTAAATGAATTTACTTATCCCATGAGATATTCAAGCGGGTAGGTTCCCCTGAGATAAATAAGCGCAGTACTGCATAGAATAAGGCTCAAGGGACTACAAGGTATATAAGCAAAGAATGATGTCAAAGTTATCACTCGTCGTTGATTCTTTTGACAAGACATACAACCCCACCTCACCTTCCCTTCCTTCAGAATCTTGATATTTGATGATACTCGAAGATTACTTTGTTTGAAAGCTCGACATTTTGGCTGAGAATCACCAGACTGACCATACTATGCTATAAGATATCTATTGTTGTCTGTATCTTAGCGTTAGTTAAAAAGTAGTGTTGAAAGAAACAAAATATATCCATCCGTTGAGTTCTTTGAGTTATCACAGCGGTAACCTGATATCTTATGATAGACTGACTCCTGTACAGTATCTATCGTTTTCTTTTACAATCATGTGTAGCATTCAGGTAAGGTCGTGCGTAATTAAAACTGTTCTATGGAATCCCATGGGAAAGTCTTTGCTCCTCAACGTATCGTGGTTGTAGTATCGTAAATCAGTTTACAAGAGTAATCTCTAGCATGTATTATAAAATCTATAATGGAATATTTGAAAAATTTAACTATAAAATTTGATACCTAAAGGTTCGCATTACGAAAATAACAAAATGTATTAATTCTGGAAATGAAATTGACATTAACGAAAAATCAAGAGTTCAAGTACGGAACCATCGGTTGCCCCCGAAAAACTTCAAAGAGTTTCTTCCTCAACCCTGAACACCGAAGTTTCGCAATAATTGGAATTGTTCAAAAATTATATCCTGGCTCTGGTGGCCTGGAGCGCTTTCGCCCACTATGCCAATTTTGTGACGAACTTTGACTTATATCATCAAAGAGATATTTCAGGTTACATCACGCAGTAATGAAGAAAAACATCACGGAGTGTCCAGTTGTTCCGCAAAGTTTACATGCTGATTTTAGACGATTTTGGAGATGGGGGAAAAGAGGGTGGCACATCCAAGATAGCTTTAAAGATGAGGCTCAAATTTACCAAGAGGCAATTACTTGGACATTACCACAAACGTATAAAATACTACAAGCTTTTGGCTATTACAAAATCAATGATTCTACACTTAAACGGGTGCTGTGATGAGGGAATATTTTTTCAATTCAGCCTGTACAGACAGAGCAGAAACTGTGCACGCATGCGCAAATACTTGCAACTTTGAGAACCCTTAGCACCCTCTAACAGATCCCAAAGTTCGGCAACACTGGATATTTTAATCCTTGGGGCTTAAACTCTTGATTTATAATTACAAAAAGCTTATCTGTCCAAATACTTCCTTATCTCACATTGCTCGATGATGTCATTCTATGCAGTTTCTGCTCCGTCGCCTGTACATTGCTTCGCACGTCTATCAATAGATTTGAGTCACGGGCTCCCTTCTAGGCCATTTGTTAAGGCCAATTTCAAATACGCGGAATATTCCAAGCTGGAGGAATTTAGAAAGCTTCTCAGCCGTAACTATCTATTCAATTTCAGAGAGACATTTTCTTCCGCAAACAATAGAATTTCCGCCCGCCCGGAATGTTCCACTGACTGGAAAATCAGCCTTTATGCTGCAAGTGTCTCTGTACAGTTATGCGTTGGACCAGTATCCAGTAACGGGGTGGTGGCAAATTTGCACTATGATGATGAACATTTTCATACCCCTGTCATAAAAACTGACCAGCAGTATTTGCATGATATCAGATTTTTGAAAATTCCGGACGAAGTTGTCACTTTGGTGGGAAACAAGCTTCATGTACTGGCACTGTTACTTACGTTGTGTATACCGGTAAGAACCATAGCAGCTTTCTCGTTCCAAATACTTGACGAAAGTTATTTGTTTTACCAAGATTGAATCCATCTTTGTCAGGACCATTGCCGAATACTGGAGGCCTAAACGACTCTAAAAAGGAAAACAAAGAAGAATCAATAAAAATTCTGAGAATCGCTGCCCACTGGGGTACTTGACTAAAATTTGTACAGGGAATTGTACAAAAAAGTTTTATTTACCCTGCTCCAGAATTTTCTCCTCAATATGATAGCCGACTCTAGAAAAAATCGGTGAAGTATATAATCAAAAACAAAGAATTGGACTGAGCAATGAACCGATCTAGCAGAACACCTCCCTTTGATATGTTTTGATAGCCGGTTCTAGAAAGTTATCTTCTTTTGATACTCATCATTAGAAGGGATAGGTGGCAACGATTACCTGAAAAACGGGCACATCCTCGTCGGACACACATTCTAAGTACCCCTCCCTGGGTTTAAAGACCTGTGCTCCTCATAATTCTCTGCTTGTGCGCGAACCATCAAAACATCATAACGTTACGAATTTTGATAAAACAATAATAGCACGAGGGAGGGGGGGGAGGGGTCTTATGAAAGTATGCGAAATTTGCCGCTCTCAAAAGTATGCTCTTTCAGACTTCTAGCTTAGCTACGGGTATACCTTTTGGCTATTTCAGTGTGCACGCAATGGTACAATTTCGGTAAATCCAAACTGTCTTATGTTCTTATGTAGAAACTCCAAAAGTTGGAGAGTTTATTCTAAAAATCAGCTGAAAGAAAAACTATAAACTTATCTGCAGATGATAGAAAGCTTTCATAAAAACATTGCATACCGCAAAGCATTTTTGAATGGACATTTCACATAAAGTCTGTATGAAATTAGATGCCACCTTGAGATTTGCGATAACACAAGATTCCTTTGCAAAAGATTCCTATTGTTGTTATTAGCGGGCATCTGCAGGTGACATCTAATTCAAAATGGCCTAGACCCAGCAAAATTTCTCTCAAAATTGTAACGTCTCTTTTCTAAACCAAATCATTCTTCTTTGTAAAACAACAGCTTAAGCCATAAAGACTTTGAAAACACAGGAGTCAGAGCAATAAGCAGTCGCTGATATTTTTTAAGCTTAAATTTTCCTTTCAAAACATCCTCGTTTCAGGACGAACATGAAATAAAAACAGTGGGAATAGCATACTTTTCGTCTTAAGCCATTCTTTCTAGCGTAACGCGTGGGAAATAAACAAACATTACGACGATACACTGCTGACTTTTGCCACGAAATTGATCGATTAACCAGTCTGCTCTACTTGATCTTAACAAATAACTACTCAAATCAGTGTGCTTTTGATGTTTTTTAACAAATCTTACGTCATGCTTCAATTTCGAGGATATTCTCTCACGAGGCTTCATCACTTTTGCCCAACACACTCCATGATCGTTATAAAGATTTCCCACATGAGGTTCTCTCGAAATCGTGATGAAATAAAAACGTGTCCTGACAGAGCAGAAACTGGGCATGCATGCGTGAAAATTTGCAACTCCCCCCCCCCCCCCCCTCTAGCTCCCTGCAACGGATCCCGAGATTAATTAGGTAGCACTTGATATTTTCCTGCAAGGGCCTTAAGTCTTGATTTATCTTTTCAAGAAGCTTATCTACTCAAACATTTATTTATCTCAGATTGCTCGATGACGTCATTTTACGCAGACTGATTTGAGTAATTGATTTAAATCAGCAACCACTTTTCATACTGACTCAAAAGTTTCAAAGAGTTTCAAAACAATCAAAAGTTTCCAGGGGAGGTTGTTTGTTCCCAGAGACCTAAAAATTGGGAATAAACGTTCCTTGTAAACTGCTGGAATTTCAAAGGAATTCAACTTTCCACGGGAATCGAAATCTTCAAGAACTGTTTACAGAAAGAAGGAATATCCTTGTCCCTTGAGACAAGAATATTTTAGGTTTCTACGGACAATAAACTTGCTCTGAAACTATTGACTGAGTTGCCTATTCCCAGCTTGAAATAATACACGCTCCTTTTTCTTTTAAGATTTGAAACGGCTGTAGGTCGATCGCCTATTTTTGATGACATTTTTTTTGCGGATTTCAAGCATAACCTTTTCCTCAAAACCGTTAATTTGGGAAATTTAGTGTGGCGAACAAAATTGCAAAAAATACTTACAATGGAGAGTGGTCTTTAGCGACAGAACAACGTTTGAAGCATTTCAATATGCCTCTTACTTAATTTTCTACAGGGTGTTTCAGAAAAAACGCAACCCAACAATCATTCAAAGTCTTAAAAAATTGACAAAACTTCTGAGTAGATGTAATATGTACAAACATAAGTACAATATTTCATCTTTCTAATGATTTGCAGTTTGGATATATTAATGGAATTATTCATCATTAAATTGATACCTTCTGAAGTATGGCCATTTTCAAATGCAGCATGCCACAAAAGCAAAATCAACACCTTTTTTCCATTAAAACATTATGAAAAACTTTCCTCAAAATATTTCAGGCTTGGAAGCGTTCGAGGTGATACCTTGAGGAAGGAAAAGGGCGATTTCATCCTCATAAGGTGGATTTGTAGATAATGATAAAATATGCTCTCACAAAGGTGGATTATCGTCTATGTAAATGTCCAGTAATTTTCCAGCATCTACAATAGGCCATACTTACGAAAACTTGAATTAGCCGATGAAAAATTCAATTAATTAATCTAGATATCGTTGGAAAGAAGACAGATTGTACTAGTATCTTATTATTTCCTGAAGAATCTCAAATGAAAGTTAGTTGCGTTTTTTCTGATAACAGATTGCGTCGGGTCACATTTTTGGTCACCCGCATATAGTTTTGATTCTACTTGATGGAAAATAAAAACATTGCGTGGCTGAGCATCGCTAACAAGATGCACATCAAATCTTATCGATATTGACTGATAAATGCTTTGCAATGCACTCACCTAGCGTAGATCTGTTGTTTAACGTCAGAAAGATATGGTAACCAAACAATGACCATAAACTCACGAAAAACATCGAAGATATGAAGAACAGAAACAACACATGTAAACTGCTGTCGGCCTTTGGAGATCCAGCCTACAATGAACGGGAAATGATTTGTAAAGAATGCAAAATTAGGGAATGTAAATGTGACAGAGCAAACGGTGAGCAATTAAAATGCCGAGAGCGGGATTTGCATTGATAACTTATGTTTACATTGTCCTATGCACAACTTTATCCTCCTAGGTTTAAGCAGCGCCAAATGACTTCGTTCGTAAAGATGTGATAGAAATCAAACAAGTACAAGCTTGTCTATTGTATATGTTACTGCAATTAACGATCATTTGTCAAGCTTGACTCAAATATACCAACATTTGCAAATTCTACTTAAATGTACAAGCATGTGTCGAAATGTATTCAAACGGCCAAGCATACATGTATGTCATATTTTACTAAAAAAACAAGCAAATGTCAAATTTTACCTAAGAATAGAAGCATATGTCAAATTTTACTCAAACAAACAAGCCTATGTCATATTCTACTTATATATACCAACATGTGTCAAATTTTATTAAAATATGCCAGCATGTGTCATATTCTACTTATATATACCAACATGTGTCAAATTTTATTAAAATATGCAAGCATGTGTCATATTCTACTTACATGTACAAACATGCGTCGAATTTTATTTAAATACAAAAGCATATGACATATCTTATTCAAACAGACAAAGATGTGTCAAATTTTGTCTAAATATACCAAAATGTGTCAAAGTTTACTCAAATAAACAAGTATGCGTTAAACTTAACACCGATTAACAAAGATGTGTCAAGCCTTTCGTAAATCAACAACTATACGACAAAATTTTAGTTTTTCGAATGAGCACAATGGTGATCGAAGCTCCAATGCCACTCGATCGAGCATCGAGTATAAAATTGTACCGGGTGTCCCAAAAAAAGTATCCGGATTTGGTCGACCCTAGCGATAGGAACATAGCGTGAATCAAAACCGAAATGATTTTCAAAACATACCTCGATAGCCAACTTGAACATAGATACCTCGTTTGTTGAATTCGGTGCACTGAGAGTGAAGATATCAATCTTCAAAGGACAAATTTGCCTCCACCTCCAAACCAGAGCTTTGGCGCTTTGGCCTAAGGGAATTCTTGAAGCTCTATGAATAAAATCAACAAAATCTGAGGACGGCACAACAGATGGGTTTTACAAAATACAGTTTATGTGAGACCGATTGTCAAGGGAGCTCCGAAATCAGCTTCATTCATCTCAATATCGACGATTTATTTTACACATACTATTCACCGGTGAAAGTACTCCCTTGAGCATCAATACACTTTTGAAATCGTCGAATCATTCCTTGAAAAGAATTGTTTATTAGATCTCTTGGGGGCCACGACAGGAAGGTCTGGAGATTTTTTTTTCTGGGCCAACAGATATCTCCTCTCTTGTTGATGACCCACCCGGGAAATCAGCTTCGAAGATACGCGATGATCAACCTGATCTCGAGAGGTCTGATAACAAATTCTTTTCAAGGAATGATTCGAAGATGTCAAAAGTGTGTTGATGCTCAAGGGAGTACTTTACCGGTGAATAGTAAGTGTTAAATAAATTGTCGTATGGAGATGAATGAAGCTGATTTCGGGGCTCCCTTGACGATAGGTCTCACATGAACTGTATTTTGGAAAACACATCTGTTTTGCCGTCTTCAAATTTTGTTGATTTCATTCACAGAGCTTCAAGAATTTGCTTAGGCCAAAGCGCCAAAGCTCTGGTTTGGAGGTGGAGGCAAATTTCTCCTTTGAAGATTAATATCTTCACCCTCAGTGCACCGATATCAACAAACGAGGTATCTATGTTCAAGTTGGCTATCGAGGTATGTTTTGAAAATCATTTCGGATTGATTCACGCTGTATGCTTATCGCTAGGGTCGACCAAATCCGGATACTTTTTTTTGGGACACCCGGTATACAAATAACGCTCGATCCAGGCCCTTTTTAGTATAGCTATTTAGTTTAGTCTATTGCGTGTCAAATTCTCCAAAAAACATAAGGGTCTGTCCATTCCTTAGAATTTTATTTTAAAAAAACAGCATGTGTGAAATTTTAATACAGTAAACAAGTATGCGTCACGTGTCGACTATCATTCGCATATCCAAGCATGTATAATACTTTATCATAATTGTATATTCTGACAAGGATGATACTTCTATTGATTTGTACTGTAAGTATAACATGAGTAAAGCAATGAAATGATGTCATACCTCCCAAAACTTCAAGAAGTATTTGAGTGTCGTTGTAGCGACAAACAGTGTGTAAATGATGCCATGCAGTAAAAATAAGAAGAAAAATTTGTAATTTCCATAACCAACGCAATTGTTTACCCAAGGGCAGTGATGGTCCATTTTCAGCACACAACTACAACAACAGAAAAACAAAAATATAAGTTTTGACAAGTGAAGCCTAGCTCCCACTTGGAAATCAACCATTGCTTGTAAAAAAGACGTATTCCCATTTAAAGATCACTAAAACTCATATTTATCCTAATACCGGGTGAGTCAAAAAAAAAACGCCCGGCGTTTGAAAGGCCACTGCTCCCTGAGTATATAAGCAACGATATTTTGCAATATCTGATTAAATAGCTAACATGTTCAATTATTTTTAGAAATTTTCATGCCTAAAATCGGTCACTCCGTTCAGATTCTGTAGACAATTTTCTAAAATGAATCCCTTTGAGAAACCTTAAAAAACGTGCTAGAATTACAAGCAAAATTCCCCAATGTGTTTACCTCACAGCGATGACATTCAGCACGCTTTGGCACGTGCTTTTGTTTTGACGGGTTGAAAAGTCTTCCCCCAGTGTGAATATCTTATTCAGGGGGATTCCATTCTCCCATGAGGACAAAATACGTGCGTACATCCAGCAGTCATTATTCCTAGGAAGGAGAACAAAGGAACATTTTGCTTGCTGTTTTCGCTCGTTTTTGCAGGTTTTTGAAAGGGGCTTTCTGCAGCAAATCTCCTATTTCGACGGGAAGGAATGACCGATTAAAGCTGGGTAAATTACTGAACCTAATTTGACATATCGGGGATAAAACAAGACGGATTTGAACATCATTGCTTTGACATTCAGGGATCAGGATTTTTTCAAACGCCGGGCGTTTTTATTGACTCGCCCGGTATACCGGGTGTCCCAAAGAGAGTTTCCACATTTGAGTTATCTTAGTAAAAGTGCGTGTTATTTGGTAAAAATTGTAAAATAAATCTACTACACAATGCCCAACTTAGATCTGAGTATTTGTTTCATTTCCGTACCTGCGCTTAATGATTTTCTGAACACTTTCCCGAAAAACAGAATACCTGAAATCCTCAAAATGGATAAAAATGTTTTATCAATAAAATCGTTTAACATGCACTTCAAAATCCATGGAAAGTCTACTTTTCAACTGAATTCCAATAGTACGCAGCTTAATTCAATTCAATTCAATTCAATTTTATTCGTAAAATACAAGTTGTTACAATGTACGATAAATCTATGAAAAAGTACTTGCATTCTACGCGACCCAAGTAAAGCGTTGCTTATCTAGCTTGGGCCGCTAAATAAAAAATGTAGTAAAAAATGATGGAATTAAATGAAATGAAAATGTATACTATCATATGATGGGAATATGAGGATATCTAGATTTATGAGTAAGGAAATTGGTTATATGATTATTAGTAATGGATTTGCACTATTTTTGATTAATATTTGTCAATGAGGACTTCTTTTAATTTCTTAGCGAAGGTATAAGGGTTTGAGATATCTTTAATTGGAGAGGGAAGTTCATTCCACAAACGTGCACCTTTATTTCGTATCATTTTATCTCCCCATGTTTTGTTTACTCGAAAAATTTTATAGTCTTTACTTTGGCGCGTTGGATATGTATGACTACCTTCATTTTTTTCAAAGTATCCTTTGAAGACTGAGGGTAGTTTCCCGTTATTGTAATGCACATTGTGCATGGATTTTAAGATCTTAAATTCATACAAATCAATAAGTTTCAGGATGTTGCATTCCTTGTGAATTGCATTTGTTGAATATTTACGATCTTTAAATTGAAGTATCCTAAGGATCCTGTTTTGCAAGACTTGTAGATCTTTCAGCTTATTTTGCGACGCTATGCCAAAGGCTTCAAAGGCGTATGATATCTTTGAGAGAACTAATGAGTCGTATAGCGACATTAGACACGGTTTTTGTACATAATGCCTCAGTTTCGAAAACATGCTAGTATATTTGATTATTTCGCTTTTAACTTTGTGCACATGATTCTCCCAAGTAAGTTTATTGTCTAGCTTAATGCCTAGATATTTAATGTCGTCAGACTGCTTTAATTCGTCACCCATTTTTACAATGTAAGAATCATCAACTGATTTTGTTTTTGATGGATGGAACAGGCAATAATTTGTCTTACTAGTGTTGACCATCAACTTATTAGCTCTGAGCCAACTGTCAAGCTTTTCTAGCTCTATGTTTGTGTTGTTAATCATTGCAGTAAGATTATTTCCAAAATTGAATAAGTTGGTATCATCTGAGAACAGCCTTGGTTCTAAGGAAGTTGCGCTTGGCATATCATTCACATATAAAGTAAAGAGGATTGGACCTAGAACAGATCCTTGTGGTACTCCTTTACAAATGTGACCGAGGGAGGAATTTTTCCCGTTTAAAGAAGTATATTGCATTCTGTTTGTTAGATAGCTAGAGAACCAGTCCAGTATTTTACCTCTGAATCCGTAGTGTTGGAGCTTGTGGAGCAGAATTGAATGGTCTATTGTATCAAAGGCCTTTGATAGGTCGAGGAAGATGCCTATGCAAGAGTTATTGGTGTCTAGATTTGCATAGATTTTTTCAAGAAGCTCTAGTAGGGCATGTGTCGTTGAGTGTCCCTCTCGGAAGCCGAATTGTAGCTTGTAGAGAATTTTGTGCTTCTTGAGGAAAGAGGTGACTCTCTTAGCAAGTAGTCTTTCCAAGATTTTTTCAAAACAAGAGAGCAACGAAATTGGTCTGTAGTTGTCGCTTATATGTTTGTCACCAGACTTGAAAATAGGAATAACTTTAGCCACCTTCCACACGTCTGGCATTTGTCCAGTTGAGAAAGAAACGTTATAGAGGTGTGTGAGAGGTTTTGCTAGATGACTACACGATAACTTTATAATGGAGGGCTTTATTTCATCATGACCGGGAGTCTTTCTAACCTTTAGGCTTTGGATTTCTGTTTCAATCTCCTTTTCATCTACGCGAGTAAGGAAAAAGGTATTCTCTATCGGATTTTTTAGGTAGTCAATGAAACTGGTATTTGGAGGTTTAATTTTGCCTGCAGTTTTCTGACCAATGTTACAGAAGTGTTTGTTCAAGGCTTCAGCGATACCAGCATCATCTTCGAATACTGATCCCTCATAGTAGATACTCTTGATTCCATTATTATTTTTGCATCGTTTTGGATTCAAGAAACTTCCAAGCACGGACCACATTTTTGTTATCCTGGTAGACTTTTTGTTGAATAGTTCCTTGAAATAGGTATTCTTTGACGAGCGAATGCAAGAAAGTAGAATGTTTCGATAACATGAGTATTTTTTCTTATTTTCAATTGTTCTGTTCTTTCTTATTTTCAATTCTTCTGTTCTTAAACTCCATAAAGGGACCAAAGACAAATCATATTCGTCTGTTTGGTACGTAACAAGCACGATTTTTTATCTTGATGTTCACAGTAAGAGTATGCTACACAAGACAAGGTCCTCTTGTCCCCACGTTAACATCCCGGGGGGGGGGGGCACTTGGTCGTAATATATACGGGTGTGTGCCTTTGAGGTGCTGTGATTTTCACCATGTCTGGGAGCATTTTCCTCAATTTAAATACCCCCGTCTGGGAGCAAAATGGCAAAAAACCACACCCTGTCTGGGAGCAAAGGATCACGAAAATACACTGTAGTCCTGTCTGGGAGCAAAAATTTGAAAAGAGTATACCCTTTTGGGAGCATTTTTGCAGAAGACGATACCCGGCTCGGGAGCAAGAATGGTGAAAACTATACCCTGTCCAGCGGCACATACCCGGTACCGAAAACATCGAAGTGCCCCCCCCCCCGGGGTTAACATATTGCTGAGTTTCGATACCAATTTGTGAAATTGACAAGCGGCTGTATGCCTTCATATCAGTGATGTAAAACATGGAAGGAATGGAGCATATCTCCATCGCGATATTTTTCACCTTTCCAAGGGTTTCTCCAACATAAGATTTTTGGAAAATTAATAATGTGCAGGCCTTTTGATGAGCCAAAAAATCGTAAAATATTATGTGGATCCAATTTGGCCTTTAAGCAAGTAATCGCCGTTCACATCGTTCAAAACGAGACAATGCTTGTTTTTCTGGAACTTTTCACATGGGGGAAACTTTTTTGGAACATCCCACCCGGTATTCTGATCTTTTCTTTCAACAATCCAGTTATCTCTAAAGATGATACCATGAATGGTCTCATTACCCAAGGGTATCGATTCTACTCAAAACTTCACCTGCAACTGAAGTTTAAATTTCGATTCTGAAACTGAAAATTGCACTGAAATGTCAGCAGTCCTGAAGAGTTAATTTTGCATGTTGGTCTGGGTTCGCATCGAGAGCTACTTTAAGGGAAGAAACTTTCGCGGGAAGAAAGTTTTGCGGATTTGAAAAAACGCCAATTTCTTGAGTTAACTTTCGCGCATGGACCAAAATGGGTAATTTCACGGGATTAGACTTTTGAGAATTAGGTGTTTATGAAATTTTTACAATGCCTCAGATGTTCCTCAACTCTGTAATGACATTATTTAGTGAGTGCAGCGTTTTGGGGGAAATGGGAACAAACTGCACCATCATATGGAATGCAATAAAAGTAATAGGCCTTTCTCATTCTGTTGACATTACAAGATGCCTTTGCCATCCCTGTCTCGCAACCCCTCATTCTCGCAGTTAGTTCAGTTCTGTTGGCATTTTATCAAAAAATGACTGCCCATCTCCCCACTACCGTGTCAAGACCAAAACGAAATCAGACAAGCACTCATTCATTTCATGGAATAAGAGACAATTAAGGCAGCTGACACTGCTACAAACCTGTTGCACATGGAGCAATGATGACTACGATCAGGTTTGATGAGCTGGCATATTTCACAGAACCTGGCACCTGCAATATGAAAAGCACCACAATCAGTAAAGTTATTCATAACAGATGATATGCATCACAAAATCGCTTGAAACTTTAGAAGAAACAGCTCATGTTCATTTTCGAATAATCGAGAAACATCATATACTTTATGCTCACACGGCCCAACTACTCCCGTTGATCTGTGTGAGATACAAATTAATTTGGACTCGTACGGCAAAAAAATACTCCAGTCCCGGCTGATTGACTTGGATGCACTCAATCCCTCTTCCCTCACCCTATTTTACTGATTTTCAGCTCTGTCGAGAACGACTGCTATTAGGGAGCATGAAAAGATCTCAAATATTAGAGATGCATTCAGAGCAGGAAAATCCCATTTTAATTATAACAGTGAGCAATGCAAAATTAAAGAAGTAAACAAAATAATTTTGACGAGTGCCATGACCCTTTAAAGGGAATGCCTATTTGTCCTCTGCATTCAAGAGGAATCAAAGTCATAAATCTTCGAAATTGATCAAGTGTACGATTTATTGCGCGACCGGGCATAAGGGCACAGCCGTTGGCGTCCCCAGTACAGGGGCTGCAATCTAAACTCGAGTCATTCTAATCTTTGGTATAATGACACCCCAGAGGAAAAGGGCGGCCCTTGTGTGACTTAAAATTGATGGCAATAAGATGAAACAAAAATAGTGCAACAACTAAATCTTATTGGACTCATCTGGCAAAAATTGACGTCAAGCCATTGATTATTACACGCCAATGGCTATTACACGCCTCGTCACTAACAGCTTAAGGTTACTGCCCACCCTCAAGGCAGTCATTTCAGTTTTTTCTTCCCAAGGACCGCGTTTTGCCCGGATGACAGCGAACCCATACATCACTCGATACGTAAATTGATGACGAATACGCCCATGTCAAAATCCAGTTGATAGAAGTATCAGTAAATATTTTATTAACGAAAACATGATTTTAAAATACCCTTCCTTCATTTGCTATTTAGGACCCCCAGCAACACCGTAGAATCACGAAAATAACTTAAGCCGAAAGATCACGGCTTACATGACCCTACCCCTTTAAGGGGCTCCTTCAAATTTATGTCCATACGGTGATTTCGCACTTATTTGAAAGCCAATATTAGACTGACAACGTTGGTCTCAGTTCTTCGCATTGAATTAGATGATGCATATGGCTTAAAAATGAGACTCATGACAAAACAGCTTCAAAGTAGGGACTAATTTAGGCCAAATCCACCACTTGTATGAGTGAAAATAAAAACATCAGATTGCAAACATTTAACGAATGCAAGGAATCACGTTGTCAGTCTAAGCCCATATCACACAAACTATTCGCCCTTTTCAAATTAAAGTCTTAATTTGAAGGTAAATCCTTACGCTTCACAGAGAAACAAATCAAAGATTCGTATCTCTTACGATGTTGAGTTTTGACGAAACCACAACGGCAACGGCAACTGCAACGCAATGTTGCTTTTGTTTCAGAACTTTAGATTACAAAAGATTCCTTGTTTTTCGTTCGAATTTGCGTCCCTAGAGAGACTCTGAAGTTGTCTTCTTCAATTTCACAACTTGGACGCTCCATTTCTTACGTTCTGTATGCCTACTGCAGATCTAGGCTTCCGAAGTAAAACTCAGTCTTTTTAAACGTCAAAGGTTTTCAGGCATCTCTGAGTTATAGGAGGACTTAGCCAGGCCAGGCAAAAGCCTTGGGAATGATATATTAGCAGTAGGGTAAGGAAACGATACTTGCTTTGCCGAACTTCAGAAGACATCCTGACTGGCATCATCGTCTTGGCTTCGTAAAGTCTCTATTAACTTGTGTGAAGCAACCAAGCAAGTGCAGAAACAATGGACACTTTTCTTAAACAATGATGCTTAAAGATTTGTTTAATTTGGTGATAGTGCCCCTTTAAAGATTCCTTAACCGTATTGCAACATTCTTAGCGCTTACATCATGTACCTTCATTAGAATCCCACAACGAACTTTCATGAAGCCGTGCCAATGACTAGGCATAACTCATATTCCTTCTGAGTAACGTAATACAACAAGCGGGTGAACGTAAAGTGAAAATATAGTAGGGATTTCCTGAAATAAAAGATTCATTGTCACCTACGGTTCTTTACAAGCACGCTGGAGTTTCAGACTAGCTAAAAATCAAATTTGTCTCAAGTGGAAACCATGGATCCAAGCTAAAATAGTTGAACTAATCGAAAATCTTTTGTTAAAGGGTGTACTTTTTAATTAAAAAATCTGTCGGATACACATTTTATAATTTGGAGCTGCCAACTGCCCAAAACTTAATAAAGGTAGCTACCTGAGCTGTAATCCTGTTTAAAGCATCTGGTCGTCTATACAATAATCCTTATGGATCTGCATTCTACCTTCCCTATCCTGTGAAAATCCCATTTTTCCTCGTCTGTCGGACAGACCAGATAGAAAGCGAATGTTTAGTAGTGCTTATTTTCCAAGTGCATGTCTTTGCTGCCAAAAACTATTTTCCATTGACGTTCTGGTATCTATGCATCACTCAACTCGTTAGGATTGCATTACAATCCATCTCTTGATTATTCAAACGGTATTGGCATACATTCAGTGCATGTAGTCCGTCTGTCGGACGGACACTGTCGGACGGAAAAAATTTACTATCCCTTTGGCAATGTCTACTTCATACTGGAAACTCGCATGCCAATATAGCGCTTCTTCTAGTGAAATTCAGTATAATTCCATGGTAGATTTGTTCTCAGCTCTATACCAGTTGAAAATTACGTTACCATTCAGCACTATCAAAACAATTTGAAAAATGGCACGTTTTTGATCAAACATGTGATTTTACGCAGCAGAAAATGCACCTTATGATTTTTTCGTGAAAATGATGATAAAGTGAGTCACATTCTACGGCCTGCAAATACGGAAAACAGTTAGATTACTTTGCAACTCACAGAAAATCTATTATTAGCAAAAATGCGATTTTTTCTAAGTGTGACCGATCTCAAAATAGGCCCCAAACTGTTACATAAGTTGAACTATTACACTTTGGATACAAAATTTCCGCTTTAGCTCGAAATTAATTTTCAGACAGTCTGCAATAGACCTTCCGCAATTTGGACAACGGGGCCTTGGAGGACGGAGCTGAGGAAAGCGCGGCCCATTCTGAAAGCCGTGGAAACAGTAAGAAATCAAGAGAGTCCTCTACTTGCATCTCCCTGCAAACTTAAGTATTTTCGATTCATTTGGACCTTTCAAGAGTCACACGATACTTGTTTGCACCGCCAAGTGTCTGCTCTAGATTATTTAGCCGGCTGGTCATCCTTCCACCCACTGATCAGTGCATTTTGAGCCACTTTATGGCAAATGTTTGCCCTCGCTTTTGCAGCCGCTCCGTTTAGGCCCAACTCAAGTTACACTCACAAATGGGCGGAAGGATGGCAATACGCCTTGATGATCCACAAAGAGCACTTACCATACCACAAAAGTATCATCCGACTCTTAAAAGGTGCAAATAAATCGAAAATAATTCGAGTATACGGACAAGATATCAGCTCTGAAGGGCTATTGATTGCGCCGAAAATATACATAATGTCTCGTTCAATTTCTACCCTGACTCCGGGACACCCCTGGGCATTTGCACAGAAAAAATTCCCGGCCTCCGGGACATTTGACAGTCAATTTTTTCCTGGCCCCGGGGCATTTGACAACCCACCGGATATTTAAGATGTGTACAGCATGTACTGTATAGGAGCATGAAACTTACTAGACTTATGACGATGAGTCCCTTGTATCCCTGCGGTAAACCTCGCTCAAGAGGGACTCATCATGAAACCGTGAAAAACTTGGCCCTATCTTAGGCACTAGATCGATCGAATCACGATCGATCGAATCACGATCGAACGACTGCCGTAGCTCTGCTCAACGGTCACTCATCGGAAAGAAAATGCCATAAAAACCACGTTAAGCAGACGTTTAATCAAGGATACTTTGTATAAATCTGAAGAAGAAAGTTCACTTTACCTGGTGAGTGCAAAATAAGTCTTTCAACGCTACATTTTCCATGTTTTTAAGACCAAAACAAACCAGAGCAATTTACAACAACCTTCCGCAGCAACTTCTTTCAAAATCTAGTCAACTGCATCTTTCGAATTGAAAATTCAACAGCATTGTTCTTGGCTAAATGTCGCAATCTGATTGGTACTGAAGAAATTGCTCAGTTTGGGCCTAAACAGGGCCAGGTTTTTCATAGTAATACTATGAGTCTCTCTTGACCAAAGCGCCATCATCAAGTCAAAGAGCACAGGGAAACAAGACACTCATCGTCATAAGTCTAGAAACTTAAATTACAGTGGTTTCAGCTTTCATAAGCAAACTTGCAAGGTTTCACTATTATTGGAAAACACTTCTGAATTCGAACGCAGGTAGATATTGAAGGTTCAATCCTATAGTTGCGTCTACTGTTCAAGAATCCAGGATACAAGAATTAGCTGCAATTGTTTAAAACAAAGGCACATCTTGTCTTCGTGTGAGTGCACGCAAAATAGCGAGGGCAAGGCTATTCTTTCGCAGATCTAGGAGCCGTTAATGTTTGTTGAACGATATCCCAAACTTCAGTTTGCGTCTAGGGTAGTACTTTGAATGCAATTGTGCATCGTTTTCTAAACATTGAGGAAGAGCCTTGCAGTCGCAAGAACACTCTTTTAGAATTACCTGGTAGTATTGAACAAGAAGTTCAGTTTTGTTCTTTTGGAAATTTCGTTGTCTGTTACAGTTCTGTTCCAGTTGTTATACCCTGTCAGTTATATTTCTCTGAAACATATTGTTGACAAATTTAGATTGCATTATATTGCTGAGTGTGGATCTTCTATTGCGTCGTTAGAATCAGCATTATCTTAGAAAGTATTAAAAGTATCAGAAATCCTTCGTGTTCCTTCAGAATACCAAATATTAAAACAATTAACAACATCGCTGACTTTAACTTTTATATTTCAATGGCAAGGTTGAAAGAAAACTTCCCGGCCCCCAGGCATTTGACCAGTAACTTTTTCCCGGTCCCCGGGCATTCGTCAGAAAAATTTCCCAGGCCCCTGCGCATTTGTGCACAAAAATCTTGTTGACCCCCGGGATGCTCGGGGGGATGGTCAGGGTTGGAATTGAACGAGGCATAATCATATCGGAAAGAAGTATAAGTAATTACCTCCAGACACTGTCTTTGTTATGATTGGTAAATTCTTCGCAAGTTCATCTACAACTGCCTGTGGATTCTCCTAATGAAGAAAGAGATTGTGAGCATACATTTTCTGAAATTCTTGCATAAATATTAAACAAGATAACTGATAAATTACCAAACCTTTTGACCTTCTTATTCACGAAAGTCTTTTAATCCTTCGGGACCATCCTCCCCTTAATTCTCAGCAATCATCAATCCCCCTGGTAGTGTTCTGAGTTGTTTTTCTCCGTTGTTTTTTTCCGTACTTCTACCAGTATAACTGGTTTTACCGGTTTTCCCTTAGTTGTTTTTCTCCCCTTTCGCACACCCTTTATCTTTATATGGCAATTTTGCCCATGTTTGGAATTATTCCCAATTCCCTCTAGTGTGTATCTTAATTAGTATTTAATCGCAATTCCAACCAGTCAAAGGTTCGAAACGTTCTACTTATATGGCTTGGCCACTCCATTTATGTAATTTATTTATTAATTTTAATTTTAACATGGACCACAGGAGGTCCAATCGCGTGTAGTACTTTAACTGAGGCAATTTATGCTGTGTTGTTTTTCTAACCGCAAAATAAGTAATGCTACTTGTTCTTTGAATTGAAGTAAAATGAAATTCGTACCGTTGAATGGTTGACTGTTTTTCTCTGTGTCTTTCTTCTTGCTTCAGCATCATCGCAACATCCTGCCGGCATGGCAACATCGGTCCTGTTGCTGTTGTTGTAGTGCAATGACGCAACATAATTGGCTGTGTTTGTTGCGTTTTATCCTATTATAATAGTAACAAGGAATGCGGCTTGTTTACCTGCGAAAATCTAACAACAGTTTTGTCCTCGCTCTATCTTGGCCAATTTTGCATCAAACGCCCAGTTCTTTGCATCAAAATGTTCCCCAACTTTTAAACTTTGTACTCAATGCATTTGTTCTCACTGTCCTCCGTGAAATGATGTGAAACAGATGCAAAATAGAACATATCTCCACGGCGGTTTGAAATCTATCGAAGCTCGACCTCAGCAACGTGTCCAGGTAAAAGAGCGCCGACGTTCGATATTCGTCAGATTTTCGGTGAAAATCTTGAAGGTGATCCCCCGGATTTGGTAGCGCCTTGTCGCTCTGTTACGTAACAAGACGCAACAAAATCTGGGGGACTTTTCACCGAAAATCTGACGAATATCGAACGTCGGTTGGACAGGTTAACGAGACCGAGCTTCGTTAGATTTCAAACTGCCGTGGAGATATGTTTTATTTTGCATCTGTTTCACATCATTTCACGGAGGAAAGTGAGAACAAATGCATTGAGTACAAAGTTTAAAAGTTGGGGAACATTTTGATGCAAAGAACTGGGCGTTTGATGCAAAATTTGCCAAGATAGAGCGAGGACAAAACTGTTAGATTTTCGCAGGTAAACAAGCTGCATTCCTTGTTACTATTATAATAGGATACAACGCAACAAACACAGGCAATAACGTTGCGTCATTGCACTACAACAACAGCAACAGGACCGATGTTGCCATGCCGGCAGGATGTTGCGATGATGCTGAAGCAAGAAGAAAGACACAGAGAAAAACGGTCAACCATTCAACGGTACGAATTTCATTTTACTTCAATTCAAAGAACAAGTAGGTTTACTTATTTTGCGGTTAGAAAAACAACGCAGCTTAAAGGGAATAGACATAGATATATCTCGTAGTCGCTATAAATAGTCTATAGAAAACACCTACGCATTCATTGTTTCCTTGGCTCCACAATGAAGCCGCACGTGTCGATGTTATCAAATTCAATAGATTATATTTTCAACCTGGCCCGGGCCAGCTTTTAACTATGTCGATTCCCTTTAAATTGCCTCAGTTAAAGTTAGGCCCCACAATATACGCGATTGGGCCTCCTGTGCATGGACTTGTCAACTTGATTATCATTGGACGCTACTAATTATCAAAACATGGATTTGTCAAAATGAAATTGAAATGATTAAAAATTTGAAGCAACCAACAACATGGTGTTTTTTATCGCTGTATCGCTGTACTTGCCCTGAGATTTAAATTACCAAACAAGGCAATATTTTGTCTTAATGGGGCTGGGTCAGGTAATGTAAACAAATTGCTTTCGAAATGACGATTTTGCAGTATCTTTGAAAGGCCATATCACAGAGATTTTCCACTATTTTTCTCAAAATGAAAGATGTTATCTTGAAGATAGGCTTTTGAGCTTCGAAGAAAAAAAAGGAGTACTAACATATTGTACGACTGCAGAGATATTTGTGGATTTTTGAAAGTAACTTTCTTATGGATTCACCCCATCCACCAAAATCTGTGCGAAACACAATGGTCATGTGTGGGCAACAATATAGATTATAGAGATAACAGGTTTGTTAATGGTTACGTGACCGTACCACTTTAAATTCTTACTTTTGCTCACAGTTTGGTTTACACTCTAGGAAGTGTTCTTTGCTAAGGCATCTACATTTCATGTTCGTTGCAAATGCTTGCTACCTCAGCTTTTGTGAATACTTTCAGTTGCAAAACTCTAAGCTATAAGCAAATACACGTTGTGGTCTGGAGTCTATGGGTACACTGATTACCTGCATTCCCTAAAGCTTTGGGAAACAAAGACTGGAAAAGGGGACTCCAGTAATAAGCCCAAACCTTTGCCAAGAGTCTGGAGAATGGTTGGAACATTTCAAATTATGCCACTTAGAGATACCCTGCTTGCCTAGTTCTAAGTTATTTGTAGTGATATCCTAATATCTAATAATTATCATCACTACTGACCACAAAAAGCCAATATTGAGATGGGGGAAGGGGAAAAATTTTGTTGAGAATTGTTACAAAATGATGATTTTAGCATCATAGCTAGGGCCTCTAGGGAGTTTGACTTACTAATTTTTGAGAGTTTACTAATAGCACGAGATCGGCCATTATTGAATTCCCAACAGTCGTCAATTCCACTCTGTATTTTCTACTTTTTCCCCAGGGTACATTCTTTCTTGGTGTTTTTCTCCTTTGATAATTTAATTACATAGTTTAAGTGTTTTGCATCGATCTTGAAAATACATGTTGACTATAAATAACTTGTTTACTCTATGTTTCATGGGTTGATAATGAATCATGGTTGATTCGAAACGTTCCGAAAATGATTAAAAAATGATTTGAGTCGAATTTTTCAGGCCTTTGGCCTACCTTATTTACCACTGGATATGTCACATAATTAATCGCATAATAAAAAATATGAACATGATTGTCGTCTTTATCCTCGCTCTACGTTTCTTAAAAAAATTCAGTTTCAGGTAGGCGTTTTTTGCTAAAAAAGCTCCAAGAAACACCCATCTAAGTTGTTCTATGGTGTAGCAGATTAGGAAGATCGTTTTTTGGCGTTTTAAGGTGGAAGCTTTTGAGCTAAAGATAGCTGGTGGTTTAGGCCATCTCGAATTATGCCGTTTCTGGAAGCATAAGGTCATGATTCGTAGTTATAACACTATATCAGTTGCGGCAAGGAGCGAACTACGACTGCAATCAGCCTAATGGCAAGGCTAGACATCTTGGCATGAAAAAATTAAAAAATAGTCGAAGGTCTAGCACTCAGCCATCAAAGATGGAGCCACTTGATGCGGTTGGAATCAGGGGCGGCTGGGAGCAAGAACGAGTTGCTATTAATTGCGAGCCATACAAGTTAGGGATGGGGGTCCGGGGGCGTGGCCCTAGAAAATTTTTTGGGCCACACCCCTTGGTCTCCCGGAGAAACGCCCTTTTGCTAGGGAAATGTTTTTGAAGCGCGTTCATTTTTGTGCGAATTGAACTAAGTTTAGCGCTGGTAAAAAAGACATTTACTGAAGTAGTTCAGTGAAAATTCAAGGGGTAAGGTAGGATCGATGAAATAATGAATATTCTTAGTCATATGGTTTCAAAGTTCCTTCTTCCGCTGTTTGATTGAATGTGCTGATCACAGAATTGAGACGGTGCGGCTTGAGGTGATATCCTGAAGGGCTGGGAGCTAAAACCCGGCAGTAGACCGAATCATGATTGCGGCTATCAGCCTATAATATGAGAGCCGCCGTGCTATTAGAATCGCGATTCTAATAGCAAACAGCACGAACAGCCAAAGCGACGCGACCAAGATCCCATGCCAACGAAGATCGACTTTTGCTCTCCATCTGGAAAGGGGTTTTTATCACATTATTCTTTCGAACTACCAGCCACAACAAACCCAGCTAGCAAAAGTAGCTACTGTCCTCTCCATCATCATGACTTCAAGCAAGCGAAGATTTTGTGTATTGATTTTCAGTTGTAACACTTGTAAACATAGTGTTAACTCTTTCCATGCCTTATATCTAGATACTTTTCTCTTGTTCAAAAAGAAAGGAAAATCCTTAGCAACCCTTCCAAAGAGAAGACCTGTCGAGTCTAGCGACAAAACAGCGCATTTCGACGAACCAAGTTGACAGTTTTTTATGATTTTTGGGTGAACTTCGCAAGGGTTGCAACTGAATCTGCCTGTGCTATTAGATTTGGAAAACTAATAGCAAGGCTGCGTTGAGTCATTGTTGAAAGATTTGACTGACAGATGAAAACAAGGGATTACTTCTCTGCGGCATCTTTGATAGGAACTTGCTGCTATTAGAATCAGAAAACTAATAGCGTGGCCAATTTCATTCAGTGAAAGCTAAAGGATAACTCTATTGGAACGGCTTACGTCATTGGTATTGTTAACCGGAATTTTGTCTCAAAGAATACCAACAACGTTGGGATCATTTGTTTGTAACTGATTGTAAAGGTCCTAAACACAACCAAGTGAATGTGGACAAATACATTTTGTAATCTTTGGAAAAAAATTGCTATTAGACTAATAGCACTAATAGCAGGGCCAGCCGCCCCTGGTTGGAATCTTGCATTCACTAACAAATTGTTGATCAGCTTCCATTTTTTTCAATGTCGACCCAGCGGACTGCACTGAGAAACAATGCCCTACTCTTTGCGTCAGCTTCAAACGGTAACAACTAGTCAGATGCATTGATAGGTTTACGCCCTGGACCAAAGGGTAATAAAATACGGTAATAGCAAAAGCATTCAGTGACAATAAGTATAGAGTACTTACCGCTTCATCGTATCGTTCTTTATCACTCACTGACAAATAAAACTGCAATGAAACGGTAGATTGAGGTCACGTAAGATACTTTGTTTGATCATGCCTGCCATGATTTTGAGGTTATCAAAATGCTTACTGGCTGCGTCGGAAAAATGCACACCGTTTGAAACGCGGCTGTATCCTGAGACCCCGTTTACACTATGCCGGATAAATTTCATCTGCATCAAAATTCGTTCAGATAGGTGTCGCGTTTACACAAGACATAAACTATCTGAACGAATTTGAGAGCGGCTATCCGAATGAAATTAGTTAACCTAGGAAAGTTGATTAAATTAGTTCAGATAGCTATATGTTCCAGTGTAAACGGATTTATCAGGATAAATTTTATCCACATTTAGTGAAAAGTAAATTTTGATCCACATGGAGGCTTTTTCGATAAGGGGTATTCAAACTTACGAGTCATGAAAATAGCGTCAATCCCGTATACAGTCAAAAACGACTGCATCGCGAATTAATCATACTTTTACCAATGTGCTGATCGTTTTTCGAAATTGCAAGTCACATTTGCTTCCTTATTAGTATGTTTCCCTCTTTTCTCTTCCATCTCACCTACTTTTATAGTTTCAACAACGCTTCACAACGAAATAATGTGCGTTTACAATTTTCTTGACTGCGAACGAGAAGCAGGCTATGTGGAGTCTTTGAAAGCTCATTCTACTTATTGTGGGAGTTTACATTGTTCGGTGCATTATTTTGGTAAAGTTGAATAAATTTGTGCAGCACAGTGTAAACGCAGTCAATCCAAAAAAAATTTATGCGGATGAAATTTATTCGGCACAGTGTAAACGGGGCTTGATATCGATATAATAATGAAATTCAATATCTCTTTGGATAGCCGACATAGCATAGGTTCCAAATCTTTAAATCGGCGTTAAAAGGTGGGTGTGAACTTCCTTGACCCACTTTTTCTAACTGAATTGCTTGAAAGAACATTGTAAATTTTATTCTACATCCAGATTCGGAGATTTTTCCACTTTGTGCATCTCCAAGGATAGTGCATTTCTTGAGGAAATTTATGGCCAAATAAAAGCTTAATCTGGTCATTATCTGTGATTTTGCAGTATTCTTTAAAACCAGACAGCCCTAACAAGAGCCAGGTATGTATCATGTATTGCAAGAACACTAATTTGGTCATTGGTTTATTTGCAAAAATTGGCCATGTAATCTAACGTTGGTGTTAAAAAGAGTAGGAGATTTTTTGGGACAGCCTGGATTAAAACGCTCTTCAGTAATCGTTGATTTCGCAAAATGATGACACCAAAACTTAACTCGTATTAAAAATAAAACACTGAAAAGAAATCGTTGCATAGTGTTTTAAGAAGGACATTTACTAAAGTGTTTTAAGAAGGACATTTACTAAAGTGTTTTAAGAAGGACATTTACCTGTTGGGGAACTTTTCCAGGACATCCGAAGATTGTTTTCCAATACGAAACCATAAAGATGATGAAGATAGGGTTGTACAATAACAGGTAGATCACTATAAAAGAATACAATCATTTATGATTCAAGATACAACTTATGTCGAAAAAGGTCGTATTTATGATATAATGGATGCAGAAAACAATATCAGAAATGACCCCTGTGAAAGGTGTTCAGTGCATCATTTGCCCCAAAAGTGTAGAAGAAGTTGAAAAAATCATCTGTGACTAACTGTAATTGATTCTTTTATGTTAGGCGTTTGATAACATCCTGCTCCCTGAGTATCGAAGCAATGATATCGAAAACTGTTTGTTTTATCCATGATATGTCAAATTAGGTTCAGCAATTTACCCGGCTCTAATATGTCATTCCTTCCCGTCGAAACAGGAGAATTTCTCCAGAAATCCCCTTTCGAAAACCAGCAAAAACGAGTGAAAACACCAAGCAAGATTTTTCTTTGTTCTACTTCCTAGCGATAATGACTCTTGGACGTGTTCATGTGTTTTGTCCTGATGGGAGAATGGAATCCCTCTGAATAAGTTATTCACACTACGGGGAAGACTTTTCAACCCGCCAAAAGGAAAGCACGTGCTAATGCGTGAAGAAAGTCATCGCTGTGAGGTAAACACATTAGGGATCCTTGCTTGCAAATTTAGCACGTTTTTCAAGATTTCTCAAAGGGATTCATTTTAGAAAATCGCTTACTGAATCTGAAGGGAGTGACCGAATTTAGCCAGAAAAATTTCTAAAAATAATTGAACATGTTAGCTATTAAATCAGATATTGCAAAATATCGTTGCTTATATAGTCAGGGAGCAGTAGCTTTTCAAACGCCGGGCATTTTTTCTTTACTCAACCGTCGGGCGTTTTTTTTTACCAATAGTCTGGCGTGCTTTATAAAAAGTTTCAAGCTTTTAAGACAAGGTAAATATCTGCCAGAGTAAACATATCAAACAGATCAGTTCTACCATGAATCCCATAAAAAGTATAAGCCTCTGAATGGTTACTGCAAAGAAGCTTTGGACTCAACTTTTATGTCTGTTTACAACAAAGATGAGATCTCAATTTTGCCGTTTGCAGCAGATCTATAAACACAGAGTAATTCACTTAAGCATGCAAAATTTCTGAGGCAACCTAAGACAGGTGGTTATTTATGCACTTACTATCTATGCGTAATTCTGAAACAGATTTTCGGGAAGCTCAGCAATACATTATTTTGGACACTTTTTAAGCAATGAAGATGAAATTTATTCTTCACTTATTTCAAGAGCCAAATGTGACTGAACAATCACAACAGTGATGAAACTTGAGTGAGAATTGGTATCAGAACACTACTTGACACTGTTCCTGTTTAATTCCTTCAGTCCTTCATTCCAAGAAAGTTGCGCTGTGAACTGTTAAAGTGTATGCATCTGTCCTTAACATTTTCTCTGATGGAGATACTTTTTTTTTTATAAATATAACATTAAAGAAACTACAATACAATAATCTGAGCCAATCATAGCGGGGAAAGACACATGGTCATCTAGTCCCCACTATGAATGGCTCTCACAATTAATTTTAACAATAATCTCAACGTAAAACTCAACGTAACACTACAGCACTCTTTACCAATAAACACTACGCTACATTAAGGTACAACGAGAAACCACGCAGAGCGAAGCCGCCCCCAACCATAGAGCCACCAGCAACCCGCAGAGCACCGCACACCAGGCCACACCCAGGGAGCCCAGCAAGCGGAACCCGAACCCCGCCGTTGCAAGGTTCAAGCACCACCCACCAAGCCCCCAAGACGGCACCCAGCCCGCAGCACCCCGAAAATCAGCGGCAGCCCCACGGCTGGCCTAAATTAGCTTAAATTAGCTTATTTTATATTGCCCATAAGGACTTGAAGAAATTAATAACAATAGTAACAATAAAGGCCAAAAGAAGGCAGCCCCACTCCACATGGCCCCGCGCCGCACCTCACACTACAAAACAGTACGACAATCTCACACATTACACTACAGACAACTAGGGATTGCTGCTAATGTTGGTATTTAGTTTAAACGCATCGATCTACCAATGAATGACATAGTTGCTTCTAGGATTATTCTGTTGTCGATTGTAGTAAGCTGAGGGCTACCGTAGAGAAGCAACTCACACAGTGCTTTTGAGTCCATATTTGTGAGATCGAGACCGGGGATTTCAGAAAGTTGACCAAGGAGATCACAACGCATCTCGTGAAACCGATGGCAGTGCAGGAGGAAATGTGCGTTATCTTCATTGCCCAAACCACACAAGCACAGTGGGCTGACGCAGTCAAAGTTGTGACGGAATCTGTGTTCATTGAGCGCACTAAACTCCACACGAAGTTTCGTCAAACGCTTGATACCTACTATATCGCGAATACCATACATAGTTCTTTTCAACGGTCGTATGGTCGACAGTAGCTTGCTCTTAAATGCTGCAAGAGATGTGGCATTTTTTATATCATCAGCCAGCAGATTCCATTCAAACAGAGTGTTCTGAAAGTACGTGTTCGTAAAACGACCTGTTCTGCCTACATTTTGGTCATAAGCCCGAGTGTTTCGAAGATTGTAAGATAGCTGGCGCTCACACGGAATTTCAGCAAACAAGTATCCCGGAGAACGTGTCAATCTTAAATTGTAGAAATGGCACAGTCTCCTGTACCGTCGCCTGCTATAGAGATCCTCCCAACCCAATTCATCGTATAACCGTTGCCTACTTGTACCTCTCCAAGTACCCGCAACTGCTAGAGCTGCAGAGTACTGGGTCTGTTCAAGTTTTTTAGTTACATCTAATTTCATTTCAGGATCGTACTTGTGATAGACAATGTCACCATAGTCGAGATGGGGCCTGACATAAAGCTTGTAGACTTGATCAAGTACTTCCCTCGAGACATATCTAGAAATGTGACGAATGATACCTATACCACGCCTAGCTTTGACAATTGCTTCTTTTATATGGCTTTTGAAGTTTAGCTTTGAATCCAGAACAACTCCAAGGTGCTTATGTTCAGGTACAATGGCTATCTCATCACTTCCCAATTTTAATGATGGATGTTGCGGTCTGAGCCTTTTAGTTGAGAAGATAACCTCTTCCGTTTTTAGGGGTAGGGATAGGTGATGGAGATACCGAGTGCCTCATAAAAACTTCCCTGTTTTAATTTATATAAACACCCTTTGACCTGCTCAACCTGACAAACCAGACAAAGCATTTGCTAAAAGCGTAAAGGCAGATTTCCACTCAGTGCATTTTGTCGCGCGCTCGACAATTTGCAATCGATTTGCATTCTGGGCATGCGTACTTCGCGTTATTTGGTAGAGCGTGCGAGCACACAAAAAAGTACAAGCTCATCCTACTTTTGCTATCGATCGCCAGCGTTGTAACAGACCCAGCAAGGAAAGTTAGCCCAGACGACGTGAGCATTCGCCCATTTGCCCCGGTTCCTATTATTCTTCTCATTTTCAACATCTCCTTCGTAGGGGTAGCAACAGCTTTAACCATCTATTAAAAGTAGTCATCTTTGATCACGTTATTATTTGAATTTGGAGAGCTCGACGATGCCTCTGCGCTACTTATCGGAATTGAAAGGAAGTTGTGCGATCGCTAAAAGTCGATCGCTAACTGTCACGCGTGCGACAAAAACTACTGAATGCAAATCGGCCTTAGTAATGCAGTAATTGATTCAACTGGGCAGCGCAAACAAAAATAGGGACCCTACGGGGATGTGCAAAGAATTCCGGTGCATGTAAAATATTGAGGCCCGAAAGAATTCCTGTGTTTTCCATAGAGTGGTGTTGTCAAAGAGGACACTGCTGGTTTGTTGCTGTCGTATTTTGTATTTATTTGGTAATAAATAATGAAGAGGGAGAAGTCTGGAACGTGAAAGCTATGAATCTGAGAACTGGAAATGGGTCTATTGGAGTATACAGATGGAATTCTTCGACGCGGAGTGAACTCGTTACTTCCAGTGATCATGTCCACTGTCAGCATGTGAGACAAAGCAGTTGCTTTCTTCTGTCTCAGCTAGTTACTCGTCGTTGTACATTATATGGGGAATTAAATTTCTACCCCAAAATATCGGTTTTAGTACACATACAATTTCCAGAGAAATCCTTACTCCGACATGCTTCAAAACGCGGCCTATATCCCCTCGATCAACTTATGAACAATCTCCTCCCGTGGATAAATTTCCGCTCTTTTCAAGAGTAAAGGCTGGGAAGAGGTGTCGAATTTTCACACGCGTGCTTTGTAAAACCGATTGATGAATCTGGAGGGGAAAAATTGCACTTGCATATTAATTCAAGTGAGAACAATCATTTAAATTCCTGGTGAATGGTAGTGAGTACAGGTTGGCAGACGATTGTCTTTCCCATCTTACTGTTCTGAGCTGCACTCGCTTAACTTGTTAACAGCTTATTTTCATCATAAGACCCCGTTTAAACGATGCCGGTAGAATTTGAAAACGGCAGAATTTTATGCCGCCTTGGAAAATGAGCTCCCGTTTACACGATGCCGGTAGAATTTGAAAACGGCATGAAAATGTGTCGTTTTGGCCTCCCGTTTACACGATGCCGGTAGAATTTTATGCTAATTCCATAGACAATAACAACTGACGTCAATAATCAATCAAGATAGACAAAACAACTACGACAATAAGGATAATAGGGGGATTAAAAATATTAGCGTCATGACGAAAGCGACATAAAATTCTGCCGGCAAAGTGCGTTTACACGATGCCGGCAGAATTTGAAAACGGCAGAATTACAAAACTTTGCCGTTTTGCTAACCGAAACAAAATTCTGCCGGCAGCATCGTGTAAACGGGAGGCTAAAACGGCACTTTTTTCATGCCGTTTTCAAATTCTACCGGCATCGTGTAAACGGGGTCTAAAGGTCAAGTTCCCAGATAAAAGTTCGAAATTATCTAGCCTAATTGAGGCTCTGATGACAACTTCAATGGTCGAACTATTTCAGGTATGCCTACCCATTGTTATACTTTTGGCACGAAAAACGCCCGTAGATTCCTACCTTACAAACCCCTAAAATTAGTGATGGACCCCTATGAAAATCCAATCTTTTTCAGAAATATTGTCCCCCCTCCCCCCAATTCCAATGTTGATTGCTTTGGCGAATTGTTCTTTTCCTGGATCTGCGTGAAAAAACCCTCTTTGCAATTCATTCAACATTGAAACGGGGGGAGGGGGGATCAAAATTCGATTTTTTCAACAGGGGTCCAACACTTTTGTAAGAGATTGTAGCTACAGTTAAGCCTGAAATTACTCATACCCATACCAAATTCTCAGTATTTTGCATCGTTCTCACGGGTGTCCCAAAAAAACGCAACAGAAATAAAAAACCGTAACACAAGCAGTTTCAAATTAAACAAACAATAATTATTTTCCCTAAATCTAAGATGATTAGATTGAATTTCGATATATTTTTCAGAATTTTTTTGGTGACCTGATTGCAGAGTTATAAATCAACAAACTTTAAATTTGCTGTCAGGGCAAAACCAGAGCTGCTAGCATTAATGCAAAGTATACTGCAAAATTACAAGTGTGGCATTAGCTGGAACTTCACAAGATTACGGTTAAGCACACGATCTGATCAAGAAACTGTGACAAAGGGATCCCTTAATGATTCATGAGCAATCTAGTCTCGAGGGAGCTCTCAGTGTTAATTTCCAATTGAAAGTATAACTTTTGAAAGTAATGGCCTAGTCATCTTAGATAAAGCAACTGTGTCTTGACTGAAATCTTCACAAAAATGTCTGTGCAATGTTCAATCGACTTGTGTGTTTGCATGCTTGCCAACACTCTCGGTAATTGCTGGGACTGCCATCTTTTATAATTTGACTTGGGTAATTTGGCAATATAATCCACTATTGCTAATGCAGCAGGTCTGGTTTTGACCAAGGGGCAATTTTGAAGTTTTCTGATTTTTAACTTTACAACCAAGTCACCAAAAATACTGGAAAATGTACAAAGATTTATTCTACACAAAACAGATTTCGATAAAAATAATCGTTTAATAATAAGTATGAAACAGCTTCCATCAGAATTTTTCAAATCTGACATGTGGTATGGGTATGAATAACTTCGGGCTTAACTGTAACTGCCTACCTCGCTCTCTTCCTTCCTATACAAAATCTGCTCCACCACCTAATGTGCTCATTCTTCGCACGTAAAAATGGGAGATCATCAAATATGAAAAATTTTCAGCATTTGTAAGCAGTGTTCTACAATATTAACATGTAGATTGAGAAACTTGCCATCTTTCCAACTATGACTCCCACCATGCAACTACTGGATGTCCCAAAAAAATTTTCCTCTATTTATGCGGCTGCTGTGGATGCGCTTAGATTCAATCACCTCGCTTTTCACACCGTTGCGTATGCCAGTCTTCAACATAGGGTTGCACACGATGCATGGGTCGATCTGACAATTGGTTGCTGATTTATGATGGAGAAAAGGCAAAATAAATGGTTGCTTCAAAACAGCACTTCTATTGTTTTCCAGAAATGTCAAAATAAATTTAAACTTTCAAAAAAGGGTTCTAGTGTCCTATGAAAATTTCTGCTAAATCTGTAAAAGGTTAGCAGTGTTGTCTATTCACAAGCGAGCACTTTCTACCCTTGAAAAAATGTACCGAAAATTTTAATACAATGCCAGAACCCTTTCTTTAAAAACTTACTTAATTTTGACATTGCTGGACAACAATTGAAGTGCTGTCCATTACAAAGTCCACCTTTGTAATCTAATAGGGGGCTCTAGGTCGAGGAAGAAAGAAAGAAAGTAAGTAAGTCACGCTCGTTAATGCAATTGATTAACAATTGCCTGTGCTAATGAGCACTGAAATAAAGAAAGTGCACAGAAAGCGCATACGACACAGAAGTTTCCTGCGATCCTATGGCAAAATTTGATGTCGGCTTACTTCATGTTGGACTGATTTGACACCATGAGATGGATGAATCACCAATATGACTACCTTAATACAACAACAATTTTGCCAGAATTGGCACGTTATTAACACAATTAGCAACTTAAGTACGTTTAAAGCGCGTTGAAAATTGAGTGATATCTCTCATTAGCGGTTTTTTGGCAAAGGCGTCCCCATCACTGTTTTTGACGTCCTGTCTAGTCCCTTAGCCCCACCCAAGTCGACTTGAAAAGACTAAAACTGAGGGCGTACTGTGTCCATTTTCAAACACGAGTGTTTCATGCGCCAGTCAACGAATTTCCCTGACCAGCAAGTCGCGAGTACGTCGTCGAGACAGCTTGTCGAAACCCCTGAATTAAGGTTTGCATTAGAGGGGTTGGATTTCGGTAAACTGCTTCCAAGGCGTCGAAGAAACTTGCAATGCGGGTTCCTTTGCCTTTACATAACAGGGTATAATTATTGTTCTACTTCATTATTGACTGAAGAACCAAGTTTCCGATTTGCACAGCTCTTTAAAAAATTTTCCTCTGACCTGCCGCCCAATCAAGATTTTAACATCCAAACGAATTTTCAGGTACTTATATCGTGCCAAAATTCTGTGGTAACGAAATTCCACTGAAACAATGGTTTTCTAGAATGTTTTTGATAGAGCAGAAGATAAAATGATATGAAAATTGAAAAAGTAATAAATGAAAATATAACTGATAGAAATAATAGGAAAACAAGAGAGGGTAATACCAACCCCACCCCCAAGAGCCCACAACCAATGGTCACTGTGTTGTGAAACATTATTTTGTTGTGAAACATTATTAATAGTACTCATGAATATAAGTCAACTGAAAATAGAAGGACAATTTTAATCCTGCTGCAGATGCAAACATCGCAGTTGAAATTGCAGAGTCTTAGCAAAAAAATTCAACGGTGCCATTGATTGTTGGAAGGCATGTGACGAGACTGAACAAAAACGCCTCCATGCATATGATTCTGCATAGAGCATAGAGGTAATCTTGTTGACTGCTTGGTCTAAAATTGGATAACAATGAATAACAACACTTGAAGTGTTTTGCATAAGCAAATTTCCATCATTGTAAAATTGCATGTATGACATCTTATTTGAGACAGATGCAGGAGCAGTAACAACTAATGCGGCAAATAGACAACGGCTTTTGATTTTTTGTTTTTCATCCTGATTTTGCAAAAGAAGAAATGTGCTTAAAGATTAAAACTGCTGCCCAGGTGAATATTGTTCCAACATATGGCATTTGATTCTTGATTGAAAGCAACTTTTGCAATAACACTCATACAGTATCTCTTTTGAAGCAACCACTAATTTTGCTTTTTCTCTGCCATAAATCAGCAACCACGTGCCAGATTGACCCAAACAGGGTGTCAAACTCCCAAATTGAAGCTTGACCTATGCAACAGTGTAGAAACCACGATAATTGAATAAACAGGTCCTCCACAGTAGCCACACAAACAGGGCACAATTTTTGGGACACCCTGTATGTACATATAACCAATTGCACAAATTGATGTTGTAATGGTTCCTTACAAACACTGAAAAGCTGATTGATACTGGACGATCCCCCAGTCCCATTTTACAGTGGAGTTTCTCAATTCTTATAATCAAACTAGTGCTCATTTAGTATATAACTGAATTATCATCCTTCTAGCAAATTCTTTTATTCGCTTTGCTAGGATGAGCAGGGAAGGAGATACAAGTTTTTGCAAAGGAAAACAAGTCCTACGCATAAACTGTTCAAATACTTATACCCTTTTGGGACAGCCGGTTATATACATAGTGGCAGGTGGCAAAAAATAATAGCGCTCTCTTTAAGCTTGTCTTGTTTTAACTATCCCAAAAAAGAACATTTGAAAATTGAACTTGTAATGGAAATTTGGTGATTTTCTAACTGTGTCTACATTTCTTGGGGCATGCTCTGCAATGCTTAACCAATGTCCCCTTATTCAAACAAAATTTTTCCACACAAAGGTTTATTGGAAAGTATGTGCTTAGGTAGGTTCTGGTTGTGAGATTATCTTTCTGTTTACGTTATGGATTCTGTTAAACCCAAATCATAGACTTCATCATGAGCATGAGAAAATTGTTAAATAACATAGGCAAAGTCATTTAAAACCTGCTAGAAAGATTACTTTAATTTTGCAAGATTATTCTTATTTTGTGATATCAAACCAGCTCAATGAAAGTTTCCATATTTCAAAACCCCTCTACTTCATTATCAAGACCAACCGCTTCTATTTTGACACAGAATGTCCTCTTGAAAATAAATGGATGGTTATAAGGTGATTAACATACCTCGCTCTGGAACATTCTTTACAGTGCCTGTAAAAAGAACAAAATCTGCTATCACCTCTAAAAATTACTTTGCCAACACTCTCCCATAACCGACAGGGTGCATTCCACACTTTGAAATTCAGAATAAAAATCAAACTGGACTGAAAAGTCCAATGGTAGAATAATAGAAAAACGGCTAAAGTTTCTTCCAAGTCGTTCAGCTTAAAGAAATAGGTCATTGAACTTTACACCCACCTGTTTTCGTAGATTTAAAGAATTGGAACCTATGCTGACACTAAATGTTCATTGTTAACAGGGGAATTTGCCCAAATCACCAAGCAAGTAATATCTATTGCTAAATGGTTATCTTCTGGATGTAAGCTGTACCAAAGTACCAAGGAGCTATTCTTAGAATGGGGTATTAGTGTCCATTTCCCCAAGATTAGCGAAATTCAATTAAAGTTTATTCGGAAAATAGAAGTTGGTTGCAATTTAAAATAAATCTATCTAAAAATTCTTGTATTTTACACGACCCAAGTAAAGCGTCACTTGTACTTAAGCCTCTAAATTTGAAAGCTAAAGAGAGAAAACAGGGTAAATAAGGAAGTAAAATGTACTAAGTAAGAATACTTGTGTACAATGATACCATTGAAACAAGCTTAGAGTGACAAGGTATAAGGCTATGTGAAGATATAATCCAGGTTCCTGAGTAAGGAAAAACATTTGAGGTAGCTTTCTTATCATAAATGTTAACAATTTTTTACCATATGACTGACCCTTTAGCACAACAGATCATCATGGGTGTCGTATGTGCATGTATTTGAGAACCAATTCTTACACTTGCTCTTCATACTGTATTTCAATCAGAAACAAACAAGGGGCTAGTTTGCACTTTAGCGGACACACTTTTTCAACATTTCCTTGTGTCTGAATTTTGCATGGAATGTGGATGGTAACTGCATCAATGCTGAGAAAAAAGTATACCAACTGTATTAGCAGGGGTTTGGGGGTGGCGGCAGCCCCAAAAATATCTTAAAGGTAATGTGTCCATGTAAGTACAGCAGCTCTGCGGGGGGCATGCCAATTTCACGTGCAATTTCATGTGATCACTCAAGCAAATACAATTTTGCGACAGCGAGTTTTAATACAAACAGACTCCTCACTTACTTGCGGTTGCTTTTCCAGAACTGAACTACTTTAGGAAGCCTCGTTATGAAATTTGACTTTCAATTTGCATGTGATCAGTTAAGTTCTACCAATCACAGCGCGCTACTGGACGTTTCTTCATCAGCGTCTTGTCAGCATATTTTGACAATGTGTATACACATCTGTACTTACATGGACACATTACCTTTAAGCAAACATATACACAGACTGCCGGCTCTAGCTGCAGATTTAGGCCACATTTTCGTCATGTTGATGTTCTCCAGCAATTGCAAATCAGTCAAATCATGTTCAGAGTTAGCATTATCCAATCAGATGATAGGATTTTTATTACTATTGTTTAGAAAGCCAATCAGCATATTATAGTACTAACTATACAATTCAGTTCAACCTCTTGTTTTCCTTGAAAGCCAGTCTGCATTCTGTAAATTCTGTCCGCCACATATTTCCGCCAGTAATTTTATAGCATAAAAATATACGCCAAAATCTCTAATGCAATAACTAACTTGAGTTCCCAGCAGCTGAAACAGTATAAATTTCACGCCAAAAACCACTGGTGGGTAATTTTCCTTCATGCTGGTCCGCCACACAAGATTGGAAAGTTTGCCTTGCTTGGCCGATTTCTCTGCCGCGCACTTTAATTTTTAGCCGTGGTTCCAGCCACGAAATTTTCGTAAAACAACAAAAGGAAACAATAGAACTATTGTTTAGTAACACAAATACAGCTGCACAAGCAATTTGGACCCAGCAGAGATCCCCCGCGCATTCTGCAAACTTTCCGATCTGGCCTGGCTGCCACATAAATGTGGTGGGAGGGCATTGGAAAGCACACTGGCTTGAAAGCTGTGTCCGCCAAAGTGCATTTGTCCCCAAACAGGAATTGAGGAAAATCTGCCCCTTTGCTCCTCCTTTTTTGGTAACAATGTTTTCAAAGTCATGACCGGCATCGTCATTCATTTTTCATTCTTTCTTGTGCGGTGGGGACACACAAGTGATGGATTTTTATAGAACTGAAGAAGTTACGAAATTGAAGGCTAGTGAGTACCTGCTTTTGAATCAAAGCTGCCGTTTTGATGCTGTGAGATGGCAAAGTTTGACTGTCAGATTACCTCCACCGACCACAACTTGCAACCAGCTGTAAAAACCAGGTCCTATTAAAACCAAGCAGCCAAGCAGCAGCTAACATAAACATAACAACGAAAAACAAATATACCCACCAAATCCGAAGATGACCATATAAGCAAAGTACGACCAAACAACTATAGCGTTAATGATGATGACTGGTAGCCATGCAAGTGGCTTGACAAACCTTCTAACCACTTTGTCTGAAGGTGCCATCGTCGCTTTCTTGTTAGTTCGGCCTAAAATTAAATGACTCGCTTCGCAGCTTTCGAAACAGATTTCCTGCGAAGCGAATGGGCAATGTAACCTCGTTCCCAGGGCCCGAAAGCACAGCGATCACGAAAGCCCGAAACCCAAAATGGCGAGTGAGAGCAACCTTGACTGCGATGGCTTATCACGTAATGTCTGGCTGGTTAAGGTGCCAAAATATTTGTCAGAAACATGGTGCAAGGCTGATTCAACAGGCATTGTTGGAAATTTGAAAATTAGCAAGTCGCAAGATACAAAGGTAAAGTTTGAGTTATCAGAGCAGCTTTCACAAATTGGGAGTGTAGATGGCGTGACATTACCACGTGAACATAAACTTGTGATGTCCGATGTGTCACAGTCCTTGGCTGTTTTCTCCGAAACGTCTGTGGATATTTCTGAGCAAAACTTAACGCAAGATTCTCAATTCGCTTTTGAGGGGAAAGTTGCAAAGCGAGCAGATTGCCGACCTGTGGAGAACCCCAATTACTTACTTCTTAAAAAGAATGCCATTAAGAAAGCTGGACAACCAACACGACAGATTAAGCAAATTACAGAGGTAGTCCCCGGGACCACATTCAAACCAATTAATGATCACAAATTTAACATCGAAAGAGATAAAAGACGAAAAGAAGAGGGGAAAAGAGCACGTGGAGAAAAGGAAGAAGTGCTGGAAAAACTTTATACTGCCTTTGAAAAGCATCAATATTATACTCTAAAGGATCTAGTTCATCTCACACAACAGCCAGTAGTGTATCTTAAGAGTATATTAAAAGATATCTGTGTATACAATGTGAAGAATCCTCATAAAAATACATGGGAACTGAAACCAGAGTATAGACATTATAAAACGGACACAGAGACCGAGAAATAAGCATCTGCTATGTGATACATTGTAAAAGAATCCAGGTGGCAAAGTCACGTAGTAAGAGTGAAGAAAATTGTTGTCTGGGAAGAGTTAAAAGTAATAGGTATTAAGATCCTAAATAACACTCACCATGACAAACTTTGGATTAAAGACAAATGATGGATATGTAGCGTCTTGTTTAAAAATAGAACAAAAGATGGGCACCTACCATCATTTGTCCAATTGTTTTGATAATCTCTCAAGATCATCCAATACAATGGAGTACAATAGACTATATTTAGATTGCCCAGGCCTCTGGTTTAAGTTGCCTTATATCTCCGATCTCCGTCATTTGTCTTTAAGTTAGATAAAAACTTTTTTGCTTTACCTGAACATATATTTCTATGTTTTTATGTGCCAGCTCAGCTACCTCACCATTCTCTAAAGCACTCCCTTACAAAATCTTTCAAGAATTAGAAAAAGATTGTACAAATAATTCTAGGGAGGGTAAACTAATGATTACTGGTGACCTAAATGCACAAGCCAGAATAGAAAAGGACTATGTCGTGGATGATGGTGATAATTTCTCCCTATTAATGACATACTGTACCGGGTGAGTCAGAAAAACGTGGGGCGTTTGGTGGACTGTGAGATCGCATTTAGTCACCCGATTGTTGAGAACTAAATTTTTGCGTGCAGCTGAGAGTCTAACTTAGATCATAAGCCTTTCCCCATCGAAATCGGTCATCTGATGCATTATTTAAACAAGATTTTCTTCGTAAGACCCTGTATGGGAGTGTTGCAAACTGGTGAAATGTCTTGCCAAGCCCCTTCCGCATTTTATTTTGGCAAAAGTTACAGGTACACATGGAATTATCAGGGGAGAATCAAATTATTAGGGGATAGTATTGTCTCCCCTGGGATGTCTTAGCATAACTTGTCCTGCGTGGAGAATATGTGTGAAAGTCATTAATAATTTGTACTTCTTTGTCTTGCGAAGAGGTCTCTTTCAAGCAGATCAGCACTCTGTAAATCGCAATGGGACTTTTTGCCAACAACGCATTTCCTAAGGCCTGGTCCACAATAGGTCTTTTGAGTCACTCCAGTCGTGCAGAAAGACCTAAAAGACAAAGGATTTAAACTCTGACACTTTTGTCTTTTTGTTCTTTCTACATGATCTATACAGTAGTGATCTAAACGACCTAGTGTGAACCAGGCTTAACTTTTTCAGTGTCCTCTGATAACTCAACGTGTACCTGCAACTCTGGCAAGGCTAAACTGCTGAAGAGGCTTGGTTAAAGATTCCATCAGGTTGCAAGAATGCCATACAAGGTCCTACAAAAGAAACCTTTTTTTAACAAATGCATTAAGAGACCGATTTCAATGGGGAAAGGTTTATGATCTAAGTTAGACTGTTAGCTACTTGGAAAAATTTAGTTCACGATGATCGAAAAACTCAATGCGACGCCACAGTCCGACAAATGCCCCACGTTTTTTCTGACTCACCCGGTAGTTAGGTACACATTTGACAATCCGCTTTCTAGAAACAATATGGATTTAGCCCCTGTAGATACGAACATGGTCAAAAATTAAGCACTGTTTTGTGACATTTAGATAGATCTTTGTTTAAAGTATCAATGAATGAGCATTTTGAGTGGTTACCTGAAACAAACAATTATTGCCCACAGATCGTACATTTTCAGAGATTTTCCGAAAAGAAGTATTTTCATTGGTTTGCGTCAAGAGATAAAAGGCTTTCTTTCAGGAGCAACAAAATGTGGTTACCATAGAAGTGGTTTTACTGACATGAGCTAAGGCTACCAAATTTTGCATGGAGCTGGAAATAAGGTTGTTCTACTGTGTGTACTGTTTATTAGAAAATACTGCTCTCCTTAAAATGTTTGAATATTTCCACAGGGAAACCAGATTAAATGTTAACTGCTGCATTTATTGTTTGATAATCTATATTATTTTTCATTAACTTTGTTATTTGGTTGTTTCTTCTATTTTCTATTTAAATCCATTTCTTATTCATTTTCCGTGACCTTTAATGTGCCGCGTAGCAAACTTCCTGTGGGAAGGAGTTAAAGAGAAAGAAACTGCAAAGCTCCCTTGCATTTTCCCCCTCGCTTCTTGCTTCATCACAGTAAAGTTCGCTGTGCAGCACAATAGAAGCCACGGAAAATGAAAAAGAACTTTTTTGTCCTGAAGAAACAGCGCTCACCTCAATATCTGGCCACTGAGATTCCAAATGAACGCCAGCTAACATATAATTTTAGAAATCCACGCGTTTATGACCAAAATATTGGACGGACCAATCGCTTTGCTAATACTTATTTCCAAAACACATTTGTAGAATGGAATAAGCTTGACAATGAGGTTAAACATTCCGTATCCATTGCTCAGTTTAAGAACAAACTGCTTTCCACTATAAGACCAGTGGGAAACTCTATATATAACGTTTACGACATTATAGGTGTTAGATATTTAACTAAACTACGTTTGCAATTTAGCGCACTAAACGAGCACAAATTCAGACATAATTTTGATTGCTTAAGCCCTGTTTGCATTTGTGGAACAGCAAAAGAAGATAATGAACATTTCCTCCTGCACTGCCCATTGTATGACATAATGCGTTGCGATCTCCTTCGTCAACTCTCAGAAATTCCTGGTTTAGACATGTCAAAGTATGATTCAACATCCTTAATCACGCTGCTTCTATATGGATCTCCATTGCTGAATGTTATTGCCAACAGGATAATTATGGAAGCTATGATATCTTTTATCAAAGAAACAAAACGATTTGACTGAATGCAGCTACCCAATATTTAGTTTTCGTTCTGTAAGTTCTTGTTATTCGTTTGCTTGTTTTTGTCATTTTTTTCTTCGTTTTTTGCCCTTTTGCTTCGTTGTTTTTTTTTAGTTTGTTAGTTGTCCATTTGTTTTGCTAGAGTGACAAAGTAGTTAAGTATATTGTAAGTGCCATTGATAGAGAGAACTCGATGACCTCGTGTCCTTTCCCTCTATGAATGTTACCGTTTGAAGTAGTTGTTGCCTAGCGTTAATGTTTTATTTGCATAAAGAAAATTTGCATTTGGTGTCCAGGTTTCCTAATTCTTTGACCTTCTTCCAACTAACGACCAAGAATTACAGAGACCATCGCCGTAATAACTGTGAACTTTGATAAAAAAGCAACGTAAAATGAACCCTAACTCAAACTTTCTTGTGGCTCAACCGTCAAGTTGAAATCACAACAAATTTATCCGCTACCGTTAAATTTCAAATCCAGCCAATGAAATCCTGTTTCTTAGCGCATTGGGAAAACTCTTTTTCTTATGTAAAACACAAAAAATATTCCTTTCACTCTCTCTAATAAAAGGGGCCAACACCTTACAACACCCCTGTGAGAATATTTCCAGCCTTTCCAGGCTATGTTAGGTACCCTTTGACTCTATTTCCAGCCTTTCCAGCCTTTCCCACCCTGGTATCGTTGTGAAATCTCATTGCACCTCACTTTCCATACTAGCCTGGGATCAATTCCAGGCTTTCTTGGCTAGTCAGGAAAATTTCCAGACAATCCTGGCTGTTCCAGGGTCGCAAAACAGGCACTAGCTTTTCTACCCGACTTTCCAGCCTATTCCAACCCTGGCAGGCTGGCGAGCCTGGAGCTTCCAGGGATTTCCTGCCTATCCAGGCTTTTTGTAACCTGTGAACAGGCCTTATATGGGGCTGCGGAGGACTTTTATGGGAGCTGTGGAGGAGGAAGTGGGGGGAAAGGGCCTGTAGGAATGGACTGCATTTTTGAATTCCATATACCCGATTTGAGGTATATGGCATGCTTTGTCATTTTTCCTTGAAACTGACATTCTAAAGTCCCACAATGATCTATTTGAGTAGTAACAGGTACGATTGATCAGCAACATCGTTTTCATCACTCGCTTTATTGAAATTTAGGACAAATAACAATAGTCTTTTGTGCAGCAGATTAGGTATATAGAATTCAAAAATGTAGTCTGTTCCTACAGGCTCTCTTCTTCCCTCTCTTATCATTTTTTAAGCCTGAAGCCTGAAACCTGTCCACAGGCTAGGCTTTTTGCCAGGCGTCACTTGTACGGGTCGTATGGTCTCAACAAGGAGGCTCTTCTTTTGATTTGATCAGTTTAAAATAGGCTACTCTTAACCGGTCGAATCCTCGAACAGTTACATGCATGTTAGCATCGTGTCAGCAGTTTCATGGTTCGTGCATGCAACTTATTTATATATGGAAACACTGCCGTTATAAGTGCTGTTAAGATAAAGGAATGTTCAGTTGAAGTAAAGAAAATACTATAAATCAATTCAAAATGCAGCTTATGAAATTCCAGCTAATAACAGCCACAGCATAGCATCTACTAGTACCAAGTAAGTGTACCGCGAGGCAGAATTACTGACACTTTGGTTTAAGATCCAGCTTATGAAATATCCAGGCCCATCGGAACGAAATTCATATTGGGGAGGCTGAAACGAGACGTGAGCGAAGCGAGCAAAAACGGGGGTCCGGGGGCTTGCCCCCGGGAAAACTTTTATGACCACGCCCTTTAGATCGTTGGCCTTTTCGGCTACATATGAGATACAAGGTGACCTTTGGCCAAGGTTGCTAGGGATAAGCCGTGAGCGACAGAGTGTACTGACTTTAAATCCCGAAACACTCTCACGGTCGGTTCAGTTGACAATTGTATCTCCAAAACACACCAAAATGCAAAAAACATGCTTACCGCAGATCGCGCGCAATGCAAATGTGATATCACAAGGGCTTGCTTGGCCTGCCTTGAAGCGGTGCGAGGATGGCGAATAACTCACACCCTATCTTTTATTTCCCTTTTCATTCGTTCATCAGTTTGAGTACCGCAACTTTATATATTATCGTTTCAACAAATCCTTTACCTTTTTGGCTTCATATGAGATACAAGGTGACCTTTGGCCAAGGTCGCTAGGGATGAGCCGTGAGCGACAGAGTGTACTGACCTTAAATCCCGAAACACTCTCACGGTCGGATCAGTTGACAATTTTATCTCCAAAACACACAAAAATGCAAAAAACATGCTTACCGCAGATCGCGCGCAATGCAAATGTGATATCACAAGGGCTTGCTTGGACTGCCTTGAAGCGGTGCAAGGATGGCAAATAACTCACACCCTATCTTTTATTTCCCTTTTCATTCGTTCATCAGTTTGAGTACCGCAACTTTATACATCATCGTTTCAACCAATCAAGTAAATGATCATGACTAATGAGAGTCTTTCCATGAAAAAATTGAAACTTTTGACTTGTATGACATCGAAAGATATTGCATTTTTGATAGATTCTGGTAGCTTCTTCGAATATATACGAGCTTGAATCTTCATTCCTACGACCTTGGCTTTTACAGCCTTTTTCACTTGCAAAATCAACAAACTTCAGCAAATTATTGGGGGGCTGAAGCCCCCCCAGCCCCCCCGCTTCCGACGGGCCTGAATATCAGCTAATATGTATCAAAATCTAGCATATAACAATGAAAATCTAGTGTCTACCAATGTCGTATAGATCAAAAATAGAACTGATGCTGACGCCTTGGGTAAAGGTGAAGCTTGCGCATGATTTCACGTTTTCATAACATCTGACAAATGGACGTTGCGTTATGGCAAAGATGAAAAATGATGCCAGCAACTCTAGTTGAATTCTATACAGGGGTACAACATCCTAAATTCAGAATGTGCTTTTTCGGGATATTCACACACAGAGATTAACTCTAACCATGGACTTGCCCAAGTCGTCCTGGAAAAAAGGAATTGACGACTTGTCGCGAGCAGCTCACTGCTGGATAACACAACTAGATGGCCGGACGGTTTTTGGTACGGCAGACGGCACCTTTGATCATAATGTTTGACCAATGGCAGGCAAGATTCTGTTTTTCCGTGAAGGAAATTGACGGGGGCAAACCAACTTTGAAACATAAATGACTGTATGTCAAAACGAACATATTGGCGCCACCATTTCCAAAACAGCGCACCTGTGTAGACAGATACTAACCCCCTTCGTTTCAACTTCCTTGCGGTTAGGTCCTATTACGGTTAGATAGTATGGTTTTCATTGTAATTAGATTAGGGTAGTTTTCTTTGGTATTCTTGTAATAATAATAATGTTTTTAATGGAGGGCTCCTTGAAAAACGGCTTTTGTCGAAGGGCAACCCTCCTTAAATAAATGAAATGAAATGAAGTGAAAAATTACAAACATCGGGTTAAGTCAGGTCACATGGATCTTATGAATAGCTAATTAATGAGAAGCTATTCGCGACAAGTGGTCACTTTCTTTCTTATAAAACGACTTGGGCAATTCCACTCTAACCACAGCTCTGCGTCGTCACCCTGAAAAGCAGTCATCATGGATGGACGGATCAACAGTGCCGAGAAGAAGTGGCAAAAATAAGAAAATGGCGCTCAGTCAAATAGAGATCTACACAACATTTCGATTTGTAACGAAACCCATCGGTCCAAAGGGTGTAGGTACATTTCTTTGGTATCAAAGTCTTACAATGAGTTTTTTACCGTCAAATTTCAGATTTCGTACCGTTTTCAAATTGTTCTGGCATCGTGTAAACGCTAGCTCGAACATTGCTAACATAACATTTTCACCGTTTTCAGAAAGTGCCGTCAATGTGTGAACGCGGTTTGAGAATAACCGCAACTGGTTATACTTCCATGGGTAAAATACGAAAACTTTTTGTTCCCAGAGATCTCCTCCTATGACCATCGTGTGGGTGAGATCACAGAGGAACGATCAAAATTCTGAAGTAGCATTCGAACCAGCGTGTCTTCGCTTAAACGAGCTTTCATAGAACCAGGTACACCAGAAAAATTATGTACTTTTGAAGAAACAGGACCTCGTTTGACGATTATGGTTCAACATTCATCTACAATCTAGATACCATATTTATTGGATGTATCGGTCAATTGCATACGGCAACGGTCTACTTTCTGGGCCCAGCGTTGTTTTTTGAAAATTAAGCTTTTTGGAAACAACCTAGATCAATGAACAGTTTTTGAAACACCTTAAGACAAAAACTATAACATTGATGTCAAAAACAGCAGATGATTGAAATGGTAACACGGTGTTTTCTTAGCTCATGCATTACTTTGTAATTATCCGGAACCTATTGAAATGTCGTTATGCTTCACTATCAACACTGGGCATTAAAAAGCAAAATCTACGTGATTTTGAACAAGCCCCGTTTAGTAGGTTAGAGGCTTATTGAGAAACATCGATGCCAATGGAATTACCATTTCACAAATTGGTTGCATATGTAGTAATATGTAAATCTTCAAATAGTTCATTAAGTTTCTGATTCGCCCGGTCCTTTCCCAGAACCCATGAAATAATGCCTTTAGGCTTCGTTTCCATGACACATAACTCCGTTCTAAAATTGTCTTCGCTTTCAACTCATCCCGTTTTGAATGATCTTGAACCATTTCCGTTATCTGTTTTCGCAAAGAAGACTTGGCACGAAAACGTAGGTGTTTTCATTTCTTCGTTTTCACGTCCTTGTTCAGACATTCCCCATTGCCAAGTCTGGCGCCAAGTCGGTTGCTGTTGTTGTAGCAATTTGAAGGACTCTGTTTTCTGTGCTTTTATTAAAAACAATTTGAAATTTTAAACAGCGTTTTCAAATGTCTCCGTTTTCGACCAATTTAAGCGAAGATGGAGACATTCTAATCCATTTTCATACTATAAACGAAGTAATGGCAATGTAGCTTTCATTCTGTGTACTTACTTAAATGATCAACCCATTGAACATAATAGGTTCCTACATGAATAACCTTACTAATGACCTCAAAAAGAATGGCTTCAACACTGACTCGATTGCACTCCTCTCAAAACATGCCACAAAAGAAGCTCTCACACAAAACCATCAGACCCATTGGAAAAGCATCTTAAACGACTGTCCAAAAGCTTTATCATATAAAACATATAAATCTCATTTCACATATGAAAACTATCTCTCATTGATCACCAACAGGTCACACAGACGAACCCTCTCAAAATTGCGCCTTAGCGACCACTGCCTTGCAATAGAAAGGGGAAGGCATTTCAAACCCCCTTTAGAAAGAGAAAGAAGATTCTGCAGATCCTGCCAAAACATAGTTGAAAATGAAACACACTTCATCCTTTCATGCCAAAATTATATCACTGAACGCACTACGTTCCTAAATAGAACCCAAAATCTCTGCCCCAATTTTAGTAATATACCAACCGATGAACAGAAGCTTATATACTTCATGTCCAACGAAGATGAACTTCTTCTGCAAACATTTTCTGAATTTCTTCATGATATATATACCAAACGCTTGGCTTTAGAAAACAGTAATCAATAGGCTTTCTCGAATTTATTGTAGTTTTGAACAATTTAGCTGTAACCTCTTAATTTTGTAGTCTTTGTTTTACATTTAATCTTTTTTTTTCTTTTATTCTTTTTTTCGTTTTCTGTAGCTGTAGTCGACCATGTATCGAATGATATAGTGTCTATAATGAAAAAAAGACACCACAATGGAAATGGTAATTGTACTGCAAGGGAGCTGTCATAAAGAATGAAGCAGAGGGGGGCGGAAGGGATTTCAAAATTTGTTGTAAAATCATTTAGCCCGATGGAAGAAACAGAAACTGTTTTCATAGCCCCTTAAACATCTGCAAAATGATTTGATGACCCGGGCTTCAAAATGAACTCTGCCAATGCTGTATTTGTGGGATCCAGTATAACGTTTTAAGAAGGCAGGGAGGTACCTGCAGATACCACTGTATCAGACACTGAGATAGAGAACAACATCAATGATCAAGAGAACAGAAAAAGTGACGCTGACAATGTTTAAAACATTTGTAAAATATTGAAAACAAATCCGAAGAAGTACAGCTTCATGGCCCATGTTTATCACTTGCAGTAGTTTGTTAGCCCAACATTTTGCATCCAATAACTTTGGTGACCCTGTCAAATCCCTTCCGCCCCCCTCTGTTCCATACTTTATGACAGCTCCCTAATTGACCGGATCGGCTGAGTTTCGTTTTACCCATTTCAAGTCATGTGACCATACCCTTGAGAAGTTCACATATTATGCCACTTTTTGTATTCATGGCACAGTTTTGCATGGCACGACATACGTAAAAGAAATCAAAAGATATTTTATCAAGAGATTGATCATATGACTTGAAATTGGTGTAAACAAACCTCAGCCGATTTCGTCTATCAGACATGAGCGTCCAAAAACTACTAACTACTGATTAATCAGCAAAAAAAGATGATGCAGTCCACTTATGCTCCTTTCTTTGGTGGATGTTTCTTGTGATAATCTGCAAGCCATTTTGCTGATGGTGCTGGAAGTTTGTCAACAAACGGTTTTCCTGTATCACTCACATAGATGTCAATCTTGGTCGGTTTCGGCTTGGGTGGATCTCGATGAACGAACAGTGAAACAATGACAAGAACGACGCCAATTATGGCACAGACAATACCAACGACAGGAATGATTGCTGACTCGATGAAAAGGCCAACTGCAAGAGCTGTTGTTGCAACTGCCATTGTAACACCCTAGAACAAGAAAGGGCAATTGCCAATGACACGAACAGAAGAATTTTGAATAGAGTCATACTATTTAAAGGAGGGAAATGGAACACCGAAGTGATGGAATTCGGGGCTTATCAACAGATACGGCCTCAGGGGCGGATCCAGCCCAAAAGTTGACAGTCGCCAGCACGAGCACGAAGCGCGAGTTTGGATTTGGGCGTAGTAGCGAGCGCGAAGCGCGAAGGATTCGGGGGTCCGGGGGCGGAGCCCCCGGAAAAATTTTTGGGGGCCACGCCCTTAGAACTGCCGGAAAACACCCTATTTAGTGGTTTATCTGTCCATTTATGAGAACGAGAAATCACCCTTTTGGAAAAAAAACCACTCAAATTAAATGAAAAATTAAAATTGAAAGTTTCCTTCGTATTACCTCTCTAGGAACTTAAACAAAATTGAAACCATCAGCAGTAGAATAGGGAAGTCAATCCAACTACTGAATAATACTGAAAACAAAACTGTCCTGTAAACTTGTAACTGGTATTGCACGAAACTTTCATTGAGTTGCTTTATTGTTTGATGCAGTACTTTGTTTTGATATACTTCGGGAGTAAGTTTCATTCCTTACTTTCGAATCATATCTGACGATTTGTTGTGACCAATATCAGACAAAATATTTCGCGAATGTTCCCATTTCTCGACACTTTTCTTCATTTCATTTACATATTGCATCAATAAACTTTGGTAGCAAATTTAATTCTCCTCTTTCGAATCTGATCTGATGATGTGCTATGACCAGTATCAGAAGAAAGTATTTCGCAAATGAGTCCGTTAATAATCAAAGAAATAAGCATTGGTTTAGTGTTATGGTCACGTAGCTTAGATTGGTGTTCAATCGTCTTGTTTGTATCATTAATTTGTTATTCTGAAGAACCCAACGGACGAGTGTGCGACTAAACGCATCTTTGATCATTCAATGTTGCTGTTTATTACAACATTCTGATTAATTCGTTCTCTTGCAAGATTCAACAGTTTTCTCCCTAGTTACAGGTTTATTTTGGTTTTTTTCTTGTGCAGGAGTTAACAGCTCTCAGATTCTGTATCACAAGGCTTAATTTAAGGTGCAGCGATGACCTATTTGTTCCACGATAAATTGAAAATGTGCAGTGGTGAAATGAATATGATGCAGTGATGAATTTGTTTGGCATCTTAGCGTGAAATACTACTGTTTTTGGGTGTATTCAAAACAAGAATGAAACACTAATTTCTTTCAGTGCAAGTCAGCTTGGCATTCCCTTTCTACAGGAAATCTTTGTCTCTCTTATTGAAACTAAATCACCTCTTGTTAGTTTCTCCAAACAGAAAGTTGGAAAAATATACAATGCAGGTGTTATTTTGTAGCACACTGAAAATAGTGCCAAAACCAGCTTGGAAGACAAGTCAGAAATTGGAACTAAAAAGCCTGTCCAAATATTTTGGGAAACTAGCAGCATGCCAAACTGCCTTGAAAAAAGGGAAGCTCAGTGCATTCTAGCTATTTTACAAGTCATATCTACAAACAATTTCTGGGGGAGCATGCCCATGTACCCCCTTTATTTACGAATCTCTTTCATGTGGGGAACAACCCCTGCGCAACCCAACAATGGTGCTCTGCAATTGATGAATTATGCTGTCCAGTGTTTGAAACATCTTACAGTACCTTCAATATGGTCTCTGTTTACAGAACACTTTTCCAACATAGTAAACTTCCACAAACCTTTTGACTCAGAAACTCCAGTTTACACTGTTTTGTACAGTGATGGCAATCCCTTAAATTTATGCACTGCTGTGTTGCATATTATTTGTTTTAAGAAATAATACCATGCTTATTATTTGTAGATGTAAACATGAATCTGTATGATGGATGTCAAGTATTTAAAGATAAAATAAAATACTTGTAATGGAAAACATATCAGGATATTGTCTATTGGGTGAACAAGACAAGGGTAACAGCAAGAAGTGCTTTATAAGAATAATAATGATAATGTTCATGGGCAAAATCTCTTTGAAACAAAGAAAATCAACTTAATATCAAAAGTCCAGCCAGTATAGGGTCTGATTTTGTGTAACCTACAGCATACATGTGAAATGTTAAATACACATATGACAATCAACTGTCAGATAAGAAGAAAGTTAAGACTTTACAAAGTATTTTGTAAGCTTTGAAAAACAAATATGAAGTAACTCTACCTTCACTGGATTATAATATAAGAAACCCATTGGAACCTTTTGGTAGCAAAAGCATTTTTGATTACTTTAGGAAGCTACCTACCAGCTCCAGACCAGTTTCTTATCAAAAAATTATTATTATTTACTATAACAATATAAATAACAATAATTATAACAATCATTGTTATTTAGTGCACACTCAATATAAATTAGGCTTAAGACATGTAATGGATATTGATCCAATTTAAATAAAAAAATGTTTTTGTCTTGTTTCCTCTGAAGTTGTATAAAGGGCCAGAAAACATGAACTGTACAAATGATTTTGTCATTCTACCACAAACTTGGATAACAATTTCACATATTTGCTTCTCACTTTTTTGGGTACATAATATGAATTGATATCATTTTTAGTTTTACCACTATGTGCTTCTAACCATGCATAAAGCTCATTCTTCTTGGAATAAATACTGTAGGGTCAAAACATGAATTATTGTGAATATAACCTACTCAAGAGTAAAAGGTTCAACAACATTGTGCTATTATGATCTTCTTGCATTAAGTTTTTAAAACTTTCTTTGCATTTCCAAAAAAACATAATACCGGACCAGAGGCACGGGGGGGGGGGTTCTTCCATAGTAAAGGTACCTGGGATGTGCCGCCCGCAAGGGTATGCTTTTTCAAACCTTCTAGTCTAGCCAAGGGTATACTTTTTGCCAATTTCAGTCCATTTAGTTTAGCCAAGGGTATACTTTTTGCCAATTTTCGCCCGTTTAGTCTGGGCAAGGGTATACTTTTTGGCAATTTTGGTCAAAGAAATGTCAAACTTCAGTAATTCCTGTAAAGAAACCCAATTTTTTCAAATTTTGGTCCATAGAATGCAAAAATTTGGCAAGTTTTGCCTCGAAAATGCCAATTCATGGCACTTTGATGTAGAAATTAGTCTAGTCAAGGGTATCATTTTCAGAAAAATTGGTCTAGCCAACGGTGCTATTTTGAAACAGTGGGCGGCACACCCCTGCCCGAAATTTAGCCGAGAACCCCCCCCCCCCCCCCCCGTGACCAGAGGTGTTGAAAGCTTTGGCCACGTGTATATGTGGAAAAATGTCACAAAAAATATGAAAATCAAAAAGAGCCTAAAGTTTTTGGATGTGCTACCAGGCTACCCACTAATCACTATTAATAAATAATGCACAACAAGCAGAGACTATGCCAAAGAGAAATTTCTTATTGACGGTGCCTGTGTGTGTTAGCTTTGATTTTTCATTTCATAATTTGGTGACCCAACTTTGACTTTGTAAGAAAAACATCACCTTCCGCCACTAAACCAGAGCAGAAAACAGTTTGATTTTGATCTTTTGAACCCATCTGCAGCTTTTGTCTCCATCAAATCTTTGTCTTTCTCAAGGATCTTCATGATGACAATTTCCAACTTATGAAGAAATTTAAGCTTAATATTTTGGCGCGAAGGCATCAAGCTGTGGGAATTTCAAAGTGCCTAGGCCAAGACGATAAAATAAGATAGGGGAAATTTGCATTTAGGTGTCATGGCCGCCAGATCCAATGCGCGCGCACTTAGCCGCGAATTTTGCATGAGGTTAGAAATCTTCGAAAAGGGGTCGTAACATCAAGGCATAAATTGCAAAATAAGGTAGAATGACTCGGAATATGAAGTCAATATTGTTTAAAAATGATGACAGTATCAAGATCTATTGGGATTGTCACAGAAAACTGTTGGGTTTTAAATATGAGTGGATGTCTTTTGAGGAGAAAATGAAGTTAGGCCCATGTGTTGATGAACAAAGGCAAGTACAATAATTCATGAAGTTAGGTCAAATACAAATCTTGCCGCACAACTTCCTTTATATGGGTTTGTAGAGGAAATTCTGGGCTTTCATCTGATATAAAGGGGTACTTTGGCAAAATTGCGGTTCACAAGTTACAAGGATTTGAAAATTGTGCTTTTTGAGAATTCTGCAAGAATGCTAAGAATTTCCTATTTCCAGACCCCTTTGAGAACAAGTTGAAAAATAAATTTTTAGTTCAGAAAATAGGCTTGCCGCACAACTTCCTTTATATGGGTTTGTAGAGGAAATTCTGGGCTTTCATCTGATATAAAGGGGTACTTTGGCAAAATTGCGGTTCACAAGTTACAAGGATTTGAAAATTGTGCTTTTTGAGAATTCTGCAAGAATGCTAAGAATTTCCTATTTCCAGACCCCTTTGAGAACTAGTTGAAAAATAAATTTTTAGTTCAGAAAATAGGCTTGCCGCACAACTTCCTTTGTATGGGTTTGTAGAGGAAATTCTGGGCTTTCATCTGATATAAAGGGGTACTTTGGCAAAATTGCGGTTCACAAGTTACAAGGATTTGAAAATTGTGCTTTTTGAGAATTCTGCAAGAATGCTAAGAATTTCCTATTTCCAGACCCCTTTGAGAACAAGTTGAAAAATAAATTTTTGGTTCAGAAAATAGGCTTGCCGCACAACTTCCTTTATATGGGTTTGTAGAGGAAATTCTGGGCTTTCATCTGATATAAAGGGGTACTTTGGCAAAATTGCGGTTCACAAGTTACAAGGATTTGAAAATTGTGCTTTTTGAGAATTCTGCAAGAATGCTAAGAATTTCCTATTTCCAGACCCCTTTGAGAACTAGTTGAAAAATAAATTTTTAGTTCAGAAAATAGGCTTGCCGCACAACTTCCTTTATATGGGTTTGTAGAGGAAATTCTGGGCTTTCATCTGATATAAAGGGGTACTTTGGCAAAATTGCGGTTCACAAGTTACAAGGATTTGAAAATTGTGCTTTTTGAGAATTCTGCAAGAATGCTAAGAATTTCCTATTTCCAGACCCCTTTGAGAACTAGTTGAAAAATAAATTTTTAGTTCAGAAAATAGGCTTGCCGCACAACTTCCTTTGTATGGGTTTGTAGAGGAAATTCTGGGCTTTCATCTGATATAAAGGGGTACTTTGGCAAAATTGCGGTTCACAAGTTACAAGGATTTGAAAATTGTGCTTTTTGAGAATTCTGCAAGAATGCTAAGAATTTCCTATTTCCAGACCCCTTTGAGAACAAGTTGAAAAATAAATTTTTGGTTCAGAAAATAGGCTTGCCGCACAACTTCCTTTATATGGGTTTGTAGAGGAAATTCTGGGCTTTCATCTGATATAAAGGGGTACTTTGGCAAAATTGCGGTTCACAAGTTACAAGGATTTGAAAATTGTGCTTTTTGAGAATTCTGCAAGAATGCTAAGAATTTCCTATTTCCAGACCCCTTTGAGAACTAGTTGAAAAATAAATTTTTAGTTCAGAAAATAGGCTTGCCGCACAACTTCCTTTATATGGGTTTGTAGAGGAAATTCTGGGCTTTCATCTGATATAAAGGGGTACTTTGGCAAAATTGCGGTTCACAAGTTACAAGGATTTGAAAATTGTGCTTTTTGAGAATTCTGCAAGAATGCTAAGAATTTCCTATTTCCAGACCCCTTTGAGAACAAGTTGAAAAATAAATTTTTAGTTCAGAAAATAGGCTTGCTGCACAACTTCCTTTATATGGGTTTGTAGAGGAAATTTTGGGCTTTCATCTGATATAAAGGGGTACTTTGGCAAAATTGCGGTTCACAAGTTACAAGGATTTGAAAATTGTGCTTTTTGAGAATTCTGCAAAAATGCTAAGAATTTCTTATTTCCAGACCCCTTTGAGAACTAGTTGAAAAATAAATTTTTAGTTCAGAAAATAGGCTTGCCGCACAACTTCCTTTATATGGGTTTGTAGAGGAAATTCTGGGCTTTCATCTGATATAAAGGGGTACTTTGGCAAAATTGCGGTTCACAAGTTACAAGAATTTGAAAATTGTGCTTTTTGAGAATTCTGCAAGAATGCTAAGAATTTCCTATTTCCAGACCCCTTTGAGAACAAGTTGAAAATAAATTTTTAGTTCAGAAAATAGGCTTGCCGCACAACTTCCTTTATATGGGTTTGTAGAGGAAATTCTGGGCTTTCATCTGATATAAAGGGGTACTTTGGCAAAATTGCGGTTCACAAGTTACAAGGATTTGAAAATTGTGCTTTTTGAGAATTCTGCAAGAATGCTAAGAATTTCCTATTTCCAGACCCCTTTGAGAACTAGTTGAAAAATAAATTTTTAGTTCAGAAAATAGGCTTGCCGCACAACTTCCTTCATATGGGTTTGTAGAGGAAATTCTGGGCTTTCATCTGATATAAAGGGGTACTTTGGCAAAATTGCGGTTCACTAGTTACAAGGATTTGAAAATCGTGCTTTTTGAGAATTCTGCAAGAATTTCATGTTTTACACCCCATTGAAAAGTATCCTGAAAAATGAAATTTTGGTTAGGAGGAATCCAGGGTAATAGGTGGATCTGGCAACTCCTGGTCAGATCCCTCCCAGTCAGATATAAGTAATTCCTAATGGTTCCTTCTGAGTCAAGGCTTACAGTTTTTGCATCACTTTGCATCCAGGTTTTGCATCACTGCAAGGCTAATGTGTACTTGATTCTATAAAAATCAGGCTCAGTTGTGAAAAAGGATGATGGCTGAATTACCATATTTTACCATGTTTTGACAATAAAATGACCAGGTTTTGATCATGTTTGGGTTTGAAATTTGTAGTTGACCCATAGTCAAGACATGGTCAAATATTTTGATGGCAGGCTATCCATCCATGGTCTGATTTTGTATATAGAGCATAAATGACAAAGTATGATCAACAATTTCAAAATGAGCATGCTGAATGACAATCAGTCACATCAAACTAATGCACTGCAAAATATAAAATATAAAATGTTGAAAAATTTTGACCTGAAAAATATGAATAAAATCCTGCCCTGCTTGAGGAAAGATGACTATAAACAAAGGTGGTCAACCTACTGTACTCATTACACAGCAAAACGTGGCCAGTACATTTGACAATGTCCAGACATGATTTAATGCATTATTGTGTTGCTATTTAAGCAACAGGTGTGCCAAAATGAACTTTATGTTTTCAGAATGAACAATCCAACTTTCTAATTTGAATTCAGTATATATTTTATCTTTTTGAAATCAACAATTATCTACAATGGTACTACAAAGCTAGGTGCTACAAACAGGCCTGATCTTAAATGCTAGGACATGACATGACATATATCTTGAAATGAAATTGTACAGTATTTAAAACTGTATAATCATCAAGCATAACTTAAAACTGTAAGATCATCAAGCAACGTGTATAACGCTGGAAATCATAATGATTTGCAACTGGCAGCAGAATCAACTTTAGCCCTATATTTATATACAGTTAGTATACTTTAGATGTTCCTATTTTCATTGTTTCATGACAGTAGTGGTGCCAGCTCTGAAAAATCCAAACAAAGTGGGGGAAGGGATTTTGACATAATTTTTCAGTCTAAAGGTGCACCCAACTTATCAACATGAAATTGTTCTTTGAAAATTTTTGCCAGACTTTGGGATCTGGGAGGATAAGTCCCCTAATCCCCCATCTATGGTGCCACCTGTTTCATGGTAGTTTTTACACATGGAGGTACTGTACATGACTTGTGAATGGACAGAGATACACCACCCCAAAGCTACTCACATCTAACTGCCAAAATGAGCCTTTGTGCCCACTTATTTAATTAATTTTGGTGGAAACCATTTTGAAATCATTTTTTCAGTTTTGGCCAAACCCACCCATCTCTAAGAATAATCTGCCAAACATGACCCTTGCTTTCAAAATTTTTGGCCCAGATGCCACCCACATGGGTTTACTTGCCCATAACCTCAACATGTCATGCTGTGTGTATCCCCAGAGTTTTTGCTTTAATGGCTGACAACGTTGTGGAAGGGACCTCTTACACAAGTGGACAGATACATTACATCATCAGTTACAGGAATGTCCACAGACTCGATTGTTGATTGTTGATCTTGTGCAATATGTAGGAGAAGTTCCTTGTTGGACATGGACCATCAATGGACATCTTCTCAGAATAATCACAACTGGTCCTGGAAAACTGAAAAAAGGAACTCTCAAATTTACAACTGAATTAAGGGGACAGTAAGAAAAACAGTGGGAACAAAATTCTTAAATTTATCAGAAATTTTCTTCAGTTTTGGCGATGTTTCTTCATGTTTCATTCATTGGTGTGGGATCTCTTGTCCTTTGCGAACACTGTTCGGGGCCAACAACATCTAGATTTTGTTTTATACCCACCTCCCCCTTCCTCCATCATTACTGCCCAACTAAACATCGCCCTAAAGCAGCAATGGTCATTTGTTTTGAGACCTTACTTAAAGTGTTCCTTCTTTACTTATAATACCACTTGAATAACTCTTGGCTTGAATATGCATTCTGGCCTATAGATCAACTGTACTTTCAAAGAATGACATTCAGCTTGCTTTCTCAAAAGATAATTTTACTGCTGGGTCTAAAACAGATGCAAAGATCAAGACGAAAAAGGGCCTAACTAAAAATAAGCACAAACGTCAACAAGAGGCCTATAATAAGATAGTAGGCCATCGATGTTTGGCATTCCTTCATAATAACGAGCACCGAGAGTAGCGCTGATTTAATAATCACATGAGAATATCGATTAACGACATAAGTATGCTGGGTAGACCAACCTTTGCTAGATTTGTTTTCCTGTCTTGCTGCCAGCAGTGCCACTCAATTTTCCATCCCCGCATTCGAATTTCACCTTGTACCCCTGTGGGATTCCTGCGCATGTGCAATGCAAATTTCCCCTATCTTATAAAATCCAAGCCCAAGGATCAAAGTGAGGCTGTGTTTTGAGCATTCCTTCTGGCGATTTTTGGCGACTGTGGTAGATCACATACATCGCCACGACCATCTCACAATCTTTCCACCATACATTTTGTATTGGATACCATTTATCATACTTCGCCTCCACAGTCGCACAAACACAATGCTAAAAAAATTGGTTCCAAAATCGATTGTTTTTTTTATGACCGCGCAGTTTTTAAAATATGCGTACAGTCGCACACTTGTTCTCTAATGTATGCGTAAAACTTGCTATTGTTTTGTAAAGAAAGAGCTCCCAAATATAGAAAGCATTCAAACCAGAGGAAACAGAACGAGGCAATTCAAATATGGAACCTCCAAAAGTGATAAGTGATTGGTGATATGAGCAAGAACGATATGGGAATTGAAATATTGAATACGAATAAGTTTCAATAATTTAGGGCTGAACGAAGAAAATCAGAACAAATTTTGAATATCAGTGCCTGAATTTTCCTTCGCTGATGGCACACCATAAATCATCAGATGTTTAACGCAAAAAGAAGAAGCCTTTGGAAAGTTGACCGTCTTCCGTGCGTCTGTGGCGACTGTCTGGGTCCGCCCCTGCGGCCTTCAAAGGTGCAATCGAGCAGTGGATTTACGAGAAAATGTGACTGCAGGCATTGAAGTAGTGAGAATTTGCGCGTGTGTATATTTTTTAACAAATGCCGCATTATGAAAGGAGAAACTCCTTTGTAATTTGCTAAATTCAAAAGGAAAGATCCTTATCTTGATACAGGCTGATCTTTGGGTGAAAGATCAACGAAAATACTTGTTAGAAATCCATTTACATCGCAGCAATCCTTAAATATCTGGAGGTTTAATTTGTAGTGCAAAGGCTAATCTCAAAGATGAGACATTTATTTTGAATTTTCGTGGAGCAGTTGCAATAAATTAGCTCAGCAGCCACATAAAAAATTTCCCTCAACAGTTTCTTATCCAGCTCCTTTAAACCTGCACTAAAACTTAAAGCAGTGAGGGAATTTAGCCACGTCAAATTGTTCGAAGTATAAAAAAGTCGCCTTTTGATGAGTTGGTAGCTGCATTCGAAAGGAACACCTAGTAATTAGCCTTAACGAGGGAATATCAATTGCTTACCCAGAGTGCAAGCTCAGATACCTCTGACTTATTTGAACGTCTACGGTAACAATGTCTTTAGATATGGCAAATGCATCGCTAATTGTTTCCACTGTGTGCGTGAATAATAATATTTTGATCTAACATAGCCGGGGGGGGGGTGTTTTCCACCCCCCTGTTGAAAAGTGCCTTCCCGAATAGCTATCGCTGCAAGACTTGGCAGAGACATTAAACAATGCTTTGTTAACAATTATGGTGATTTGGGTGTTTCCAACACCCATTGTGACGTCACAATGACGTCATAACAAAGACACACTCCAGAAAAATTACACTCTTCTCATTTTTTTAGATTAAAATCCATCAGAAGCAAGCACGAAGCGTTGTTTTAATGCAAATGGTCTCAAAATACATTGAATATGATTCTCCATTAATTTCGATCACATAAACATACCAATAATTACTGTTAGGATGTGTTCTAGGACCCTAGTGTTGCTTTTTATAGACGCTTTATTTAGGATTTGAATTGCTTCGAACTCGCTGATTTGCATTTAAATAGGACTTAGGTTGCTAAGCGGTAGCGAAGGAAGAACCTTTTGTTTTCCTTAGATTAGAAAAGGGGATGGAGATGCGTTTTTGTTGTTGAGTTTAGAGAACAGCTAAGAGAAGCGTTTTAGAATTGTTTAGAGAGTTTCAGAGTTGTTTTTGAGAGATATTTTGTGGTTTGATTTAGAGATTTGTTTTTGGAGAAAATTGAGAAAACGGAGAAATTCGTGATCTCTTCGAGTTCTCTAGGCCTGACACTTCATGACATATTTTGGCGATCCTGCCAGGACCAACAACTGACGAACAAACAAACTAGCCAGGACTAGCAACGACCCAAAGAGATGTAGCGGGTTTATTTCGATTTATTTTTGGACAAGATGCCAGACGAAGAAGCGGCCCAAGCCCAGGCTGCACAAGCAGATACTGGCCAAAAAACTTTGTTGCCGTTTAGAAAGCCAGAGAAGTACAAACTTGGCGATGATTTCCAGTTGTTTATTCGTAAAATGGATTTGTTTTTCTTGGCTGCTGCGGTCAAGGATAACACACAGAAGAGAGTGTCGATTTTGTTGAATTTATCTGAAGATAGTTTTCGAATCGCAGAGCCAATTGACATTACAACTACTGGAGATAGTGAAGCAAATTATAAGGCATATATTGAAAAACTTATTGCCGTATTTGAGAAGAATCAGAATCCTGTGGAACGTCGTTTTAACTTTGCGAAAAGGACACAGTTAACCGGAGAAACAGTGGATCATTTTGCTTCAGCTCTCAGGGAACTTGCTTCAAAATGTTCCTTTCGAGATGATGAAGTTGATGGAAGATTAAATGATCAATTTATCGCTGGTGTGGAAGATAGATCTCTCCAGTGTAAATTACTGCAAGAAACTACCACCAACTTAGAACAGTCACTTGTCATAGCAAGGAGATTCGAAGCTGCAAAGTCAGCACAAGCCACTTTGATTGGACAAACAATGAAACAACAGCAGAAGCATGAAATTAAGGTTGTATCTACCAACAAAGAATGTTTTCAATGTCACGGTTTTGGCCACATTGCAAGAAATTGTCCATTTTATGGAAGTAAAAACAGCGATGGTCAGCAAAAATTTTCTACAACATATGTTTGTTTCAAATGTGGACGTCAAGGACATGTAGCGAAATTCTGCAGATTTTCAGAGAGCCAGGAACAAAGACCTGGGGCTCAACAAAAGCCTGCACCGAGAGGAAGTAAAACCAAATTGTGTTTTGTCTGCGACGAATCTGGTCACGTCGCGAAAGAGTGTCCCGTGAAACAAAGACTTTTAGCTGAAAAAAGGCAAGGTAATAGTGATAGTAAACAAGGACAGGGGGGAAGGGCTACGCTATCTACGATTACTCCAGATTACAACAGGAATGCATTGATTGTTGAAGCAAAATTGAATGAAAAGCCAACACCTTGTTTGATTGATACTGGGAGTCCAATTAATTTACTCAGCAGGAAAATTTGGCTTTCATTGCCAGGGAACAAAAAAATCGAACCAAGTGATTTAGTTGCGCATACAGCCAATGGACAGGCTCTTGGCATTCTGGGTAAAGTTCATATCGATCTCAGCCTGAATGACAGAACATCCAATTTGTTGTTTTACGTTGTTGATGAAATCCATCCTGGAATCTTACTTGGATTAAAATGGCTGGTAGAGAATGAGTTGTCATTAGATCTGAAAGGAAAACATCTTATCTATCCCGACGGATCGCGAATACCATTGTCATTCGAGTATTCAAAGGATACTGATTGTTTATCTGTTGTTCTGGAACAAGATATTGTCATACCAGCTCACCACGAAATGCTTGTAACAGGAAAAGTTCAAGGCAAGTTATACACTGACAGTTTAATGGAGCCTAACGCAAATTGTATGGAGAAAGGAATTTTGATTGCACGTGTTATGGTTAGAGGAGCGGTAGACAATGTGCCATTACAGTTGATAAATCCAGGTGAAGAAGGTGTTAAGCTGCACAAGGGTACAAAAGTTGGTACACTGGAGCATGTTTTGATGTTAAAAGCTGAATGTCCTATTAATACTAATGATGGGGAAGACCAATTTATGTCAAAATTTGATGAGTTACAGCTGTCAGAAACTCTTGATCCTGCTGATGCAAAGAAAGTAAAAGATCTTATCCTTGAATATAATGATGTATTCTCGAAAAGCAGAGAAGATACTGGTCATACGAATCTTGAGAAGCATAAAATTGATACAGGAGATTCGTTACCCATTAAACAACCACCGCGTCGTTTGCCATTCGCTTTGAAGAGTGTTGTAGATGATCAAGTCAATCAATTATTGGAGAAAGGGTTGATCAAAGAAACAGATTCACCGTGGTCCAGCCCAGTCGTTCTTGTGAAAAAGAAAAGTGGAGAGTGGCGATTTTGCGTTGATTATCGTAAATTGAATGACTGCACGGTAAAAGATGCTTATCCGCTTCCAAGGATAGATGACATCATTGATAGTCTTCAGGGGCAGCAATATTTCAGTACGCTTGATCTCACTTCAGGGTATTGGCAGGTGGAAATGGATGAAGGTAGCAGTGAGAAGACCGCTTTTAGTGTGCCTGGTGGACATTATTCTTGGACTGTATTACCATTTGGTCTCTGTAATGCGGTTGCGACGTTTCAGCGACTCATGTCACGTGTTTTAGCAGGTCAAATTGGGAAAAGAGTGTTTGCTTATTTGGATGACGTGCTGGTGGCCGGTGTTAGTCTTGAGGATCATCTGGAGTTGTTACGAGGTGTTTTTGAAGCTTTCAGGAAAGCTAACTTGAAACTGAATATCAAGAAATGCATGTTTGTTCAAGATTCAGTTGAATTTCTCGGATTTACTGTGAATAAAGATGGAATTAGGCCGAGTTCGGAGATAGTCAGAGCAGTTCTTGATTATGAGAGGCCTCGCAATGTTGAAGAATTACGACGGTTCGTGGGTTTGATAAGTTATTACAGAAGGTTTATTTCGGGAGCAATGGACATTATAGCTCCATTGACTAGATTGCTACAGAAGGACACTAAATGGCTTTGGGATGAACGTTGTGAAAATTGTTTTGAAGAGTTGAAGAGGCAGTTGTCGCAAGCACCTTTGTTGCACTATCCAGATTTCAGTGTACCCTTCATCATGTATTGTGATGCGAGCGATAAGGGGGTTGGTGTTGTTTTGTGTCAGAAGGATGATGCTGGAAACGAGGCAGTGATAGCTTATGGTTCGAAAACTTTCACAAAGAGCGAGTTGAATTGGACAGTTACAGAAAAGGAAGCGTATGCATTGGTTTGGGGTTTGACACATTTCCATGCGTATGTTTATGGGAATCATACCATTGTTTATTCTGATCATCGAGCTTCACAGTGGTTACGCAGTTTCAAAACTCCGACCGGGAAATTAGCAAGATGGATCCTTCATTTGGAAGAGTATTCCTATGAAGTTGTGCACAAACCTGGTAAGCTGATGAGTCACGTGGACGCTTTGTCGAGGCAACCAGTTGTTAATGCCATTTTTGTCAATGGATTTTGGAGTGAAGAAGATTTTGTTGCTGCACAGAGAGAAGACAAGGAGATTTTGGAAGTCAAGAATTGGGTTATTGAAGGTCGAACGCCTACTGAGATCTCAAAGGAAGCTGGTAACACTCAGAAAACTTTGTATGCTATTTTTGATAAACTGATTGTCAAGGATCAATTGTTGTACAGAGAATGGCTTGATTCCAAGGGGGAGGAGGTCAGACAAGTTGTTGTGCCTGAATTATTGAGGATGGAAGTATTGAGGAAAGTTCATGACAGTTTAGGCCACAGAGGAGTAAAGAAGACCTTTGCAGCAATTCAAGACCGATTTTATTGGCCACGATTTTACCGCGATGTTGAGTTATTTATAGACGGTTGTGAAGTTTGTTTGCGGAACAAAGTCGTTCCAAGGCCACGATGGCCTTTGAAGCCGATTGAAATCATACCAGTACCATTTTACATGATAGGAATGGACGTTGTTGGGCCCATGAAAACAACGTCGCGTAACAACAAGTACATCTTAACGGTCATCGATTATTATACGAAGTTTGGCGAAGCTGTGCCTTTGCAAGATAATCAAAAGAGTGAAACAATTTGTAGCCAGCAAATTTTCTAGAAGAAATTTTCTCGCGTCATGGCATGCCAACAATCCTTTTAACTGACCAAGGGAGCAATATGGAGTCACACGTTGTTGCTGCTGTGTGCAAAATGTTCGGCCTTGAAAAGAAACATACGAGTGCCTATCACCCGCAATGCGATGGTTTAGTGGAGAAGTTCAACGGAACATTGAAAACTTTACTCCGTATGCGTTTGAACAGAGACAGAAACAGTGAGTGGGATGAACACTTAAATTTTGCGTTGCTCGCATATAGGGTAACAAAGAGCGAATCTACAGGGGTTTCGCCCTTCGAATTGTTATATGGGAGACCCCCTAGATTACCAATTGAGATACAAGGGGATTTTCATCCAGTCTTTTGGTCCCCTGCGGAGGAGCACAGATATCTGGCAAATCTACGGAACAGAACAGATATCCTTCGAGAGAAAGTTATGCAGAACCTTCAAAGAGCACAACGAGCACAGAAACGCTATTATGATCGGAGGTATCGTACTGACAAAGCAAGACCTTTGAGAGAAGGAGACTTTGTATTGGTAAAGAACAATCGAGCCAGAGGATTAGACCCGAAGTTTGCCGGACCGTTCCAGGTCGTTAGAGCGATGGATGAAGACTGTGAAGTAAGATGTCAGAAAACCGGAAAACATAAGGTGATACATTATAACCGGTTAAAGTACTTTTCTCCCGGAATAGATCACTTCGAGCAGGACATTGATGTACGAAATTCCGACAATTCTTCGGATGAGGAGCAAGATACATTTTATTATCGATCATCAGAAAGAGGAGAACACAGAGAGGCTTTAGAACCGCAGTTAAGACGGAGTACACGAGCTCGAAGAGCTCCGGACTTTTACGGTCAACCCGTACCCAGCGACTTTCATTGTTGAGCGAAATAGACACATTATTACTGTAAATATCACGTCATCGTCGTCTTGTATATATAATTCGTAGATAAACATCGTCCTAGCAGTAACGTTGATTTCAGAGAGGGGAGGTGTTAGGATGTGTTCTAGGACCCTAGTGTTGCTTTTTATAGACGCTTTATTTAGGATTTGAATTGCTTCGAACTCGCTGATTTGCATTTAAATAGGACTTAGGTTGCTAAGCGGTAGCGAAGGAAGAACCTTTTGTTTTCCTTAGATTAGAAAAGGGGATGGAGATGCGTTTTTGTTGTTGAGTTTAGAGAACAGCTAAGAGAAGCGTTTTAGAATTGTTTAGAGAGTTTCAGAGTTGTTTTTGAGAGATATTTTGTGGTTTGATTTAGAGATTTGTTTTTGGAGAAAATTGAGAAAACGGAGAAATTCGTGATCTCTTCGAGTTCTCTAGGCCTGACACTTCATGACATTACACAGAGTATCAAAAAATGGTCAGAATTTTCCAAAACTCAAAACCAATGCTAACTTTTCGGCAAACCAAGAACTTCAGAAACGCAGAAAAGCATGTTTAAAGCTTGTTAAAGATAAAAAAAATATCAGAAAACGATCAAGTTTTGAATGGAGAGTTCAAAAAAATTGAAAATATCTGATGACATCATCAGTAATGACGTCATCAATGACGTCACAAAAAATAAAGGATACTGACGTCATCAAATTATAAAAATGACTAAAAATTTCGGATTTAATCAATAAATTCTATTAGCTCACAAAGAATTAACCCATTTTCGTTAGTTTTACTGAAAGAAATGACTACGTAAACCTAACTTCCATCGACCACTCTCCGAATATGGTGTTGTCACGTGATATTTGGCTACCATTTTGAAATTTTTTTTCCAAAAATATGTGGCAAACGTATAAAAACTAAAAATCAGTGAGTTTGGGGATAATTTTTCATAAAACAAAGAAATAGCGATTAAAAAACCATGAGGGGGGGGGGGGTGGAAAACACCCCCCCCGGTAGGATTAGGGTTAAGGTATATTTAAGGAACATGAATATTTCGATCATCATGTGATCATCAGGCTCCCTTGAAAGAAATTAATGGAGCGGGACAAAGAGAGCCTGATAACGTACTATTCAAATCTGCTTGTAAGAAGGCTATTCAAACTGTTGCTTCTGCAATCAATAATTACGAGAAACATCATTCCCAGTATGACCTTGCACTACTCTAGACTTATGACGATGAGTCTCTTGTTGCCCTGTGCTCTCTGACTTGATGATGGCGCTTCGAGACTCATAGTATTACTCTGAAAAACTTGGCCATATTTAGGCCCAAACTTTGCAATTCCTCCAGTACCAATCAGATTGCGAGATTTGTGAGTTACTATTGTTAAGGTGTAAATGTGATAGAATTTTTGATTCGATTGAAGAATTGAAAACTCTCCCACGGGATGGAGATTCGAAGCCGTGATTCTTACGTAATTCCATTGACGACTGAAGAAAAAAGGGCCAAGCTTTACACTGTATCATTGTGAGTCCCTCTTGCGCAAGGTTTACCGCAGGAATACAAGGGACTCATCGTCATAAGTCTACTTGCACTCGAACTCGCATCCCCCCTCGGGAGGGGGGGGGGTAACTTGAGTTTCCAAGATACGGGGTTGTGTCATTCAAATCGGAAAAGTACCACCCATAAATCCGGAGAAACTTCTCAAAAGTATACCCATAAATCCGGAGAAATTTCTCAAAAGTATACCCATAAATCTGGAGAATTTGCTGAAAATTATACCCATAAATCCGGAAATGCCAAAACAGTTCACCAATAAATGAATTTTTACACAAAACTATACCCATAAATCCGGAAAATGCTAAAAATTGTTGGAAACCATACCCATAAATCCGGAATCTATCACGAAAAAGGTACCCTAAAATGGCACAACCCCGTACCATGGATAAGTTAAGTTACCCTCCCGGGACTCGCACAGTGCCCAGTACCACAGCAACAGCAAAACAACGCTTTTGAGGATTTGATTTGATTTAAATGCAGTCTGCTGATTTCAAAAACCATAATAATCCATACCTGACAGATATCCAAAGCTTTCTGCGCAGTCGGTGCACCTGTTTTAAAATCATTTGCAATTTGGAATCCAATGACCACACATCCAGCTGCTGACGCTAGGAAACCAGTAACTTTGGAGAACATCTCGGCTGCTGCGAAAAATGTATCCCATCTTGACACCATACCAGGAACATCCTCTGCAGTTGCAGCTGCTTCCTCTGCCATGACTTCATCGACATTCGCTCCAGGACCTCGAAAATGAGAAACACAAGATAATCAATATCAGTTGACTGAAAATCAAATCATCTACGAAACGCTCCTGGTTTTCGGTTACTGATCAAAGTCATCCCATCCTTGTGGAGACTTTGGCCTTCATGGTCGAGCAATAGGTAGAAAAAATAGCTCCGAAACATTATTTTCCTTATACGGTAGACATCATACCTGTGGTTTAGAGTAATCGCATCAAAAAGCTCTGTCACATTTCTCTATTTCTGATTGGAACTATTAAGACAAAATGTTGCAAAATGATCAAAGTTGTAGCCCACTTGATCGTGACTTTGATTACAAAAGTGTATTGCTCTTCTTTCTAAAGGCATAACTGAGTTATTTCATCAAGCATTGTCTATCAACTTCTGAAATACTGACATGACTTTCCAAAGGCATGAGAACGGTTTAACATTCAGTCTTAGTCTTAAAATCGATCTTACAAGGCTTTTACAATTAATTTTATGAGAATGAAAAAAGACAAAGATTCATGGCTCCGAGTGAGACTGCGTTCACACGATGCCGGCACATTTTGAAAACCGTGAAAAATTCGACGGATAGGCCTCCTGTTCACACGGAAACGGCACATTTTTTGCCGGCAGATTTTGAAAACGGCAGATTTTGAAAAAGGCATCGTGTAAACACTTTAAAATGATGAAAATAGAACATTTTCAGACGCTTTTGGAACGAGACTGGCATCAAAGGCTTGCAACGAGCTTTTTACCGGCAAATTTCCGACCGTTTTCAAATTGTGCCGGCATCGTGTGAACGCTAGCTCAAATTTTGCTCCCGTCACATTTTTCATCGTTTTCAAAATGTGCCGGCATCGTGTGAACGCAGTCTGAGACTTGAACCAACAAATTGCAGCACAATAATTTGAATCAATCCACCGGTACAACTTTCAATGGTCGAAGCAAATATCAAACATTCTGATTCAATAGCAAGTTTTTTTCTGTCCAATATAAAAACTTACAATAACGATATTACCTAGAGCAGCACTTACAAACTACTGTACTACACTACAAGAACGATGCCATGAGGAGCAGAAGACCATGACTACCCCATGGCCATAACATAACATCAATAGCTAGTAATATACACAGTGCAATGCTGTGTTGCGTATTTTCCTTGTTCCATTTATAGAGCAGCCTATTTACCATTGCACACTCCCTTTAAAGTTTAACCACTAACACTCTGTACGAAGTACCTATTGAGGTTGTACAATATTGATAGATAGATAGATAGACAGATAGATAGATAGATAGATAGAGCTCAATTGCCCTTATCCGATCACAGGCTGCTATGCGCGCATTTTGTGTAAAATCGCGCGATGTTTGCTTACGAGGGGACTGGGCCTTCTAATTAAAAAGTGCGCGAAAAAATACTTTTCTGACGCCATGAGCTTCATATTCACACGTGGTTTACTTTTTTTCTGGCGTGTGAATCCAGTGATATGAAAAGCTGAAAAAGGCCTACCTGTGATGGAATCGTAAGTATTAGTAGCCATTTTTCCCTTCGTGTTTCCTTGTAGCAATTATATTTTCTCTTGTTTCTCTACTACTGTTCACCAAAACCGCAACCAAAACATTTCAACATTTACTCCAACTCTCTAAACGGATATTTACAAGAGAATCTCGATCATAATGTCTCCGGCTTCCCAGCCGGGGGTAAATTTCTAACTGGAGTCAGATAAGCTAGAAATCGCCCTTTTCCGATCACGAGGTTTGGCTTCGGATCCTGATAATGGTTGCAAGTGGAATGAATTCTCTCTCAATGAAGCGACAGGGTGGAAGGTGAAATAAAGAAAGAAACCTCATCAAGGGTTCCGTTGATTTTGGATGTGCTTGAAGTTGGGTCTGAATTTATTCCAGGGGCCTTGAAGAATGAGAGGGGGCAAAGGGAGAATTTCATATGCAAAAGAGAGCAGCCCTAAAATAATTTGCTAGTTTTCAAATCCAGCTTGGATATTCAAAGACCCCAAATATATATTTAACAGAATTTCACATCCAACGTGCTTGCTGACACAGGCCTCTCTGAAATATCTCCGTACTCCCTGGGATAACAAACATTTTGCTGTGCTGCTATGCTAGAGCTTTGCCAGTTAGTAAAAGCCTGTAACTTTCAATTGTAAATTCGACTATGGTGTTATAGAACGATATGAGAGGCAAAATGTTACTTTCCAAACGATAACATGAGTTAAACATCTTCTGCTATCTGTGTGGCATCCATTTTATCTAGAAACTGCGCTTTCTTGAGCCCTTTGCGTTTGTGCTGTTCGAAATTCATGCGTGAACTTGCGTGATCGGAAAAGGGCGATGGAATGAAAAGGATCAATGTCTTTCGACAACGATTTTACGGAAGACGGTTGCTAAAGTTACAAAAACTGGTTTTTATATTTTAAACTATGAAATTACGAATAATTCAATGGCATTAACTTTTCCACTAAAATTTTCTTAGGCTAAGTAACTCAAGGTTTCTTTTTCAGTGATCGGAATAGGGCGATGGGGCTCTAGACAGTAAAGAGTGCAGTAAGGATTTCTTACTCACAACATATATCCAACGAAGAGGTACTTAGAAAAGCAACGGAAAGGACAGTGATCAACAGCATAAGAAAGAGACAACTAGAATTCCTGGGTCATGCAATGAGAAAGTATAGTATGGAGAACTTGTTCATCACTGGCTTTCTCGATCGGAAACAAAGCAGCGGCCGGTAACGGACAATAGTCATGGAGAGTTTATGCAAGTGGATGGATGGGAAAACTCCTGAGCTTAATCTTAGACTGTAAGAACTGTAAGGGTTGGATTACGAGAAATGAATTTTATCCCATTTTTTACAGGATGACCACAACTTAGACTGATTAAGCAACATTTAAAAGATTAGCTATCTATTCAGCGAAAAGTTGATACTTTGTGTATGCTTATAACAATGGCTTTGATAAAGACATGTAGCGTCGCATTGAGCCACTTGATCATCGTGAACTTACTTTTTCCATGCAGACCCAAAAACAACAAAACAAAATTTTTTGTTGCGCTGAATGTTTACCGCGCTGCTCCTGTTGTTTGATTGCATTGACTCATGAATAGATTTGACACACTTCTTGCACAAACTTTTTGTTGCTTTGTTGTTTTGCGTAAGATTCATCGGTGAACCAAAGGGCCAAGAATATTTTATGCGTTTTGTTTCCATTTGAATGAATTGAGCAAAATCAGTCATGCCATATCTATGTATAAGTGTATGAACCGTATCGAATCGTATTATCTGTAGCACTAAGCTTAAGCCTGGTTTCCATATAGCCGTAAGGTGCCATAAGGCTGCCGCAGGCATTGCCGGAACCATTGCCGCCGGCATGCCGCAACCATTTCAACTTATATGGAAACCACTTCTCCCAGTACCGCCGGCAGCCGCAACCATCGTTGTTACGGTACCGTAATGACCTTGAAAAAGTTGAATCATTTCAACTTTGCTCGATCCTTCCGGCATCTTCAGCCATGAAAATTTGTATGGAAACAGGTTGCCTGCGGCAGCCGCCGGCAAATCATTGTCTTTCTTTGTTCTATCTCTCATTGTCTTCACTCTATCCCTTAGTTACCGGCATAGTTACCGGCATCTTACGGCACTTCAGCCACGAGATGGTTGCGGCACAATATTCAGAGGTGACGTTTTTGAGGAGATTACTGGCGCTTGCAGAGAAAATATAGAACGAGACAAATTTGCAGGAAGTTGCTCAAGACTGGATGTTTCTAACGAAATTTGGAGACATTCAAATGGAAAATGAATTCAGATTGAGTCTTTGGTTAGTGAGTCATTCATCCCAATAAAACAAACTAAAGCTCTTTTCGGGGCAACGACTGAATTTCAATCCGTAAGAAGTTTAGGCCCAGATCATGTTTCTGGCAGAAATCGCTGCAAATCACCTGCGACTTTGAGATGAAATTTAAGGGACAGTGCTTGAGTTATTGCTTAGGGCAATATCCATAATCGCTGAGATTTTTATCTTTGCATCTCACTTGCAGTGACATTTATCGATGTTTCAACGAATGTCAATATTCTTCAATCGGAAAATGAATGTAATTTCGGCTCGAAATGAGATATTTTTCCAAGCACGCTGCAAACTGAGGGGGAGCATCCCTCCTAATGATTTATCATAGAAAATTCCATGTAATTATGGTAGTAACTTAGTAGCCATTTCAACTTTCGTGAGGGTACTCAAGAATTCACTTCGAAGGGCCAATTGGCATCACGTTTTTGGAAAGGGCTATCTGACTGGCTGGATACAGTGAAATTGGATGATATCCGCGTGCTTCAGCAACCAATAAGGATTTGGGCTGATGCTCCAAAGAAGGTCTTAAGTAGAAAACTCATTTTTAAAAAGGCATCAAGTGACCATCTTCTATGGGAAAAGGTCTATGATCTAAGTTAAACTCTTGGCTAACGAAAATCGAGTTGCTAAATAAAATTTAAGTTTTGTGTCATCTGATACTTACCATTCACTTCATGGACCTCATTCCCTACTGTCATCTCAATTTCGTCAGCAACAGCTGGATCTGCATCAACCTTAACTTTTGCTTTTATCCAGTTCCATCCAGTTTTCCCAGTAGCACAAGCATCCTGAAAGTTCTTCACCATTGCTGGAAACTTTGCAATCATATCAACTGACATACTGACAACATCCATAATCAAACTGACCTTCTTTTCTGGAGAGAGGTTCTTCCAATTCATGAAAGTTTCGATTGTGAAGTAGAAGCTAGCTGCCCACATTGCTTGACATACCAAAAAGGAGACGACTTTGGCAGTATAAAAGAGGTACTTACTCTTCTGAAGGTACGTGTGCACGCTTTCAACGAGCTTGCTCCAGCCACGACCCTTTTTATAATTAAACAGCGTAATGATCTCACTTATCGCTGTTTCAAAATGAGCCATCATATCAGATGCAGACTCCTCAGCATTTTTTGTTATATCCACATTCAGCTCCTTCGCAGCTTCACCCACTTGCTTGTTTAACTCTTTCATGATTTCACTTGTGGTTTTGTCGCCTCCAGCAAGTATTTTCACAATCAACTGATGCATGATGTCTGAGAAAACTGCCTTCATGATCTCACCAGAATGTTTGTCTGTACTGCCATTGAAGTAGCTTCGTGTTATGTTGAGCCTCGTCATGAGGATCTTCTTGTAAAACTTAGAACCATAATCTTTTGTAGGGTCAAGACAGTACAAAACCATTGTCTGCTTGTTGATGATTTTTGTGGTTTCCGAAATGATTGCTTGCAATGCTAGACCATTTAACACTTGTTGCTCATTTAATCTGTTGAAAAGCTGCGTCGCCCAATATGGACCACCTTGTGTTGATTTCACATATTTGTTCAGGTCTGTCTGTAGCTCCAAATATGCAATACGGGAAACTTCATTGTTTGCATTGTTGTAGTCTCGATCTTGAGCCAAGCAGCCTTGCGCATTCCCGTTGAAGTAATACAGCAGTTTGTTTCTTTCATCTTGGGTGATCTTGTCCTTGTAGTGTGTGCTTTGACCTAGGCCGTTCATCATGTATGCATTTGCAAATCGATTGCCTAAGAAATCTTTGTATCTATCAGCAACTGCAGCGAAATCACCAGAAATTGTCGGTCTGTTTACTCCAAGGATGTTCTCTCTATCACTGCTTTTCATTTCATATTTCATGGCTTGTTGTAATTTGCTGAATGTCTGCTCATGCATCGCACTTGAATCTGGAGGAGTCATCAAATACAACTCATTCACGCTCAGATGCTCGGCTGTCATGAAGGACAATGCATTGGCCATTCCTGATACTTGAGGTCCATCCACAGCGTCAGCAGCTTGAACCGATGGAATTGAATGTGTAGCATGTTGTTGTGTGTGAATTTTACTTTTAAGGCTCTCATTTCTTGCCCTGCTCAGCATTGCCATCGAAGCGACGTTGTGCTCAATGCTTCCTCTCCATCCATATTTTTGACCTTCACAGCCTAGCTTCGTAGCATCATAGGATGTGCATTCACCCGTGAATGTACTGAAATCTGCACTGAAAACACCAGAAAGCTTTGTATATTTCAGGAGCTCTTGAAAATCGACTGGCACTGCAACATGAACGGACAATTGATGCTTGGAATCAATTGTAAACACAACATGATTTTCGAAGCTGTCAAAATCAGGCATTGCTGGCATCTTTATCTTTCCAACTTCTCTGCAAATACCACTGCTGCAGTCCACTCCCATCTGCAATGCTCCTAGTTCTTGCCATCCTCCTACTTCCTTTCCTTCTTGCAATGGCTGTGTACTGCGGTAGCATTTGTAGGTATTTAGATGTGCAGCTGCAATGAAATTGGCTGATGCTAGTGATACCGTGTCACCATGATTTTGTGTCAAAGATACAAACCCATATCCTTGTTGCCTTCCATGATATAGTTTCATTGATCCATGCTCCCATTTTCCTCCGGGAACAGGCCGTGTCCATTGGATATTGTCATCGGCATTAATCTTTGTTTCTGGTACATGCTCATCATTGACAAAAAGATGCCCTCTCATCAAAGAGATCTTTGATGGCATTTCGTAGCTATCTGATTTTGTTTTGCCAGCTTGATAGTGAAGAGCTAGATGTGGCAAGGAAACATCTTTCAGAGGGATCCGTTTACTGTGATTTCTGGCAGGATTTTCCTGTCTGCTCTTGTGATGCCTCTCTGACATTGAACGCATTGCTTTTGCGATGGCAGGCCCATAGGCTTTTGTCACAATTGGGTCAAGGTGATTAAATGTTTCCTGAAGTTTCTTTTGCTCATCAAATGATAACTTGCCCAATCCGTCAGCAGTTGACTGAGCTGTAATCTCTGGGTAGTTTTCCAAGACTAAATAGCCATTTGCATGATAGGAACGTGGGCCTTCGCGTGTATGTACTCCATATACTTTGGTGCCTGCAGGAAACACTTGAGAATGAATGGATTTCACTTCCACCCATTGGTAATGGATCTCATTGCCTTGGATACTGCTGATTCTTCGCACGAAATCTCCCTCAGTTAACTGGCCTACTTCAAGCCATGCATTCTCCTCTCGTGCTGTATGGGGATCAACTGCTCTCCAGCCATCTTGGGTCCAAAATGGATGACTTGCCAAGAAGAAGGGCTTGTCTTCATTAAAGCCAAACAAATGAGTATCATTTTCCAGAACTAGAGCAACTTTCTCTGATGAAATGACACCAACATTACCTTCGCCACCAAGTATTTTGTCATTCTCCTTGAGATGCTCAATTGTGATGCACTTATGATTGTACAGCATTACTTCGGTGCAAGGAAGGAAACAGCTAATAGGAAGAGGAGGAACGCCACAGACTTCCTTAGTTTCGTGTTTCTGGACGTTATTTGGTTGAAGACCTGTTGAAAGACCTAGACGCTTTGGACCATAGCTTTCATTTATCCAGCTCTGGACAGCTGACCCAAAAATCGTGTAGGATCCCCTAACCATTTCTGGAAAAGGATTTGCTGGTATGATCCTAGTTTTTGAGTGTGTTTGGGATTTGTAACAAGCAGTAACAACATCACTCAGGAAATGATGGCTGTTCAACCATCCAGAGGCCAAGAGTAAATGATTTTCACTGGTGACAAAGTTCACTGCTGGTTGAATCAATAAATGATTGCTCAATGATACCCATTTCTTGACAATTTCATCAAATTTCGTTGATCCCAGTTCTTTGAGGAAAAACATTTTCATTTTGGCTGGCAAGCCCACTTCCGATGACAGTTCTTTGACGATGGTTCCTTTGATGTAAACCTCGTCTTGAAGAAGAGCTTCCAGCTTCTTCACCCAGTTTCCTTTGTCAGCGAGGTAGGGACCAAATTCATGACTTCTGATAAGATTTGCCAGCAGCAATCCTTGGCCTAATGCAATGCCTTTGTTGCTTTTGACCAATGCATTCAGTTTAATCGTGGCTTCAGCTCCATTGGTAACTTTGTTAAAATCATACTTTGCAACCTGGGATCAAGATACAGTTCTCTCTGAGAAATTGCTTATATGGAAAAATGCCTCACTTTTGAGGCCTGGGCTACAGGCTAGGTATTTTCGGAGACTGTCTGCTTGGTATTTTCATCTCACATGAAAGCCTCAAGGCTTCGAGGTAAAAGATGTCTTGCTAATGACATGCGAACAAATCAATCAATGAGAATCCACGAACGCAGCGATTAGCCCTCCTCGCGATAGTGGCCTTATGGACAAATCTCATCTCACACAGGTGAGGGTCTGCCACTAGTGAGAAAGGCACCTCAATATGCCAGTGGTGTTGCGTTCATTATGTGGAAAAGGATTCTGCACGAAAGTTGAGTCTCGCCTGTTAGCACCGGATCTGCAAGGTGAGGTACTTTTCACAACATAAACAAGACCTTAACAATCGATTTTTGAAGAGAAGCAAAGTTATACTAAGTACCCAAAACCTTTTATTTATCCCTTTTGAACAAAATGACGTTGACTAACAGAAAAAGTAGCAAAAAATTTTCTTTCTCTGATGCATGTGATGACAAATCATATGGTGAGGCCAGAAAAGGGATGTGGTGGCCGGAGGTCGTGGGCGAGCTCGTGCATATTTTTCATACAGGAAAAAGTGCATCACTTTCAGGATGCCTTTGGATTTTATTTTCGCAAATTAGTTGTACGCCAATTGCCCTTCACCACTATGATTTACATTAGTTGGATGGCAGCATTTCCGTACTTTCCGATCGATTGTTGACAAATCTCTACGCCTACGGCAGCCCACTATGCTTCAAACAGACTAAAGGTCAGGGCATTGTTCTACAGCATTTTACTTGAGACATGATATCATCTTAGACTGACGACGTGATTCCTCGTATTCGTTCAACATTTATAATCTGATGTTTTACTTTCACTCACACAAAGGACTCACGACCACAAACAGATTCTAAACAGGGACTAAAATCTTATGAAAAATCAGAAGAATCTTAGAACATCTTCCATCCTACGAACGTCAAAAGAAAATTAGAACGTCCCTTCGAAGGTCACTTCGAGCGTCACTTCGCTTCGAGAAGTCGAACGTTGAACTAATGAGCCAATCAAACGCTACAAATAGGCACGTGGGTTGACCATATTAAGAAAGTAGTGATCTGATTGGTCGCGCCGTGAACGCGGCGGACTTGGCCTAATTAGTCCCTGTATTGAAGCGTAAGGACATAAGTCCCTCAACTGAAGCGATAACAACAACAACAACGAGCGTAAGTTAGAGGGACTTATGTAATGTAGTCTAATATCATCTTCCGCTTTTGAAATTTTGCAGGCATCTCACCGCCTGTTCCTCTTGTGTGGACCAAGTATTTTGGGGGGATTGAGAACTTTGTCAAAACTGAGTGATTGGTAAAGACTGCACCGGCCTTTTTACTAAGCCCAGAGAAAGCTTAAAAATTGAACTGATCTCATCTGTATGATCTTTGAATCGCTCTAAGTAGAGATAGCAAAAAGGTAGAATTCACCCCATTCACGAACCTGCGATAGATTGCTTGACATTAAACATACAGCAATGTCATTAACAGTTTGTGTGAAATTCTGTCCACCATATATCGTATTTCTCTCATGGAGATTGAAAAATGTTTCAGCCACTCCATCTCCAGCATGTTTTATAGAATCTTTGAGCAATGCCTCAATTGCAGAAGTTGGTAGAGTTGTAAAAGAATCTGCTATGTTTACAAGGTCTTTCACATCATCGTAGATACTGACTGTTCTGTGAGAGGAAAATATACTTTTGAAAATCATGGGATTATAATAGGAGCTAAACTGACTTGGAAATATGTTTCAGTCCTTGTAATCATACAAAAGAATACCTTAAAGTCACTTCACATCACGGGGGGGGGGGGGATTCTCGGCTAAATTTCGGTTAGGGGGGTGCCGCCCACAGTTTCAAAATGTAACCGTTGGCTAGACCAATTTTTGTGAAAATGACACCCTTGGCTAGACTAATTTTTCCTTCAGAAGTGCTCTGAATTGGCATTTTCTAGGCAAAACTTGCCAAATTTTCGCATTTTCTCGACCAAAATTCCAAAAAAGTTGGGTTTTTTACCAAAATTACCGAATTTTAACATCTCTTTGACCAAAATTCCCAAAAAGCATACCCTTGCCTAGACTTAACTCGATTAAAATTGCCAAAAAGTACACCCTTGGCTAGACTAGAAGGCCGAAAAAGTATACACTCGCGGGCGGCACATCCCCAGGTACCTTTACTATGGAAGAACCCCCCCCCCTCGTGCTTCACATCGAACTCTCACATTCGAACAATAACGCAGTCCAGTTCAACACATCTGTGGAGAGGTGCAACAAATATAACAAGGTACGAGGATCATACGATTAACAGTTTCAAGTCAGTGAACCACCTGTGCTTCATGTGGTGGGTGTACTTTGGGTGTAATACTAAGCATTTTATAAAATAACTATCAATACCTTAACAGCCTCGTTGGGAACTTTGAAGATATTTATTCGTTTAACCTACATTGAATTCATTGACGTTCTCGGAATCTATCTTAGTTTTTACAAGGACTTAGCAAGCATCTCAAACTTTATTTGTTATCATTATTATTATTATTTTTATTATACATTGTTTATACACGATAAATCCCTTCAGCAAAGACTTAGAATATGCATCCATAAAAAGATAAATACATAAAAATTCATTGGGTGAAGCTGATGTTCCAGGGAGTCGTGTTTGAGTTTAATTCAGGTCCTTAAATGCATCTTGAGGTGTTTTTTGAATTGTTGTAAGGTAGAGAGTTCCCTGAAGGTATTTGGGATTTCGTTCCAAGCTTTTAGACGCGAATAGTGAAAGCTTTTATTTGAGTACTCAAGATTATATCTCGGAAGTTGAATATCCATGCAGTTTCTTGTTCTATAACTTGAGTACATATTTCTTGTTTTATATGTATCCCAAAGGCTTTCAGGGCAGATCTTATCCATCAACAAGAAACTCTACCAATAATGTCACAAACAGAGTGTGAGTCACAAAGTACTCACCAATTCTCCATTTTCTATGATAAACCAACATTGGATGAGTCCAAGAAACCATAGGTTGCATGCGAATAAACCAACTAAGACAGAAAATTGATTATTTCCACAAGTTTGAACACCACAGTCTTCACTGCGCTAAAGTGTTGATAAAATGTCTACTCCTCTCAAATTCTGAGCTAAAATGGTGCAAGACTGATCACGTCTCAAAAAGTAGCATTAGTTTGCATAACAAGTCAATTTCAGATCCTTAGATAATTATTTCGCAGTTTTTCGATATAACAGTTTGGGAAATAGACAACAGTACAGGAGAATAATTGAGTTGTACATTTCACTTGACCTGACCCCTTCATCAGAATCTATCCTAATCATGTTGTCTATTTCCCAACTTTTCCCTCGATAAACCGACAAATAATTATCTAAAGATAAGAAATCGACTTGCTTATGCCAACTAACGCTATTTTTTGAGACGTGATCAGTCTTGCACCATTTTTAGCTCAGAATTTGAGAGGAGTAGACGTTTCATCAACGCTGTAGTGCAGTGAGGACTGTGCTTCTCAAACCAGTGGAAATAATCAATTATTCTGGCTTAGTTCGTTTGTTCACATGCAACCAATGGATTATTCCACTTAACCATCCTTTGTCATAGAAATGAAGAATTGGTGAGTACCTTCTAACTTGCATTTTGTTTAGGACATTATTGGAAGTTTTTTGTTGAGTTGCGTCAGAACTTAGCCCTTTAGAATGTGATTGCAGTGCTACAGAAGATGATATTGCGCTCCGTATCATAGCAGATAGTGCCCCTTTTGAAAGCTGTGCAACACCGAAAATTTCGTGGAGATAAGTTTCATGTTGTCTACGAATCAATGTTTGTTGCCTTTGTGCAAAATATGGAAGTAGTTGGTGAAGAAATATCTTTCTGTTGAACCTGAGACATTGGGCGCTAACCTGATTTTGAGGCGTTATTCGAACAAAGATTTCTCTCGATCTAAGTTGAATATGAAAATCCGAGGCGGTAGAATTTTCGGCAAGCTTGTAGTCTAACAGAATATGTAAAAATATTTATGGTTGGTCAAAAATCCACTTGCACATCGTCGGTTTTTGGGGGAGGGTATTTTTGTATTCATCCCCACAGCTTCTGATTTCCCGCAAAATCACAGTGTATCACGTGATCTTAGATTACGTAGTGTGATTGGTCAATCTTACAGATGTAAACAAGCTCGCTGATTGGCTCAAAACGAAATCTGTCCTTGTTGGTCGAATCAATTCAGTGCCACTCTCGTCTCCAGAGTGAGTTCGTTGCTCTGCCTCTACTCTGGGATCTGCGCGGAAATTCCGCGCGGAGTCAACTCCGCACGGTTTTGCCCGTAGTAAATGGCTTCGGGGTGTCAAAATTCGATGTAAAACCACATACTTAACCTATTTTGATCATCATTTGCAATTTATTTCCGACATTCGAAGAATAACGAGCCATTTCATGTTGGAAGCTGCGATGAGAAAGCTCCTCTGTTTGCAATTGCAACTTAGGCCCATTTTCGCCCCCAAACAAACCGTGCTTTTTTCACATTACCACTCTTGCTAACCCCAGATTATTGTTCAGATACCTTTGAAAAAGCTTAAATAAGGTCCTTAAAGTGTTTGTTTTGAGCTTCTCGATTCATCCACGGCAGAAATATTTCTAGAGCAACGGCCATTCCATCGATTCGATTAACTATAATGTCCACAGAACAACATTCAGATTCAGCTCCAGAACAAGATTCAGATTCAGGACAAGATTCAGATTCAGGACAAGATTCGCAACTATCCAACTTATCATCTAATACCGACGTAACAAAGACACTTAATTGGAAAAATAATCAAATTTGACCATAGATTTGACTATCCTCTATTTCATGGTGATTTTTGCAAATTTTCATTGTGCACGGGTTGGGCTGGAAAACGAGGAATAGGCCGGGCGGGCCTGATCAAAGTCGATATTTTTTCAAAAATCCATGACAACCTTCTCTCTACAAATCATCTAATACCGACGTTACAAAGATACTTATTGGAAAAATAAACAAATTTGACCATAGATTTGACTTCTGAATCTGAATCTTGTTCTGGAGCTGAATCTGAATGTTGTTCTGTGGACATTATAGTATTCGATTAGGGTTGCCCAGCAAAGTTAAAGCAATACTTGCAGTTAAAAAGCATTTGTTGCAGTGTCACCTGCATAATATTTCAAAAGAATCAGCAAGCTGTGAAGTCTCTCCGAGTCTCTCTTTCTGTCGGTTTGTGAAAACATCACAATCCTGCTATTTGATTTGCTCCAAATAACCTACTTTTATCACAAAATAACAAAAACATCAGAGGCGGACGAGGCTCTGTTATCAAAGACACCTTAATTGTCTAAGCCACCTAGAATGAATGCGTGTTTGTGTGACTTCGTCATGGTCTTCAGACAGTGGGCAGGAAGGAAGAGTGGCAAAAACAGTCTGAACTGGTTGCGTACACAGGGGAGAGGGGGGCAAAGGCATCTTGTAATATCAGCAGAATGAGAAAGGGCTATTTCTGTTATTCCATTTTATATCATGGTGCAGTTTGTTCGCATTTCCCAAAACGCTGCACTCACTAACTAACGTTATTGCTAGTTAATAATCTTGTACCTGAGATGTTAGATACGCGATATGTAGAATTTTTAACTGGTCGAATGATTGAGAGCAATTTCTTTTTAAATTGCGCGAGTGTAGTAGCATTCTGTATCTCTCTGCCGCTGGTTGCTCACATGCACTTGGATTTCGCAAATTGTATGTTAGTTGACGGTCTTGTGGTATTTCGCTGAAAAGATTTTCAGGCGATTTGGACCTTCTTAAACAAAAGAAATGAGTCAATCTTCGGTACCATCTTCTATGATGTAAGGTCTCCCAACCCAGTTCCTCATAAAGCTTCTGTCTACTTGTACCTCTCCATGTTCCAGTCACTGCTATATACATAAACGATATAACGTGGCAACGCCACACAACGTTTTTACAGATTTACATCTCGTAGGGTAGCAAGGGTGATGCCACCATGAGAGTCCACCACCAGAGTTCTCAGGAGCTCAAACCATGCATTTCAAAAGAAAATTAAAAAGTCAAGCGAGACTGAGCAAAAAGAAAAGAAAAGTTTAAAAAAAAGGCAAAACAGTTCAGAAAAACTCTTTCGGACAACAAGGCTCAAAAACCAGAAAAACCCGGCAGCAGACCCCACAATGCCATCACCCCTGCCCCCTATCGTTTCAAAATATCCTTCCATTTTCCTCGATCCTTTGCCAGGTGACTTGCCTCCTCCCATGTCAAATTCATTGTTTGTAGTTGCTTCCTCATCATTTCAATCCATGTAAGCTTGGGTCTCCCTCGCGGTCTTTTGGACTGCATCAATGCTACTCGTAACGCTTTTTGTGCGGGCGTGTTCTCGTCTAACCTCATCAGGTGACCAAACCATTTTATTCGCTTTTTCTCGATTGTTTTGCTCCATGGTTCTATTTTCGTTTTTTCATATACGTCTTAATTTTTTACAATCTTTGGCCATCTAATATTTAGAACGTGTGAGCGCAGTATTCGCCTGTGAAAGCTATCGATTTGATGATAGCCGCTGAACATTGTACCTGCTCCAACTTTTTTGTGATTCAAGATGCATTTCAGGGTCAAATCTATGGTAGATTATATCACCGCAATCTAAGTGTGGCCTTGTATAAAGCTTATCTAGAACCTCCCTAGGTCCATATTTGGAAAGATATTTTATCAACCCAATACCTCTACGTGGCTTCAGAATTACCTCCCTTATGTGACTTTGAAAACCGAGTTTATGATCCAAGATCATTCCGAGGTGCTTATGCTCCGCACTTGTTTTAACTTCTTCATTCCCTAATTTGAGAATGGAATGGTGTGGCTTAGTTCTTTTCCAAGAGAAGATAACTTCCTCTGTTTTATCAGCATTGAATAACATTTTCCATTGCCATGCCCACATTCGGATCTTTTCAAGGTCGCGGTTCATATCTAAGCCTGTGTCGTACTCGTTTTTTACAACGGAAAAGAGAGACGTGTCATCTGCAAATAGCTTCACACTGCATGATACATTTTCTGGAAGATCATTGACGTATACAAGAAAGAATAATGGACCAAGGAATGACCCTTGGGGTACACCAGCTGATAAAGTGGACCAATTAGCCGATTTCCCGTTTAACACAACACCCCGTCCACGATCACGTAAAGTCCTCGATAGTTCCAAGAAGATTACCACCTATTTCTAGTTTGTATAATAGACCTTCGTGCTATACTCTATCAAATGCCTTGGGCAAGTCTAGGAAAACAGCTCGAGTTTCCCTACCAGGTACTTCTTCAAAGGCAGTGTGGATTGTATGCGTTATTGACAACAGTTGATTAATAATTGAGTCACCCCGGCGAAAACCAGATTGGTTTGGAGTTATGGTCACATAGAAACATTCTTAGTAAAATGATAAATTGTAGAACTGTGTACGAGTTTCTCCAAATATAGCAACTAAAGAGTTCTAGAAATCTCACATCTTAATGGGGAAGTTCGGAGATGTCTGGTGCTCATCCATCCTGATTAGAATAGCTGCCAACTTACTTTATTACGGTCTAAATACTCACCCTCTGAAATGTCTAAAATCTCTTAAGTGACATAGGGAAATCAAGCTGCAGGTTAAGAGTTCGATATAAAATTCGAAAACTGGGCTTACAGTCCCACATGGATGGCTTCTTATCTAAAAAGAATGAGTGTACGTCATCTGATTCGACAAACAAATACACTTTCTCGTCAGTTTTCCATGGGGGGTGGGGTTCTTGGCTAAATTTCGGGTAGAGGTGTGCCGCCCACAGTCAGGGCCGCGGAGAGAATTTGTGGGCCCCGGGTCGGAATGCAGCATGGGCCCTTTTGTTAAGTGAGTTCCGAAAGGTATGCCGAAGGCATACCCGTGCGCCAGAGGCGCACTCACCTAGGGGGGTCCGGGGGCATACTCCCCGGGGAAAATTTTTAAAAGTAAGGCTGCTAGAATCGCTCTGGTCACTATTTTCACTTTATTATTATTATTATTATTATTATTATTATTATTATTATTATTATTATTATTATTATTATTATTATTATTATTATTATTATTATTATTATTATTATTATTATTATTATTATTATTATGAAAATTCAACGCTCGTCCATTGACGGATTTAATGTTCTGAACATCTAGTGACAACAAGTCTCCTTAGATTTCCAGGACCTTTCGTAGTATTCTTGCAGTGTTCAGTAATACGGTGGTCTGCATTTGGTTGATGGCAATACTTGATTCAATCTGTTCCAATTGTTTCTGCAGTGTTTTAGGAATCGTCCCAAGAGCACCAATAACGATGGGTATAATCTTGGCTTTCATGTTCCAAAGCTTTTGCACTTCTCGTTTAAGATCTTGGTACTTCTCGATCTTCTCTCTTTCCTTTATTTCAATGCGATGATCAGAAGGTACAGCGAAGTCAACAATTAAACATAATTTTTTCTCCTTGTCGATAATCATCATATCTGGTCTCCTTGCCTCAACGATATGATCAGTTTGTACAGTGAAGTCCCAAAGGATCTTGAACTTCTCGTTTTCAGTAACTGGCTGGGGTTCATGTTCGTACCACTTATCAGTGGTTGCAAAACCTTTCTTTCGACAAAGATCCCAATGGATCGCCTTACCCATCCAGTCATGCCTTCTTTTATATTCCTTTTGGGCTAGTTTAGGGCATTCGCTTATGATGTGGGTGATTGTTTCATCTTTTGCGTTGCACATACGGCAAATGCTGTCATCTCGAGTCTTGTCGATTTTGGCCTTGATAGCATTCGTTCGGATGGCTTGATCCTGCGCTGCTATAATAAGAGATTCGGTTTCCCTCTTTAGATGACCATTTTTCATCCAGTTCCATGTTTTTTCATCGGCAACTTCCTCTATATCTCTAAGAAACTGACCATGTAGTTTTTTCTCCTTTAATTCCGCCTTTCTGTTTCTTTTAATTCGCTGTTTAACATTGTTATTATTATTATTATTATTATTATTATTATTATTATTATTATCATTATTATTATTATTATTATTATTATTATTATTATTATTATTATTATTATTATTATTATTATTATTATTATTATTATTATTATTATTATTATTATTATTATTATTATTATTATTATACAGGGTGAGCCAGAAAAAAGTTCCCACTTTTGAAAATTCATAACACCAAGGCTACTTCACGGATTTGAATCATTCAAATTCTAGTTAAAAGCCGAAAGATCAAAGTAATTCTGTCATTTTTCTTGCTGTCCTGTCAGCACTACAAATATGGGTAAATTCAACTTTACAAAAATTTCATGGTTCATTGATTACTGAAAAATGGCCCAAAACATCGATCAATGCATAAATGACCTCGCGCACAGAATAATGAAGGAAATGCAACTTCTCATGGGTGAGAGATATCCTCTAGGCATTAATTTCCTTGGCACTGAAAATCTTTCGTATGTGTTTGAAAATCGATGTCTTATAACTCTTGAGGGAGGTGAAACGCTCATGGCCTATTGTTCGATTTGAATAGAATCCTTACGATTTGATCAATGTTTTAGGCTCTTTTTCCGTGATTCTGCAACCATGATATTTCTATAAAGCTGAATTTGCCAATATTTCTAGTGCTGGTAGGACAGCGAGAAAAATTACAAAAATACTTTGATCTTTCGGCTTTTAACTAGAATTTGAATGATTCAAATCCGTGTAGTAGTCTTGGTGTTATGAATTTTCAAAAGTGGGAACTTTTTTCTGGCTCACCCGGTATATCATTATAATACATTATTTATACACCTAGTATCCCTTCAGCAAAAACTTAAAATATATAGGCATAAAAAATCAATACATAAAAATTCAATGGGTGGGGCTAATCTTCCAAGGAGTCGTGTTTGAGTTTAATTCAGCTCCTCAAATGTATCTTGAGGTGTTTTTTGAATTGTTGTAAGGTAGAGAGTTCCCTGATGGTATTGGGGATTTCGTTCCAAGCTTTTAGACCCGAATAGTGAAAGCTTTTCTTTGAGTACTCAAGATTATATCTCCGAAGTTGAATGTCCGTGCAGTTCCTTGTTCTATAACTTGAGTACATATTTCTTGTTTTGTATGTATCCCATAAGGCTCTCAGGGCAGATCTTATTCATCTTCTTATAGGTCATAACCGATCTGTCAAAGTTTATTAGTTGTTCTACAGTCAACCAGTCTCCAGACCACTGATCTTTGATTTTTGCCCTTTCTATAATGGAATGAGCTCTATTTTGAAGACGTTGAAGGGCTTCTAATTTTGTGTTGGAAAGAGACCCCCATACAACATTTGCATATCGTAAGTGACTCTCCACAAGAGCATGGTAGATATTAACCAGCTGGGATTGCGGAACAATTTTCATTAACTTTTTCAGAGACCATAGCCCGCCAGAGACTTTCCCTTTAACTTTCCTGTACTGTTCATTCCAATTCAATCCCTCATCAACAATGATACCCAACGACTTTGTCTCCTTGACATGCTTAATTTCTGCGCCATTCAACATAAGTGGCTCATAGGATGATATCTTATTCGTTCTTCGTGGGTGCCCAATTATCATGTATTCGGTTTTTTGTGGATTTAATGCTTAGTTTGTTAATTCTCATCCATTCCGAAATATTCGTCATTTCCTCCTGAGCGTTTTCAAAAAGTTCTGCCATGCTATCTGATATTAGAGTCACGTGTGTATCATCTGCGTGCATACCCGCTTTAGAGAGCACAAGGCAATCTTCAAGATCGTTTAAGTAGATGATGAATAAGAGCGGGCCCAGACAAGATCCATGTGGGATGCCACATGTAACCAAGCTTTCACTGGACGTTTGATCCCCTAAAGAGCAGTACTGTTTCCTATTACTCAGGTAGGAGGCAAACCAGTCCCCTGCAATACCTCTAACACCAACGGCATTCAATTTCTTAACCATTATTTTGTGATCTACAGTATCGAAGGCTTTCTTCAGATCAAGAAACAAGGACAAATTCAATTGCTCTTTGTCGATGTTTCTGTACCAGTTATCGGTGCAATTTATTAAGGATGTAATCGTTGAATGCAGTTTACGAAAAGCTGATTGACTCGGTGTCAAGATGTTGTTTGTTGATAGGAAATTATATAGCTGATCGTGTACAATTTTTTCGAATATCCTTGCAAAAACGGAAATGATTGAGATGGGCCTATAATTGTTAGCGTCGCTTTTGTTGCCGGATTTGAAAATTGGGGTCACCCTTGCTAATTTTCAAAAATCTGGGAAAACTCCAGATTCCATGGAGGAATTATAGATCATCACCAAGGGTTTACAGATAAAGTCCGCTGCATCTTTGACAAGCATTGTAGAGACTTTATCAGGTCCGGGTGATTTTCCATTTTTAAGGCTTTTAATGGCCTTCAGGACAGTGGCACTATTAGCTTCTGGATACAATCGTAAAATCAAATATAACAAGCCAGTCATCATGCATAAGAATCATCTGTATGGGTATCTTTTTTGGGATTCTTCAAATTTTTCAAACATCAAAAGCTGAAAATTGATCGATTAGAAAGAATTGAATTTTGCTTGAGAGCCGAGATATTGCAGTACTTTTGTAATTTTCTTGCGTATTTACTAGCTCTGGAAATATAGATAAATTTACTCAACGAAAATTCATGATTGCGAAATGCCTATAAAATGGCCCAAAGCACTTGATGGAATCACAAAGAAACTCCTAGCACAGAAATGCGAAGAATGTACAATGTTCAGTTCGGCGCATGTTTGCCATGGCTTTGAAAATCTCCAATAGTTGTTGGAAAATCTGTCTCTTATCACACCTAAAGAGGTGAAATGCCCTTGCGTATTTTTCCGTGTGAGGAGATTCCTTGCGATTCGATCAAATGTTTTAGGCTCCTATCTAACACTTTGCAACCAAAATGTCGGTGAAGTCGAATTTTCAGTGCTCACAAGAACGTTGGAAATATCAATAAAATTTGTTCGTCTTTCATCTTTCAACAAGATTCTGAATCGTTCAAATCCGTTTAACATTCTTGGTCTTATGAATGTTCGGGAATTCTTTCTAGCTCATCTGGTAAAATTCAATGATTTACAAGATGTATTTAACTTTCACTGCTTATAAGAAAACGTTGGAACTATTGTTTTCAGTCTCTTCTTGGTTTTGAAGCATTATGACAATTGAGAAATTATTGATGGATGGGCCCCCTATTAGCACTGGCCGTGGTCTAGAGACCCGCATTTGAGCCTTATTTCGAAAAAACTCAGTTATTATTTATGGGCCCCAGGTTACTGACCGCCCCTAACCCCCCTCTCCTCGGCCCTGCCCACTGTTTCAAAGCGGAACCATTTGCTAGACTAATTTTTTGTGAAAATGATGGGTTTCGAGACAAAACTTGCCTAATTTTCCCATTCTCTGGACTAAAATTCTAAAAAGATTGGGTTTTCTTACAGGAAATTAACGAATTTTCACATCTCTTTGACCGAAATTGCCAAAAGCAAACCATTACTTAGGCCAAATTAGACTAAACTTGATTGATTTGATTGATTGATTTGATTTGATTTTATATTTTTTACCCATGGTAGCCCCTCAGTTAGAATAACTGATTTACAGGGGGCCATGCTAAAAACTTACAATAATTAATAATTTACAATAAAAACCAGTATTTCGAACTAAATTAAAATTACAATTGTTCAAAAATCAACAAAAAAAAACACAAAGGTTTAAGTTTTCATTTTTCCACCTCTCTCTTGAAGGCTCTCAGGGTTGAAGAGTTCTTAGCGTCGGTACCAAGACTGTTCCAAAGCTTAGCGCCTCGGTACGAGAAGCATTTCTGCCCCCCCTGCTGATTTTAACAATGGCAACCTGAGGTCGACTTCAGCATTCCTAAGAGAACGAGCAGTGGAATTGTTGACTCTCGTGAACATGTCTTTCATGTAGGAAGGCGCGTCTCCTTTAAGGGATCTGAAAACTATTTTCTGAGATTCGAGAAAATTATTAAACTATTTTCTGAAACTCGACTAAAATTGCAAAAAACTATACCCTTGGCTAGGCTAGAAGTCCGAAAAAGTATACTCTTGCAGGCGGCGTATCCCCAGGTTTCTTTACTACGGAAGAAACCCCCCCCCCCTCCGTGCAGTTTCTTTCCTACGACCTTAAAACGACTGCCCCATAAAGCTAGAATGAAGTTTGTTATGGCAACATCTTGTATCCTTGGAGACTGGAGACAAGGTTGTTTTTGTGCCATTTCTTCTAAGACTTTGGAATCCAAGCTCATTTCACATTCGTCGGGGTCAACGTATTGCGAGAGCATGGCCAATGCTGTGTTGGTTAAGCTTGTCTTGTGAAAACAGTTTTATTTCATCGCTGGGAAGTCATTCTGTTCAGGATTGAACAAGTGGATTTGTATATCAAGTATTGCTTATTCTCATTGAACGAAAGCTGGGTAAGTTATTACCTACCTATTTTACTCTTCAAAATTACTTTAGACGGGGTGTCCAAGTCAGACCCAAGACACTTTTCAAACATTGGGTCTATTCTGTCATCAATTTTTGGTTCTACGGCAAATTTTTTTGGGTTTGTTACCTGTTACTATTTAGGTTCTTTCATTTTGGGTCTGCAGATAGACCACGTTTGGGTCTTCGTAAAAAAGTTAAGAGTTTTTTTTGAGTTTTAACGAACCCAAGATTACAAATCGATAAAGAAGATAGCATACCGCTCTTGAGAATGCCTGAAATGTAACTGAAAATGCCTGAATTTAGGAACACATTTAGGCCAAAGAATCTAGATAGGGTCGTCGGAAACGAAATTCATAGAGAGGATTTGAAACTCGGTGGGAGCACAGGAAGGAAAACTGGGAGTCCAGGGGCTTGCCCCCGGGAAAATATTCCACGACCACGCCCTTCAGATCGTTGGAAAACGTCCAATTTTGGGAGAGTTTGCCATGAAAGAAGCAAAAGATCACGACTGGTCGTGTCCTTTCCCAGACAAGTTTCAAAAAAGGGACTTTTATGTAACAACAATATAGATTATTTTCAACTGAATAATATGAGAAGTGATAGATTGATAAATTCTGGTAGCTTCCTCACATATAGATAAGTTTAATATTCACAGGCTTGGAACTTCGTCTCCTCAACAAAGATCAAAGAACCCTTGGGGGGACTCATGGAACCAAGCAGTATATTAAAGATGACATTCATCTTCCGCTTAAAAATGGACAAACTACAAAGAATTAAATTTCAATCGTAATATAACCTCTTACCAAGCTTTCTTTTACCCGTGCCTTATTATCTGTGATATCTGTCTCAGTAAAATGGAGGGGAGAATTGTCGGTTTCAGAAATCAATATACAAACTCAAAATGAGATGAGAGGTGACCTATTTCCTAGACTGATATAAATGGATCAAAAACACGAGGTCCAAAACCCTGATATCTCAATTGATATTAATCCTTTTATCGTAGAACTATTCATTGCCCGCGGCAGAGCACGCGAGAGCGTGCGAAGCAAGGGCTTCTGATGGGCTGTGGGCACGTGATTTTTATTATTGGGCTTGAATTTTACTTTTCCTAGCTGAGTCAGCAAAATTCGTCAACAAAGGGAGGCTTGGGTCGAGTCGACCCAAGCCTCCATTGTTTCCATTGTTGACTATAGAGAGGAGTGGAGCCTTGGGCTGAGAGATTGCATCAGGACCATCAATGAAACACTGCTGGTGCTGAAAAAGCTTTGTTCTCATGCAACGTTGAACATAATATTTTACTTGATTCCACAAAAGCAATTTTGTTTAGAGCTCATTGATTAATGACAGATTGTGATTGCTGAATAGGCAGTCTGTCCCCAATAATTCTGACCATAGCTACGGCATTATTTACTTTATTTACGCTGGAGCTAAATTCGATCTAATCTAAAACACCACACAAGTGGAACACAAGTGAACACAAATGAACACAAGTGGAACACAAGTGAACACAAATGAACACAAGTGGAACACAAGTGAACACAAATGAACACAAGTGGAACACAAATGAACACAAGTGGAACACAAATGAACAAAGTGGAACACAAGTGAACACACGTAGAACACAATGGAACACAAGTAGAACACAAATGTTGATGTAAAAAACGGGAAAATTTCTTCAAATTTCAAGAATTTATTCCAAAATTGCTACCTCTCTCCAAAAAGAATTTCAAGAGGAATATTCTCTCAGCTAAAAAGGCAGGGAAGTACGAGGGGTATTTTACTCATTTAAAGGCAGTCTGTCCCCTCGTTGATTGGTCACTTTAACAATAGGCGTGTGGCAAATGAAGTCATTCAATCATGACAGAGATGAAAGAGGATGCCGCACGAGATGGCGAAAATAGTAGGCCTATGTAGTTGCAGCGAGGAACATGGCAAGACGATTTGCTATTCCTGACATTGAGAATGACGCAACGCCATCTTCAGTTGGAACGCCGTTGCTTGTTTTTGGACGGGAAAGAGTCACTTATCAACAACATGGCCTGGTTAGCGACTACGTCGGTGTTTGGTCCAAACACGAATACGTCCAGCACAAGGGAGCCTGTCGTCAGTCTGAAAACCAAGCTCATTCCTCAGTTCACGCCATGAATCGAAGGTCTTCTCACGCAGTACCATTCTCACGCAGTGCCACTTTCTGAAAACGAGTACTGCCAACTGGCCGCCCTCGACCAAGCCTTGAGACTCCTGTTGAGGCCATCCCTTCCACAGAGCTGCGGATGGCCGCCATTGCGATCTGATCAACTTTTCGAAGAGATTCTGCTTTGCGTAATCCTGCATGCTGATTGGCTCTCCCGTTTGGAAGGTCACTCATGCATAATATTCATAGCGACGAAAAAAAGTTAAGAACAATAGAGGACAGTCTGCCTTTGATAAAGCGTGCGACTGTTTCAGTACTAAAGGACTGCTATGATTTTTCATGGATTTTTCTTGATAACAAAATGAGTTTACCAAAAAGGTGCACCAGATTATTTGGTAGTATGAGAGATAGGGGAATGAATGCCTAAATTGCGTAAAACTGGGCGGGGGAACCATCCTTACTAACATTTCTTTCATTTGAAATGATTGAAAAGATTTTAAGCCCATTCTTCGCACTTGAATAGCCAAGCTTGACATCCAAATATAGTTTGTTTCGTTGAATGAACAAATTGCGCGTAAAGAATATATTGTAGAATGAAAAATCTTTCCATGCCCCCGGTAGAAAGAAGCTAGACAACGTTGTTAGTCGTTCACTTCCCTAGTAACCAGTTCAATTTGGTATTTCGACCTTGCAGCAAAAGAATACAAGGAAAGTAGCATTCATTCCCCTCTCTCTGACTCCCAAATAATCTCGTGCACGTTTTTGGTAAACTCCCTTTGTTATCAAGAAAAATCCATGGAAAACCGTAGACGTCCTTTTGTGCTGAAAAAGTCGCACGCTTTATTGAATAAATAAAATGCCCCTCGTACTTCCACTGTACTTCCCTGCCTTTTCTGCTGAGGAAATATACCTCTTAGAATTCTTTTTGGAGAAAGGTAGCAATTTTAGTATAAATTCTTGAAATTTGAAGAAATTTCCCCGTTTTTTACACCAACATTTGTGCTCTTCTTGTGCTCAATTGTGTTCTACGTGTGTCCATTTGTGTTCTACTTTTGTTCACTTGTGTTCCACTTGTGTTCATTTGTGTTCCATTTGTGTTCATTTGTGTTCATTTGTGTTCATTTGTGTTCATTTGTGTTCCACTTGTGTTCATTTGTGTTCACTTGTGTTCCACTTGTGTGGTGTTTTAGATTAGATCGCTAAATTCATGCATCATCGAGTCTCTATAACCCTGATTTCTTTCGATAAAACGAACGAGCACAAATTTCTGGATCGCACATGAGAGATCTTAATCGATGTTATTTTCATTCTTCGAAGGGGACATGTAAACAACCATGGTCTGGTCATCTCGTTCTCTGCAGATATCAAAGAGGGGCCCGCAGTATACGCGAAGAATGAGAAACTTCAGAATTACTAAGCTTGGGTCTAAATTCCCAGCAATGGACCGAGGCAGATACAGTTGCTTCCTTTGCGTGCAGAGAGACTCCAATGTTAGGACACATTGGGTCAGACATCATAATCTTTCCACGTTCAGGCCTGTCTCAACCCTGAGCCCGTGAGGGGGGTACTTGACCGAAATTTGTACGGGGATGTGCCACGAAAAATTTTTTTAACTGTTCCAGAATTTTCCCCTTCAAATGATACCCGATCCTAGAAAATATCGGCGAAAGTATGCTTCAAAACACAATCAAAGGGACCTTAGAGGTACGTCACTACGTGTATCGATCTGAGTGTATCGGACATTATAACCAAAAGCCCTTTGATCATGCCCTTTACTAATGCCAGCCGATGGACACTTTACTCTTTTGGAAACCAGTCAAGACTTTTCAGAATAAAATGGCTTCTACTGTTTTTAATCAAAAACAAAGGGTTTAGGCCAAAAGGGTACGAGAATTCTGGGAGTGAAATGCCCTTCGATTCCACAGGCTGTCTCAGTTGCCAGTCGCACACAAAGCACTCATTATTTCCTAGGATTTATTCTTTGACGTCAAGTTTAGCTCAAATAATATGTCGATTGTTTGAAAGCAGTTTCCCGATTCATTAAGCTATCAACAGGCACAGGCAATCAACGTGCTTACTCATCCTTGCAAGGAAACATAAACAAACAACGCTTTATTCTGCAATAATGGCTGCAATGCTTGAACTTTGCATCACAAATAATTTATTAAACCTTTCGTTTCCTGTTTGTGAGGTGCCCCCGTCCGAGGGGCGTGTCACTCCAAAAAATCTCGTACGCCTTTGACAAAAATCCTTTTGTTTGCAAGAAAAATCCATAAAAAATCCGTAAGAATCCTTTTGTTCTGAAAAAATCTCGTACGCCTTTTCGAAGGAGTGAATTGCCCCTCGCCCCCGTCCATCCCCGCTTGGCCAGTCATAAATCACGATGTCCTTTCTTTTTGTCGTTTTAATCCAATCAAATTCACTTCCTTTGCTCGTCTCGCCAAGCAGGATGGGAGGAGATATAAAAGCAAGACGGGGGCTCGCCGGAAACACTCTTTTCCCCCATGCCCATAACAATGGTACACTCCGTGACCAAAAATTGGACTTCCCTGGGTACCAGAGCCTAATAAAAATTAAAAAGAAATTGGTCGAAATAATAACCCAGTCTAACAAATTTCCCCTTTTGAAATGTTTTCACAACCGGCTCCGGAAAGATTGCCTTCTTTTGACACACCGTTCTACAAAAAATAGGCGAAAACGATACCCTGAAAAATGGCACATCCCCGTCGGACAAATGTACTATTTACCCCACCCTAAGTTCTTTCTTGGTCCAGGGATTTCACTGTCAGGTACTTATTTCTTATATGACTTTGTCTCTCTCTTCTTTCTGCATATTTCAGTAGCGCAGGCATTGATTAGCGGTAGCAGGGAGCGCCGAAGGCGCGGGAGGCGAAACGGCCATTCAATTGATTTCCGATGTATGATGCAAAATTCGAAAACGAGGCTGCGATTAATGGCGACCTGCAATTGCAAAGTGTTGGTGTTTGCTGGGAAGAGGAAGTGCTAAATTTTTGCAGCTACTGCTGGTTTTGCAGAGGGAAGCAGCACGATAGTTTGTTGTTCGAGGGTTAAAAGAATGTTAGCTTTGAATAAAGCAGTCGTTTGAGTTATTTTCACCGAAGGAACAGAAGAATTTAATGATTATTCCTGTGTGGCATGCTTTGTTTATCAACGAAATGCCAATTTGGCCTAAGTTTGCGACAGAAATTTGTGAGAGACACGGAGTCTTACAACAAGAAATCAACTGGTTAATAGCAAAACAATTCGTCTCAACAAGAATTGATACAATACTTTTGATGAAATCAATTTTCAGTGAAACAAAGGAGAGAGGAAGCCAAACACGGAACAAATAAAACATTAATTCCAGATTGGAAAGTTTGCCTTGCGCGGCCGATTTCTCTGCCGCGCACTTTAAATTTCAGCCGCGGTTCCAGCCGCGAAATTTTCGTAAAACAACAAAAGGAAACAATAGAGCTATTGTTTATTGACACAAATACAGCCGCGCAAGCAATTTCGACGTTGGAGAGATCGCCCGCGCATTCTGCAAACTTTCCAATCTGGCATTAATTTACTGATTCAAAAAGTTGATTGCCCCCAAGTTCTGGCAACGATTGATTGCCCCCAAGTCCTGGCTCTGTAAAAAGAGGACCTGCTTGAGAGCACTGTTGTGCAGTGGTGTTATCCACAACTGGCATAGATTTCACATTACAGCCCCTAGCACCACTTTGAGCATAATGACAATTGACACGGGTTGCAATGCAGACTTGATTAGGTCTTCTGTACAGTAACTTCAATGATGTCATGTTCACATTGATATAAGCTAGTGAAATATTATGCCTTCTTCATATAGGGAGAAACTTCCAGTTGAACAATTGTTTGCTGATGAAACAAGCTGAGTGAAATTCCATTAGATATGACAATCTCTGTCATAGAAAGACTTGATATTTGTTTCAATTTGTACTGAAAAAGCTTTTTTGTAGGCAAGTGTTGTCATCATGCTACTGTATCTAACTTTTTGCATGAAATTTTTGAGTAGTCCAATGTGCCAAAGCACTCTAAATTGGAAGGATGATTTCAATCCTACTGAAAGTTTCTGAATTAGTTTTATTTTGGGCAAAAGTTATGGCATAGTCTCTGTGACTGCTGAGATGTGTTACTTGACTTTTGAATGTGTTCTTCTTTATTCCTTTATGTAAATTTTCATTGTTATAATTAGGCCTGTGATTCATAAAATGAAGACAGAAAAATATTTTTTATTCATATTCTTACAAACATTATAGGAGTCAAATTCATTTGACAATCTTCTGTGAGACCACAATTGTATTCATATTTTGTGCTAGTAAAATTTGGAAACTTTGAAAATTGACAGAGGGTTGCAAAAGGACTTTTTGAGTACACAATTTGTCCATTAGATAATTGGTTCCAAGGGCTCTATGCAAGGTACTTTCTCTTTGGTTTCAATTTTTTGTTTTTCTGCTTTTTCAAAACAAAGGTTAGTGTTGTTGCATTGCCAAGTACCACCAACACCACAGCCACGCTGCTTCTCATAGTGAGTGGTAAATTGGTAATAAAACTTCACATACGGAACATTGCTTTTTGAAGATGAGGATGTATAAGCAGATAACAAGAATTCATTCATCAGAATCCCCTCTAACAGATGGGTGCGGTAAAGATGGCATCAACAAATTTTGAACCAAGATCCTTTGAGGTCTTGAAGAAATCAGATGATCAAATCAATAAGAATTCAATGTGATACAAAGCATGATGGTAAAAGATTCCTGACCACCATCTTTAGTGCAATCATCTATTGGTGCATGGTATGGAATTGATACACTTGAAAGATTTGATACACTAAAAAGATTTTTGAACTGATGGTCATTTTTATATGAAACACCTTATATAGAATAAACATCAATAAAAAGCCTTCTCCAAAAATTGAGAAACTATTTGGAAGCAATTAGAAGTCAATTCAAGGTTAAGAAACTCTTTTTGCTTTTAGGTTATGAGATGCAGTTTTTAAACAAAAAGTGCATCACTAAGGTTAAATTAAAAACTAATAAGAAACAAATTGTGGTTTATTGAATGATAAACAAGCCAGATAAACTTTTTGGTCTAAAATTATGCAATAAGTCATCTGCATGAAATTGTGTTGACTTTGACTTTTGGTGTCTCATAGCTCCCAAGTGTGTCTGCATAGCTTCTTAATTTCAAAAACCTAAAATCTTTGATCTTCCATTAAATCTTCCATGTTGGACAGGGAATTATTTCATGCTAAATGCTCAAATGGTGTCCATGTGGACTTTATCTGTGCTGACAGCTCTTTTAAAACATAGCTAGAATTGTTTGCAATGAAATTGGTCACTTTGCTGTCATCACATTAACACACCTTCTGCAAGAAATATGCAGTCCTCAATAGCAAATGGATCCTTCCCCTGCAACAAAATGAAGAGAATTATTTCACACTGTTTTTTACAACATTGACTACACATGACCGCAGGGAAGTGAGAACTTGATCTACCTTTGTACATACTGCAACCAAAATACAAAAACTAACATTTTACTGTATATTGCAAGATATTTAAGTTCTGGGTGGGTGCAATAGTATCAAGATTCTTCAAACTGAAATATACATGAAAAACATGAGGGGCTGTGAAAATTCATATGCAGCCATTATGTGGTACTCCATTTGAGTTTGTGATAAAAAGGATGAAAACATACAATTATTGTAAAATTGTTATTGCTATGTAAATCAGCCTTCTAAGTCTTTATCATTGTTTCAAATTGCTACATTGATTTGAATCACAGGGCAAAAAGTAGGTGTGACTTTTCTTCAGAAAATTGAAGGCCACCATTGCATTAGCGTTAGTGTAATAAATAATATTTTTACCATCATCAGACAGATTAGGGGTTTGCGGAGTGACAGTAAGCAAGAAACTCAATGGGTAACAATGAACTTTGTAGAAAAGGGAAAGGCACCTTAATGTTGTTGTGATCAGTGATTTGGCCTAACATTTCAATAGCAAACCACAAGACCACAAGTTGAGCCTTTCCAAACAAATCACCTTGAAAACAAAAAGTAGCAAATAAAGTCCAAAGATCAGCTTTGTAAACAGACAAGACCTTCACTGAATGGAATCAAACCAAACATTCAACAGGTAATGGTAAATTTTGCAGAAAATGGAAGGCCATTTATCAAGGTCAGGCGAGATTGTCAACAAGAAGATCCAAAGTCAAAACAGCCCAAAATTAATCTGCTTTAAACAGAAAAGTGTAAAAAATAAAATGAAACTTTTAGCTGATACAAACAGATAAGGGTTTCACTGAATGAAATCAAATGAGAAATTCAACGGGTAACTGGCAACCTAGCAGAAAATTGAAAGCCGCCATCGCATTGTCTGTTGTGAGCAACGAGTTGGCCTAATATTTCAACAGGAAAACGCAAGTCCAGAAAGTGAACTACCGCAAACAAATCTGCTTGAAACAGAAAAGTATAAAAAAAAATGGGCAAGGCTTACTTTTGTCAAACAGAAAACAGTGTCGCTGAATAAAATCAAAACAGAAATTCAACGGGTGATTGTGAATTTTGCAGAAATGGAAGGCCAACACAGTCAACTGCGATTTTGCTTATAGCATAGGCCTGACCTGAAGGTGCAAAATACTCGAAGCAAATTCAAAGCTCTGAAACTCCGATATGTAACAAAATGTAACGAAATCCTTTTGCAGACAGCTTACTGTATGATTTTAGCATAAGAATTTATCTGAATTAGCGTTTGGGTTTATTTTGGTACGAAGAAATTGAGATGCCGCCGAGGTGTAGCTGTGATAAACAGTTCTGACGTTTTTGGCCTGCCCAGACAAAACATCTTCAAATGAATAGTTTGGATAGTCGTATAACCTTGCAAGGACCCTCAAAACGTAAATTGACCTTCGAGTAATCGATCAAAATCAGCATAAATTACTCACGTATGTCATGATTGCCAATAAAATGAGTTATCCGAGTACAACTCTGCTGCTTCTTCCTGCTTTTTCCCGCGTGTTTCAAGTCAAATTCTGCCGCTGCCTCGTTTGGATGTGCATCACACATCGGTCTATGCGCTCCACTGGCCGTTTCCCCTCCCGCGCCTTCGGCGCTCCCTGAGCGGTAGCTATTACTAGTTAACCTAATTAGTCGACGGAGAGTCCAACTGCCCTCGTAAATAGTGGAATGAATGTGTTTCCTTTGTTTTTCTATTACCTATTGCGGTAATTGACGTCATTATTCCAAAAGAAGCAGGCACAGAAGGAGAGTGCCGCAGGCCGGGTACTTTGCTGCTTAGATGTCATCAGTCTGTATGATGACTCCATCAATGCCCTATTTATGGCCCCATTGCTTCGAAAATGACCCTTTGAGCCATGACAAAACAACAAAACCACGGACGACGGACGACGGACATGGGACAGGAATCGCCCCCAGAGTCAAAAGGGTAACTTTGATCATCACAAAATCAATTATGGCCACTGAAGGTCACCACTGTGGCAAGCTGCTTATACTTGAAGGGACAGGGTCATGTGACCGTAAACAAACCCATTATCTCTATAATCTATATTGTTGCCCACACGTGGCCAATGCGATCTGCTTAGCTACTGGCGGACTTGCTACAAGTCTCATCCTCTGATCTCTCGAGTTTTTTTCGAGAGATCAGAGGATGAGACTTGTTGCAAGTCCAAGCTTCTGGTGGATGGGGTGAATCCACAAGAAAGTTACTTCCGAAAATCCACCAATATCTCTGCAATCATACAGCATATGAGTGTTTCGTTTGTTTCTCTTCGAAGCTCAAGAGTCCATCCTCAAAATGACACCTTCATTTTGAGAAAAAACAGTAGAGAGTCTCTGTGATATGGCCTATCAAAAGTACTGCAAAATCGTCATTTCCAAAGAAATTTGTTTACATTACGTGACCCTGCCCCTTTAAAGCATATCTAACCAAGAAAATACTATGTTGGTCTACTTTGACATTTTGGGTCTACAAATATTATTACAAATAAAATGTTGGGTCTGTAACAAAACTGCTTTCAATATTCTGTGTCTGTGTCACTCTAAAGAATTTCGGTGTGGTTCTACATAAATTTCTTTTGGGTCTATGCACTTTTGCTCTGACTTGAACACCCCGTAAATTCGTGTAGACCCAGACCACAAGACTCAGAAATTTTCGGCAGAAATATTCGGAAACTTCCAAGGTGGGATCGCTACTGCAATGAAGAAACGAGTCGCCGTCGAGGAGGAAAGAGTTTCGATTTTGAATGAGCAAAAAAATGCTCACGCTCTTTCTGCAGCATATATTTAAGTTTTTATGCACTAATGTTCCTTTCAAAAACGAGAAGAAAGTGGTTGGATACTGGTTGGGTACAGTATCGATATTTCCGAGGGGTATTGGAGCGTGATTGGGAGAGGCGTTATGCTGGAGTTTTCAAAATTTTCCTTGGGATGCTAACTACAATAAGGCCGAACGATCCAAGAATTTTCAAGGTTTGCATGTCTTTGTTTGGGGCAGGCAATAATTGGATGGCGATAAGCGTTCTAAGACAAAGTAGAGGTTCATTACGAAAAATTTGTTTGCGAAGTGGCAGCTAATACTTGTCAAATAGTCAAGTTTGTCACTGGTAGATAAGGGATCCAAGAGGTCTTCTTAGCGAATGTAAATTGTGTTTGCTCATGCTCAAAGAATTTCATGGGGCTGCTACTCTGCAAAAAATTGTTGCAAAATTGTCAAAATCCCAATTCAACACCGGTAAACACTGGGTCGTGAGATCCATTCTAGGCAAAAGTAGAGGGTAGACTAACTACCTCAGTCCCAGTTTCCGCTTTGTTCATTGAATTGGATGCCGCCACTGCGCTTCATCTGGGCTCGATAATCAAACTAACTGAAAATCCAGCCAAAATCGCTGCAAAAATGGCGCGACCAATCAGATCGCTGGACCTTCTACTTGTGATCTGATTCGTCGAGAGAGGATCAGCATTGCGACCTATGCTATAAGAAAAGTCGATTCCACAAAATGATTCTGCTTTCCGAGCCCATAATGAATGCATGAAAGACTGCTATCAAGAGACGGGAGCACTTGGGAGTTACCTGGCAAAGAAAGAACAACGACACAGATCAAACGACATGCTTGGTAATTTGCTGACCATGAACACCCGCCTTATGTGTATTCCGCGGAACCAGAATTATCATTACGAGGCGGCCTCAACTAGCCTCAACTGGCCGATTTTTCGAACAGCTTGATTATGAGTCGTAGTTATAGCGATTATCAGTTTATCAAGGAGCGCAACTACGACATTGTTGGAGAGATGAGTTCAGTGCCAGCTTCAGCCAGGCTCATTGGGTCTGGTACCGTACCTTGTCCGCGCAAGCGTAGTAGCGTAGCAGGTTGAGGCTTACAAAATAGTTGTTGTTGTTGCTCTCAGCCTTGAATTTCTTGGAAAGAGCTTGGAGACTTGGAGAGAGGAATTGTCGACATGATAAGACAGCGGTTTTTCGAGAGTTTGAAATGGTGGTGTTTACTAATGGCAAGCAAGATGAGAGAGATTATCCCATGGTAAGGATCAAAGGCTACTTTGATTTGATACAAGCAATGATTTTAATCCTAAATTTCAACCAACCGTAAGGTAGGCCTATGCTTCTCTCTCGGGTTTTCACCAAACCAATCACGAAGCTGATCTTCAGTTGTTGCTGTTGCTCGTAGCTACGAAGGAGCATAAAAACTCAAGCTCTGATTGGTCAAAATAAATCGTTAGTTCGCATGCGCACCCAAGGTATGGCTGACGATTGGTTAGCTGGTATTGTTTTGCAACAAAAGGTCTTACAGCTCATCTCTCCAACAAGACATGCAATCAAGATGAACAAGGGCAGATTTTGTAATACAATAGCATCAGTCGCTTTGGTTCACACCTCAATTCAAAGCGATTAGCGAATGCAGACAAAAGAAATTCTCTCAAGCAGAAATTGAAAACAAACGAAGCCGCAAAGTTGCCTTGAAACCAGTACGGCAAACTCTCGTTTGGTGCGGGCGAAGGGAGATTTTTAAGAGATGTAATGTGCTCATAATGAAAGAAGAAGGGTAAATCTAAAGTTCTGTCTTGGGCATTTTGTTTACTTGATTCAGGAGCTGAGCAGTGACTGCGTATATCTGAGCAATAAATGTGCTAAAATTGTAATGCCCTCTGCTCGGTTTTTGAGTCAAATAAACAAAATGCCCCAGACAGAACTTTAGATTTACCCTTCTTCTTTCATTATGAGCACATTACATCTCTTAAAAACCTCCCTTCGCCCGCACCAAACGAGAGTTCGCCGTACTGGTTTCAGGGCAACTTTGCGTCTTCGTTTGTTTTCAATTTCTGCTTGAGAGAATTTCTTTTGTCTGCATTCGCTAATCGCTTTGAATTGAGGTGTGAACCAAAGCGACTGATGCTATTGTATTACAAAATCTGCCCTTGCTATCAAGATGAGGGAATATTGTATACCGCTGACCAAAGTGCCCCGTGGCGAACACCAGAAAAAATCGAAGCTTCTTTTCGTGCATTCATTTTGCTATCCCCAAATACGTAACTTCTTCAAAGAAATAGGCATTGAATTTCAGCAGAGAATTTACTTCAAATTCTTTTTTTAACACTGACTAAAATGATTTTGAATTACAGCGATTGAAAGCCTTTGGCATCGACAAGGCCACAGTAAGGAGTTGAAATCGCAAACGCTATCCATGTTGCGAAAAATTCTAGAAAAATAACTACACCAGGTAACAATATGAGATTTTAAGGGTGCTCCGAGACATAACTAAGGTAGATGCTAGTAAACTCCGTTAGTTGCTAAAAATATTTTGTTGGGTGGGAAATTTATCTGCATTCACAGAACGCAACCAGTCTTCCAAATCGAAAGCGCCCCAATCAAGCCACTCCATAAGAAATGTCTTGATTGCAAAAATTCCAGAAAAATAACTACACCATGTAACAGCATGAGATTTTTAGGGAGCTTTGAGAGATAGCTAAGGTAGATACTGGTTGTATTCGTTAGTTTCTAAAAATATTTCACGGGGTAGAAAATCGAGCTGTTATTACTGAACGCAATCTGCCATCCACTGGGGAAGTGCCCTAAGCAAAGCCACTCCATAAGAAATGTCTTGATTGCAGAAAATTCTAGAAAAATAACTACACCATGTAACACCATGAGATTTTTAGGGAGCTTTGAGACATAGCTAAGGTAGATACTGGTTGTATTCGTTAGTTTCTAAAAATATTTCACGGGGTAGAAAATCGAGCTGTTATCACTGAACGCAATCTGCCATCCACTGGGGAAGTGTCAAAAGCAAAGCCACTCCATAAGAAATGTGTTGATTGCGAAAAATTCTAGAAAAATAACTACACCATGTAACAGCATGAGATTTTTAGGGAGCTTTGAGAGATAGCTAAGGTAGATACTGGTTGTATTCGTTAGTTTCTAAAAATATTTCATGGGGTAGAAAATTGAGCTGTACTTGCTGAGCGCGATCTGCCAACCGTAGGGGGAGTGCCCTAATTAAATCCAATCTGTAAGAAATGTCTTTATTGTAAAAAATCGTACAAAAATAACCGCACCATGTAACAGTATGAGATTTTCAGGAACTTTTGAGACACAACCAAGGTAGATAAGTGTCAAATCTGTTAGTTTCTAAAAATATTTTATGGGGTAGAAAATTGAGCTGCAATCACTGAACGCAATCTGCCATCCATTGGGGAAGTGCCCTAAGCAAAGCCACTCCATAAGAAATGTTTTGATTGCAAAAAATTCTAGAAAAATAACTACACCATGTAACAGCATGAGATTTTTAGGGAGCTTTGAGACATAGCTAAGGTAGATACTGGTTGTATTCGTTATTTTCTAAAAATATTTTATGGGGTACAAAATTGAGCTGTAATCATTGAACGCAATCTGCCATCCGTTGTGGAAGCGCCCTAATCAAAGCCACTTTGTAAGAAACTTCTTTATCGCGAAAAATGATAGAAAAATAACTACACCATGTAACAGCATGAGATTTTCAGGGAAATTTGAGGCATAATCAAGGTAGATACTGGTCAAATCCGTTAGTTTCTAATAATATTTTGTTGGGTACAAAATTGATCTGTATTCACTGAGCGTAGTCTGCCATCCGCAAGGGGAGTACCCTTTCATAACAACTCCTGAACATCGTAATATTGTTTCCACAGTACAGCGCTAATTTCCTCGTGTTTCATGTCGACTGAGTCTCAGGGTACTGGGCAGGGTACACTGCACTCTTCTCGTAGTCCCAGTGGACACTGCACTCGTCTCGTAGCTCCCTCTGTTTTGTTTGAGCTGTCTTTTAGTCACAAGGGAGCGTTGTGTATCACAAAACTTTCCTAAAGACCCTTAAATGTTTGAATGAAAGTGGCATAAAGTAACACCTTTGTATGCCAATGTCTCTCGTCAGACCATGAACTGAGAATTGTAAAAGAAAAATTAACCCTCTGGAACCCAAGGACCCTAAACGTACAGCAAAAAATTCAAAAAATGGAGTACAAATGTCTTTTATGACAAGAAAAATAAAAATTTTTTGTTTTTTCAAATTCGACCTTATTTTCATATATTTCTTGTTTGTTACATAGGTGTCACATTGGGTTTGCGTGGCACCATTAAGACTTGATAAAAACAGCAAAGATTCTTCATTTTCAATATCTCAAAATGCTAAAATCTGCAAAATAACTAGGAATATTCTCAGTTTTTATCATTTTTGATCTGCTAGGCATATAATTTCTTTCAATCCGATAAATTTTGATTTGCCTCGATCAGCCATCCCGCAAAAAATAAGTAAAAATATGTTCTGTTATTGCCAAATAGGTTATAGAAATAATGATATAGACAACAGGAATTAGAATTTCTGGAAAAAACATACAAAAATGAGAATTATCTTGGGTTTTTAAGGCATTCTTCAATCACGTTATTACTAAAAAAGTAATTTTTTGCCAAAATTCTTTTTTGATCATAAAAGATCAATTACAGGGTTATTTTCTGGCCATGAGTGGCCGCATAGCGTAGAAATTCAATCTATAATCGTCAGTACTAACGAAGAATCTCCTGTAGAAGACTTGTTATCCTGAGTGGGCCTAAACCCGAAGTGACATATATGTCACGTGTTTCTAAAATAAGTGCTTCCATAGAAATAAATTTGTTTTTGCAATAAGTTTGGCAGCCAATGCATCCCTCGTCACCTAAACGTTAGTAAAATAATAGAATAATGGGTTATAGTTACCCGAGATGCTCAGAATCGCAACTAGTATTTGCAGCATTCAGCAGCCAGATCACCACAGTCGAAGTGGACCACATTTTGTTTGATCCCCTGAGCTAGTTCCTCATGTAAACTTCCTCAAATTTTGGCTGTTGTGTGACAAACATGTCACTCCGGGCTCTTATGATAAAAATTCCACCAAGGAATTCCAAAAACAATGGGTACCATTGTTACAAAAGTATGTGACATATATGTCACCTGGGGCCTCAGAGGGTTAATCAACAATATGGCGCATGGAAATTGAGGATGCCGCATAGTTGTTATATCCTGGACTCCCTGTGCTGATTCGCGCATGGCAAATGCAATATTCCCTCATCTTCATGCAATCAGTCTAAGTAGAGGGCTTGTCCTCAAAAACTTTGCTGGGGGCTTCACCCCAAGATTCCTAAAAGCTATTCGACTAACCCTTAAGGCATGTTGTTGTCTTTGTCTATCAACTTTTGCTGAGTACAGATAGTTTTGAAATCTTATATACGTATTTTGTTAGCACATTTAAGAAACCTATTTACGTCCGGTCTCCCAGCAAAATACGTCAAGCAAAAGCATCTCTCCCTATTCGGAAAATTGATGGCGCTTGCCCCCCACTCAAAAAGCAGAATTTCCGCTACTGATTTTCTTAGTAACATATGTTTTAAGTAAAAACAGCCTGTTACAGTGGTGACCTTCAGTGGGCATGATTAATTCTGTGATATGCCAAGTTACTCATTTCTTTGTTTACGCGAAGAACTTCAAGCTTATGAAGATCAAACTTATCTAGATGTGAAGAATCGACCAGAATTTATCAATCTATCACTTCTCATATTATGAAGTTCAAAATAATCTATATATACCTATATATATTGTCATTATATTAACCCTAACCCTATTTTAACCGGGTGAAAAAAGTGATTTTCTACCTGGAGGGGCGTTTTTCGCCCTCCCTAATTATCTTCGCAACTATAATAGCTATGACAATGAAACATGCACAGTGTCATAATTAAACAAAGGAGAATCCAAAAATAGCATCAACTAATTCTTAATCACGTGATTGGTTGCTAGGCAACCAAAAATAGGGCCAATTTTGACAAATTTGAGCTATTAGGGAAAAAAACTAGATTTACATTAGATAACTGGCTAAAATAGGCTAAAAACTATCCAGATACTTACCTGATAGACTTAGTTTGAGATTTCATTCAGTTTCATATGAATATTTGTGGTTCATAATTAATTAACTAAATAAATAACGGTAATTCGATTCAATGCAAAATTGTTTCCTCAATAATAATGCTTAAACATCATCAATTTCGCATAATTTGGGTGAAATCAAATAGTTTTATCAATGTTTCAAGTCATTACATGATTTTTCATATAAAAATTGCTTATTCATTAGGAATATGACGTCATAAGATTGTTGACGTCATAGAAATTATAAATTGCTTATGTCAGCAAATATAGATAAATTATATATCAAATGAAAGTACTCTTCGAGACAAATCGAATGGTATATATATATATTGATGAGATTCGACACAAAATGAAGAAACTAGAGCAGTTTTCACGATTTTCTTTGTGACCACTCTCCAAATATGGGCATCTGGTGGTCACGTGGTCTAGCAATAGGCATTGAAATTTTTATTTTCTGATTGCCAGTTAAATTTCAGGAAAAGTCAAGGAGTTTCAGTGCCACAGCTATCATCATTTAGGAGCTATTTAAAAAAGTTTGGGAGGGGGCCGAAAAACGCCCCCCGGTTAAAATAAGGTTAAAGTCCCTTTTTTGAAAATTTTCTGGGAAAGGACACCACCAGTAGTGATCTTTGCTTCTTTCATGGCAAATTCTCTAAAAATCTGGTGTTTTCCAGAGATCTGAAGGGTGTGGTCGTGGAAAATTTTCCCAGGGGCAAGCACCAGTTTTCCTTCCTGCGCTCTCACCGAGTTTCAAATCCTCTCTATGAATTTCGTTTCCGACGACCCTATCTAGATTCTTTGGCTTAAATGTGTTCCTACCTTCAGGCATTTTCAGTTACATTTCTTGCAGTTTCAAGAACGACATACTGTTGACTCTATCGATTTGTAATCTTGGGTTCGTTAAAACTCAAGAAAACTCCTATCTATTTTTAAGAAGACCCAAACTTGGTCTACCTGTAGGCCCAAAATAAAAGAACCTAAATAGTAAAAGACCCAAAATGACTTACCCTAGACCTACAAATTGATTGTAGACCTTTGTTAGAAGCTTAAAAAGTGCCTTGGGTCTTACTTGGACACCCCGTTTTTAGCTTTTGGTTTTCTAACTCAGGCTAGTCTGATGAGACGATGAGATCAACCAGAGGTCAGGCATAATCAGTCCTCAACAGCTAGCCAAGTCATTCCTGGATACATTTGATTTTTTAGAGATAGCTTCGAGCAGAGAAAAGGTCTTCGTTTCGCCATGAGCGTTAGGACACCCAGTGTGTAGCAGTTAAAATTTATGTCAATAGCGTGCCACCTTTACTTATTGTCTTTTTTGTGTCTTGAACTTGTTTTTACTTCGTACACAACCACCTTTCAATGTTTCGTAATTTTGAAAGTTTCAGTAGTGACCCACCTTAAGTTAAGACCCACCTTAGGTTTAAGAGTTAAGGTGGGTCTTCACTTAAGGTGGCTCACTACTGAAACTTTCAAAATTACGAAACATTGAAAGGTGGTTGTGTTTGAAGTAAAAACAAGTTCAAGACACAAAAAAAACAATAAGTTAAGGTGACTCGCTATCAATATAAATTTTAACTGCTACTCACTGGGTGTCCTAACGCTCATGGTTTCGCACTTATTTTTTGTGCCTTGAAGCTGATTTGACCCTTCATTTTTTTTCATTAGGTAATTTCTGATTTAGCAGACTGTAAAACTAAAATTTAAAATGGAATAATCACAAGCAATGTTACTTATTTCAACAACGATCTATGATCTAGAATCCAACAGTTTAGATAACTTTGAGCCTTCAAATGTGCAATTGTGCAGGGTTGTTATTGTTAAATCAAGAAAAAAGTTGTTGAAAAGCATTTCAAAAGCATTAGTTTCCGTTGAGTTGCAAACTGTTGTAGAAATGAATTTTTTTAAAGGAAACACGATCAGCTGCCAAGTAGTTACGCGAAATGGAGGATTGTAAAAATCGATAAAAAATGAATTGAAATATTTTCGAGCTTTCAAACGTTATCATTTTGTGTTGCGGCAAAAACCTTAGAAAAAATACTATTTTTTTTACCTCTGTTTCAAAGTTTTTGAAAATTGACGAAAATTAATGTGCTTCCGGCCCTATACAGGGACGGTAGTTTGCTGCAAATGTCCCACAGCTTCTGTGTTCCTACGACGCAATTAGCTACGATTCCCCAACAAAGTCACGTGAAAATGACAGCCTTGTGATTGGCCCTTCTGAAAATGTAAACAAACACGCAATGATGCAAACAAACGGCACGCGCAATAACATTTTCCTGCTGACTGAGCATGTAATCGAATTTTCAAACTATAATTGTTTTGATAGAGAAATTAAAAAGTTTTTGAGATGGTTCCAGCCCACCAACCTGGTAACTCTTTCTTGACTTGCTCCATCAAGCGTTGAGAAATCTTCTACGTGTCCCAAATGGATCCTAGGCCAATCCGTCATCTGTGTAAAATAAGTTACGGATGTTAGATTTATGACACCACTGAATTTCTATATCATCAACGGAATGATCCTCGAAGTTACAATAAATTACATCAAATCATCAAAGCATTTTGATCGCGTAGATTACAAAACCTTGTAGGCCTATACTCTGGAAACAAATAATTCGTGCTTGATATGTTAGTGAATGTATTTGTTTATGCAGGCCTATGCATATTATGTATGAATGTATCTGCTTGATGTTAGACCCTGTGTACATGCGAGTTTTTGTCAAATTAATTTCATACACTTAGAATTGTATATGTCATTCATGGTGGAAACTCTGACAAAATGTCCTTTCCTGCTATGGATGGCACATAGTTTATAAATCTTGTTCTTCGTTTATTCTAATTGTTTTCATTGAATAGAAAAAAGCACCTCTTGGTGCTAAGTCATGAATCAAAGAACCCTTGGGGCGACTCATGGAGCAACGCCACAATTTAAAGATGACATTCATCTTCCGCTTAAAAATTGACAAACCGCAAAGAATGAAATTCCGATCGTAATAGAAACTCTCGCCAAGCTTCCTTTTACTCGTGCCTTGCTACAGTAGTGTCCCGCATATAAGAAACAACGTTTTCAATTTGAGGTCTGATGTGTTTCTTATAAAATGAGATATAAACTTCCAATCAGGGCAAAGTTTCTTAAGTTTCTTATTTGAAAAATTATGTACTGTCAATGAAATACTCAGACACTAGCCGTATGCTTGTCCTATAAAACGCACTATTTTGATTTATATTTGTAAATTTTCACTACAAAGAAAACCTACAATCATTCAAGGAAGGTGCTTTTTGCTTCATTTGCATGCCAAATTCTTGTTTTCATTTGAATAGGTACAGGCTGTTTCAACAACAAAGTTGAATTTGTTTTGTCTTTCAAATTTCTAATCAATACATTGTTTTTGAATAAGAAAGAAGCCTTTCTCAGACTTGCACCAGTTTCTTATAAGAGAGGGTATTATTTCAAAAATCAAGGCCTGGTGTTTCTAAGATTCATGTTTCTTATATGCGGGACACTACTGTATTTGTGATATCGTTCTCAGTAAAATGGAGGGGGAAGTTGTCGGTTTCAGAAATCAAAATACAAACTCAAAATGAAACGTGTCCTATTTCCTAGCCTGATAAATAGATTAAAATCTGAAGGTCCAAAACCCTGATATCGCAATTGAAATTAATCCATTTATCGTCTAATTGTTTATTTAACCTAATTAGTCGATGCAAAGTCCAAATTCTCTCGTAAAATATTGGAAAGAATGTGTTGACGTCATAAATTGCTTTGACAAAACAACAAAACCACGGACGACGGACATGAGACATGAGACAGGATTCGCTCCTATCTACATATATAAGGCAGGTAAACGATTATCCAATTAGCTTTCTTCCTTTGTTAACCATTGTGAATTGAAGAATCCTCCTTTGTAAAATAACAATAAGCAATTGTATTTGAACAATGAGTCTATTGGATGCATGTCCAGGAATTGAATTCTATGGCTTTCCCTGGGTGCCGACTTTGGCCTTGGGTGCTCAGTCCAAAAATCGCAATCCTGCCCTTTTGCCCTATTTGAAACAATACATTCTAAAAGTTCTTCCTCCTATTGAATTTCCGTTGAAGCACTTCTTCCTATATGTGAGAACAATAAATTTTCCGCCCATGCAATTTGAATTCTAGAGTTTTTCCGCCTATTGAATTTCAATTGCAGCACTTCTTCCTACCTAAATGTGACTAAAAAAAACTAAACTACATGGTCAGCGGTTTTCCGCCATTATGTCTTTAACAATTCGTTTCCAGTCCTTTCTGCTTGCTGTTAACTCTCCTAAACTATTCATTGTTTTTTCGGCAGTGTTCGTCTCAATGTCTAATTTGATGTTGAGCATGGATAGGTCTTTTTCTATCAATTTTATCCATGTTAATGTGACTAAAAGGTGACTAAATTGCAAACATGTTGTACCAGCGATATCGAGGGGCACTTCACTCATTCGGAGAAGCCTTTGAGATTTTCCACAATGAAAGGATTTCTTCTTATTTTTGATGGATCATTCTAGAAAATAAAAGGATTTTGCCAAAACTTTATGCCCCATGGGCAAAATCCCCCCCTTGTTGGGAGACAAGATACGCTTGACTGAGGAAACTGATATGTCCCCCCGTGCAGTGGGTCAAAGCTCATGCGCCCGTCAGAGCTTCAACCCTAAAACGCTACTGCGCATGAGCTATAACCTACTGCACGGGGGGACACATAAGTTTCCTCGGACAAAGCATATCTCGTCTCCCCAACAACCCCCCAATCTTTTCACATGGACTGCAAACACTAGCTTGAAAATGATTCACATGAAGGCAATTATCAATGTTGAGAAAGCCGAAAGTAGTGCCCTAAATTCATTTGGCACCGCCATCGATGCCACCCCTTCTTGAGAGCTGCAGACAAATCGATTCTTTCATACAAAACATCCATCACACTTTCTTATAAATACCCCTCCACCCACACACATCCCGTAGGGTGGCTCAAGTTAATATCAGTACCCCCCTATGGAAGAAAAAATCTGGTCCAAGTTAATATCAGTACCTCCCCCCCTATGGAAGAGAAAATCCGGATGTATGCACAAATCCCCGAAAATCCAGGGCCATGCATGCAGCTGCCAAGCTGCAAAAATCCTGGGGGAGTAATAAAAATCAGGAAAAATCCACACCCTCAATCTTTGCTGGCAAAACTTACCATAAGGGCAACCTAGGGGTAAATTGTCTGTAAAATTGACAAATCCGGACATTCCTGTACTTTTAGAGGCAAAATCCGGATCTTCCCACCACATTTTAGGGACCAGTCATCATTAATGCGGGGAGGGGGCTGGACGTTCTTTCATCGATGATCAAAATTGTTCATGTTTTGTGGCCCCTCTCTGTATCGAATTCGATGACACAAACCCGAGCAACAAATCATATTTTCTGATTGCAAGTGACGCAAAAAGGACATAGAAAAGCTTCCAAGGGCAGAAAGTGGCATAGCACCTGGAGACTTTATGAAAAATATGATACATTGAAGAAATACGCGCAGGGCTTAACAAAGTTCATAGGTGGATAACGTTTGATTTTCAGATAGCCGAGATCCGATTCGTTTAGTTTTCATGGCCCCTTATTTTACACTCGAGGTTTTCAGTGGCCCCCCTTCAAATGCCCTAAATTTTATGTGGCCCCTATCAATATCTTCCAGCTCCGTACCAAGCGTTAATAGTGACTGGTACCTTATCAAGGAAAATCCGGGGCCTTCGACCTGATGAGTTGTTCTCCCATAGGGGGGTACGGATATCAGCTGGAACCAGCCCTAACAACCTTCCATTGAAAATCGATACGATCTTTCAATCGCGAGACTATTCTTCGCACCGGCCAAATTATTCCCTGCACGTCAGATCTGACAAACGGAACAATATGGAAAAATATTGCAAAATAAGAAACTGTAAAAACTTTCAGCAAAATAGTAACTGCAAAATCGATGTATGTCCTTAGACGGTGTCCATTAATGGAGATTCCACTGTCCCACTGTTACTCCAGGTTAGTGAACTGCCGTAAAAGCTCTATATTGCAAAATTAAAGTTGGGGCCTTATTTCCCTTCGGAAAATCAAATGACATGGATACAAATGATAGCTTTTCAGTTCTTTACTCCATATTTTCCAGCTTCAACATGCAATTCTACGGATAAATGCATAAATTCGGCACAGAGTTTATACCAAATATCATCAAACTAATCATCAAAATGCAGCACTGTTTGAGCTAAACAAATTGAACTTCTTTGGTAATTTCTTGAAGAAGGGGGCTATCTAAAATTTTGTCTAAGAAATCGCTGAAGTTGTTGCTTCCAGTTTGATTGTTCTATCTTACAGGTCTGCATGAGCTTCTTTAAGGATCTCATGAATGTTTCTGCCATACCATTGGCCCATGGAGCATAGGGTGTTTTTTTTTGTCATGAGAATAACCCATATATACTGCAAACTTATCTAGGTCGTCCGAGTTATAAGGTGGCCCATTGTCACTACCTAATGTGTCTGGAATTCCAAAATTTGACATGATACGATCTAGTGCAGATATTACACTTGGGGCTTTGGTTGAATGTAGAACTTCAACTGCTGGAAACCTTGAATACATGTCTTGGACAACAAGCAGGTATTCTCCAGTTGGAAGTGGTCCATACAAATCAGACACTAGGCTGCTCCATGGCTCTTCCGGCAGGACGCTGGGTTTAATTGGCTCTTGTTGAGGACCACTGTTCACTGCCTGACAGGGAAGACAGTCTTGGATCTCTAACTTTACATGTTCATCAATTTTTGGAAACCAAATTGTTTCTTTTATCAACTGTTTAGTTTTAACAGCACCTAAATGGCTTTCATGCGCAACTTTCACAACTTTACTGCGAATTTCTGGTGGAACAACTATTCTTTCTCCTCACATAATCAATCCCTCTTCAACTGAAAGTTCACTTAAAAGCTTCTTATATGAATGCAACTGCTTTGTGTGTGCTATTGGAATATATCCAATATCTATGGCTTTTCTCAGATTGTTCATTTCTTCTGATGCAGACGTGCTTTGCTGCATTGTTTCTACAGTGATTGCATTTGGCAGTGCCCACTTAATCAAAAGGTTGACATCTAGATCTAACTCATTCTGTTCCTCCCAGACTTCTCTCTCAGCCTTGACAGGATATCGTGATAGATAGTCACTTGGATTAGTTGAACTCTTCTCATACATAAGCTTAAAATTATAGCCTTGTGTCATTACTTGATGATGCTTGATTCTGGGGGGCACCTCTTGTTTGTATTTGTTGTAAAGTGGCAGTAGTGGAAGATAATGAAATAATCTCCTCATCCGGCGCAGGCCTTGATGTGTGTAGAAAACAGTTACATGTCTGCTCTCTGAGTGTAATTGATACTGCATGTATCCTTGTTTCATATCTAGCTTGGAGAAAACTGTAGCTCCATTCAACTTGTATCTAAGCTCCTCTAATGTTGGTATCACATGTCTTGTTCTTTTGATTGCAGAATTAACTATTGTCATGTCTATATTCATTCTCAATTTTCCATCTGATTTAGGTGCCAGGACCAGATTAGATATCCATTCTGTTGGCCCTTGAACTTCTTCTATGATATCTTCTTTCTCTAACTCACTTAAAATTTCTTCTAGTGGCCCTCTTTTGGCAAATGGGATTTTCCTCTGTGGCTGAATTTTAGGAGTTATTGTTGGATCAATGTCAAGCTTTATTTGTCTGTACTTGTGACATCCTATCCCTTGAAAAACCTTAGGATACTTTCCTATCATTTCATTCACTTGTGCTTCAGACTCCATTGGCTCTTTCATTCTTTGTAATTTCTGGTTTATTTCCTTCTCTGTTGTGAGATGTTTAGACATTTCTGTGTAAGACAAGTGTTGTTTCTCGGGAACTTCTTTTTTGTCAAGGGCTTTTGTCAATTCCTCCACAGAAATTTGCATATATTCATATCAAATGCAGAATATTTGCTGAGAATAGATTTTACATTATTGCTTGCTGCTATATAGATATCTGCTGTTGTTGTATGTTTCCTGCTTTTAATTATGGCCCTAAATTTCCCTCTTATCTGCAAAGGTTGGGAATTATATGGCTTCAATTTGGCCTTTGACTTCTGCAATGTTATTTTCTTTTGAATGTTATTCAATATCTGTTGATACACATCCTGCCCTATCACATTTACTTCTGACCCAGAATCTATTTTCATAAGTACTTTGACCCCATTTATTTTAAGATTTACATTGGTAGAAGGATACTGTTTGGAACTAAAAATCTTGTTCTCCTCTTTGAAGACTGGTGTTTCAATTGGATCTAGCTCAAACTCTACTGAATCAAAATCATATTCTTCCTGCTCTGGTGTTCCCTGCAAGTAATCCACTGTGTTTTTGGTTTTACACATTCTGGCAAAGTGACCAGGCCTTTGACATTTGTAGCAGGTGACATTCCTGGCCCTGCAGTCATGTTGATCTGTGAAATGTTCTCCACAGCGCTGATAATTCTTGCTTTGTCTGTTCCCTTGAGACTTGTAGCTTGGTCGGTCACGAAAACGAACAGGCTTGGATCCTGGTTGTGTATCTCCTTTGTATTGAATTTTACTCTCTCTTCTAACTGCATCAACTGCTGACGCTTCCACTTTGAATGCTTCCTCTGTTTGTTTGTTTCATATACTCCACTTCTTTTTTTGTCAATTCTATGGCCCTAGCTTTTTCTACCATCTTTTCATATGACATATCCTGTGCTATAATTTCAGCTTGTAGCTTGCTAGAATTAGTATGCATCGTTACTGCTAATTTGATTGCCTCCTTCAAATCCATTTTGTCAAACTCACAGTCCAATCCTGCTGTTTTCAATCTTGTTATCCAATGATCATGACTCTCTGTTGAGCTTTCAGGTTTCATGCAGAAAAATCTGTACCTCTCTGCTGTTAAGTTCTTTTTTGCCTTAAAATAAGTACCCAGAGCAGCCTTTGCTGTATCATACGTGTTTGGAGTGTCTTCATCCAATGTCCTCAAGATATCCCTGAGTTCAGCACCACCAACTGCCAGCAGAGCAGATCTTTTCTTCTTTTCATCTGTTACATCCTCAAATTCTAGGCAGCTTTCAAAATTTTCAATGTAGGCCATCCATTTTCTGTCTGTATTACTCGATCCATATTCATCCGTTTTGAACTCTCCACATATTGACTTCAGGTTTGTCAATGTTGTTGACATCTTGTATCAGTTGTTAAGCCTACCTTGACCCTGCTCGCAGCGCCATTGTAAGATAACACAATACGATTATAGCTACTGCATGGCTAGTTTCCACCATCTTGTTTACTCACTAATGCAGCCTCACTGTCCTGGGGCCTGGAAACTAGTTGTCGTAACCAAGACACTGGTTCCCAGATCCCACACTTATTAGAGAAGGGGGCTATCTAAAATTTTGCCTAAGAGGGGGCTTATTAGAGAGGAGGCTAAATAGATCTTTTACGGTAGCAACAACTTCCATCTTCCAAAACTGATCTCAAGATGCGTTCACTGAAAACTCCGAAGGGTCAAAAGGAGTTTTCCTATTGGGGGCTTAATTGTGGAACTGTCTTGAAAGAGAAGCTAAATTGTCATACTGTATAAATATTTTTGGATACAATGAAAACGAAACAACTAACCTCCAACTTCACCCTTTTGCATTTCTCTTCATTTCTGCCCAGTTTTGATTGCACTCCTCTCTACTTGCAAGTAAATGAGGCATTGACAGGAAAAAACATTAATTCTTAAGTCTTTAATTTTTGAAAAGATTTTCCTGCTTTTGAATCTTCAAAATTTGCATAGGAATGCCAATCAAATATTTCTAAGCTTTTCTTTCCTAATTCAATACTTTTTCCTATCACATCATAAAAATATGTCTCCTTCATTGGCAGAACCTGACAAAATGCCAAAAAAGCTGGATCAAACCGGTTTGCTACTATTTCTATGGTAACAACCTTTTATAGCTTTGATCCAAACAGAGCATCTACCTAAAATAAACTATTGAAATAGAGAGTAGTCGTCAAGAACATCGCTTTGATCTTGAATGATTGTTCTACTGCTTATTAAAAGACAATAATTGCAAAGACAGTATGAAAGGCTCCTCTGTTATTAAAACATGCCACTTTTGTAGTGCTTTGAAAAGGAATATACAGGACAAGTCAGACGAATTTCATTCAAAGCATCACTGAGCACAAACAGGGAAGGGATGTTCTTTTGACTGGACCGTACGACCCTACGAACCCCGGACCCCAGACCATACGACCATACGACCAGGACCCAAGCTTAATATATTCACGGGGCAAGACTTTGTAATGATATATTTAAACTTTATCATAATGAATTGTTTTTGCACGTTCATGGACTTGCTACAAGTCTCTCTCTATTGTCAGCATATATTTTAAGTTGCAAAATGTGAGGGCGAGGGAAATGGAAGGGCGAGATGGAAGGGCAAAATGTGATGTGATGTCTCCCTGTTTCTCCTCTATGTCTTGTGATGACAAGAGAGAGACTTGTAGCAAGTCCAGCACGTTCACCAATCAACCGTAAGTGCTGATAAACATAAGGTTACGGGAAGAAAAAATGCAGGGCGCTGCCCGACGCGAAGTCCATTGTTTACTAACATTTTTTGAAAACTTTTCCAAAATGGGGGGCCAGCGCCCCCGGCCCCCCTGCCTCGTACGCTTGTGCTGATAAAGACTTGTCAGCTGAAAATCTATACTTGGTGGGTTCAGGGTCGTATATGGTCCTATGCTCCGGGGTCGTAGGGTCCGGTTTAAAAGAATATCGCAAAAGAGAACGCTTCTTGGCCAGCGTGCAGTGCTGCAGTCAGTGCGGAAGAAGAAGAAAGCTTTCTTTTCCTCATTGCTCCTCCGCACAGACCGCAGGGTCTTCACGCAGGCCAGGTTTGGCCAGTAGCCAGACATTAAAATGACGTAATGGCAGGCCTCAAGTCTGAAAATTAGATACGTGAGGACTGTTAAGAAGGACTAGGTTATCAAATGTTTTCAGATGAGGAGGATTCAAACTCAGATTTGTTGCAAATTAAGAGCACATTTTGTTATTTCCCAAACTCATCCTCATGCACCTAAATGTGTCTACGAAATTGGCTTTCGGAACAAGGCTCGTTGTATCCATGAGTTCTCTTTTAAATTAGGGCGTTGTCCCTACAATTTTCTTGGGAGCTCCGTCCCCGGTCCCCAATATCATGGGCCTTCGCATACACGTATTGTTTATAAGAAACTAAGAATTTGGGCCAGTACTGAAGTTTCTTAACATCCATAAGAATGATCTCAAGATATCAAAAGTATGATAATGTGCAGAGGTCTGGTATTGCTTATGTTCATATACTGATTGACGGTTAAGGTGAGTCAAACCAGTTCCGATGTGCAATGTAGCAAGAAAATATTGCTACTTTCTGAATCAGCAAGCATAAAAGTGACTTTAAAAACAGAAGGGGTATTATAATCATGCTCAATAACAGATTGAAGAAAACTTTGTGCTGTAGCATTTTTATGGCTGCATGATAAGAAGTTTTGGCATTCCATCCACAACTACCGTCTTTAAAGTTATGACATGTCCTTTTCCTATAGCGCCTCAGTTACTGTACTTCGATGTAAATTATCAGATGTTGTCAGAAAGCTCTCCGCAGGAGCTAGGAATGTTGAAGCGCGAGCGAAGCGAGCGCTTAACTCCGTAGTCCTATAGACTCCATGAGTCAATAAAAAGGTCTGTTGAGTCGAGAACAGGCTTGGCATGCGTGCAGACTTTACTATTGTGGATGAGTTTTAGGGCGAACAACTCCTCCACAATTTCCTCCGCAGTAGTAAAAAGCTCCTCCACAATCTCCTGCACAACATAAAAGTCTGCACACAGACTATCTCCTCCATAATTTCCTCCGCAGTAGTAAAAAGCTCCTCCACAATCTCCTGCACAATATAAAAGTCCGCACACAGACTATCTCAGGCTTTGGTGTACCCAAAGGACACTTCGCACTTCTGGCCAATCCCATTTCCTGATGTAAGTCTCCCAAAAAGGCAGGTTTTTCAAATCATGATTCGATGAATGAGATTTTTCCAGAGTAGAAAAATAAAGTTTTTATATTAGCAAATAAAGATCCCTACAGCCAATGGCAGGCACGTACAGGCTAAGAAAACTGGGGATATTGAAATGGATGGGTCCAGGGTCAAGTTAGACTGACGACGTGATTCCTTGTATTCGTTCATTATTTTCCATCTGATATTTTATTTTCACTCAAAAATAGAAAAGATAGCGGTACTATTGAGACTTATGTCATGAGTATAGGGTCAAGTCACCAGGAACAGTTTTGATGACATGCATTCTACTTTGGCTTGAAATGCCTCTGCCAACATTGTTCAAGAATTTCTTAGGACCTCGCTTTCCCTCTTAGGTACACCAGTGGAAAAACAAGAATGCACCCTAACCCCGGGGGGGAGGGGTACTTGACCTAAATTTGTACAGGAATGTGCCCACGAAAAAAAAAATTTCACCCTACTCCAGAATTTTTGCCTTGAAATGATACCCTGTTCTAGAAAATGGGTAAAAAGTATACTCAAAAACACCAAAATTGGACTAAATAATAACAAAACTTCCTCTTTTGACATGATTTGACAACCTACTCCAAAAAATTTGCCTTCTTTTGATACCCTGTTCTAGAAAAAATAGGCGAAAACGATACCCTGAAAAACGGCACATCCCCGTCGGACAATTATACTAAGTACCCCCCCCCCCCCCTCGGACCCTAACTAAAAAGCAGACAAAACTTTCGGTGCCGTCTTTAAAATGGAAGCGACGGTTTCTTTCAGTCAAATTTGAATTCTCGCCAAACTTCGCAATTTAGTACCATGGGTACCTGAGACGAAAGAAGTAAAATATAGCAATTTAGAAAGTCTCCTTGAAACAGGCAACAGGAGAATGTTCATGTCACGCTGGGCAGATCGATTAGAAACACTATTCTGAGGAAGAGCTGAACCATCAAGGGCCATTACAGAATGACAGGATTGATGGTGTCGTTCATGAATTTCAACTTTGATTTGTTTTGAAAGCAACGATGCTTATGAGGCACACAGATACGTGATGTTATCATTGATGCTTTGCCCAGAAGATGATGAGTTTTGCCCGATGAAATTCTCCACGGAAATTTACAAATGAGTATAAAACAAAGTTAAAATGACCAGAAAAGTGAGGAGGATTTACGGTCTTTTTATTGTCGAAAACCATAATTTTTGCTTGTTGTCCGCAGACTGGAGCTGTCGCAAACTTGAGGTATGACCCTAAACAATGAGTTGGCTAATATTGCAGAATGGATGCAGCTAACTAAACTAAGTTCAAACACAGACAAAAGCGAATTTATGGTGATAGGCCATTCAAGACAGAAAATGTCCTAAATGAGCTAAGAGAAATGGAGTTCAATCATAAGAAAATTAATAGATTTACCAAAACAAGGTATCTTGTTTTCAATATAAACGAGAATCCGAGCTGGCAAGATCAATACGAGGGGGTTAAAGCGACGGTAAAAAGTGATCTTTCTGCAATTCTGAAGCTGAAAGATATTCTCCCTCAATCAAAGCTAGCTGCAGCTTATCAGGAATTGATCGAGAGCCACTTAATATATGTTAACATATCATGGGGGTTTATTTCAGTTTCAGTTTCAGTTTTCATCATATTTAAATTCACTACATACAATTTACAATCCCAACAATACAAACAAATAACTTAACTACAAAGACTAGATATATAAAATGTTACAAAGAAAATTAATACAATGATACAAAAATTAATACAATACTAAGAAAAGATACAAAGAGGGGCTAAACAAATTGTATGTAGGGAATTACTTAAAGGAGGAGCTCTCTCAATAGGTAAACTAATCGAGGAGATGGCCCCCTCCCCTTTCTTAAGATATAATCAAATAAATTTTTGTGAGTTTAAATAATTGTGCAGTTTCAAAATATGGCTCAAATTCAACGGTCAACCTTGTTCAATAAATGAATTTTCAGTTCTGTTTTAAACAATATTTTTGATGGAGCATTTCGGAGTTCCATGGGTAATGTATTCCAAAGCTTAGCACCAAGATATCTAATAGACTTCAGACCATACTGAAGGCTGTTTTTTTAGACATATATAGATCACCTTGACTGGCCTGTCTTGTGGAGTACTGATGAACAGATTAGCAGACTAGGAAAAGTCATGAAAGCAGCTACTTCTGATGCCAAGCTCGACGCTCTCCAGAGATTACAGTCAAGAGCAAAGTTTCTGATAGAAAATACAAAATACAAGGATGGATGGGTCTGCGACGGGTTGCCTGCTAAATAATTAATTAGACACGACAGGTTACTTATGACACACAAGATCCTTCATGAAAACTGTCCGGATAATTTGAAAAATAGATTTATGCAGATGTCCCAAACTTCAAGCTATTCAACGAGGAATAGCCAAAGTCTTCATTTGCCTAAACCTCGATTGGAATTTATCAAATAGAGTTTCTACCCTGTGTACCAGAGCCTCCTGGTACCCAGGGTAATAGAGTTTCCAATCTGCAGGAGCCTCGACATGGAACGAGATCTCGCCACAGTACAGCGACTTGCTCTCTCTACATTGCTTCAAAACGGAAGATAAACAACTCCTACGGAGCTTAGGGTGGGTGACTTTTATTTTTATCTATTATAGTTTTGTAAGAACTGACAGGCAGGGTCGTAGGAATTATGTCAAACTTGGAGGCAGCATGTACCCCCCGGCTCCTACGTCTATGCTCTGACAGGGCATTGTGCCTAAGTATTTATATGATATGATATATGCTATGATATATGGGCAGACTCTTGATTAGAAATTGAAAAGCGGGGGGAAAGTAGCCTGGGTACAGACTCTGCAGTCAGTGCGGAGGAGCGAAAAAGAGAAGAAAGCTCCCTATAGAGTCTGCGCAAGGTCGACCAATTCTGTGTTTTGAGTTCTTAGGTTTTGTGGAACCATCTGGGATTGGCTGCACGATTTAACTTTGTTCTTACTAGTGTTCAGCATATTTTGCGTGTAACAAACCTTATTCTAAAATTTGTTACAAGCAGAACACGCTGAACACAAGTAAGAACAATAGTTAAATTGTGCAGCCAATCACAGATGGTTCCTTAAAATCTGAGAACTCAAAACACAGAATTGGTCGCCGTTGCGCTGACTCTACAGGGAGCTTTCTTCTCCTTTTCGCTCCTCCACACTGACCTTAGAGTCCACACGCAGGCTAGGGAAAAGTAGAGTCTGCGCAACTGAGCCACTACGGTTCCTTGGCATCACGGAACCATATTTGATTGGTTTAGCAAAATTATTTTCTTCCTCAGCTTAAACAAGCAGCCTTTGAAATAAACAACGTTTTATGTTTGAAATGAGGAAACGTTTGGCAAAGCATTGAAGAGATGAGCAAAATCCATTTCGTAATGGAGATTTTATATCGCTAAGTAAAGGCCTCTCTCTCAGTCACTTGATTTATTGTGATTTTGTAGAGAGGATGGTCATGTGGATTAATACGATTTCACTTATGTAATTTTGCCTAACAAGGAAAACAAAGGGATTTGGTAACCGTCTCTCATCGCATGAAAACTTGCAAATGAAATGCCGATGTCACCGGACAAGGATGATGGCTCAGTTGCACAGACTCCACTTTCTCCCTCTATCTTTTCAATTGTTTTTCACGAGTCTGCGCGCAGGCTACGGGTTTCAAAATGATGTCGGTCCATGTTCCGTTCCGTGGTTTTGGACAGGCTATCTTGAAAACATTGAATGCGAAATACTGGAATGGAATAAAAGGTTCAATCTAGGGACGCTATAGGCCTGACATACGTGGAGAAAATGTACCTCATCTTCAATGAGGCCAAGGGAGCAGTTTTTACATCTACTGAGCGGAGCATTCCTTGTCATGGCCTAGGCATGAACCTTCTCGTACCCTTCATGACTAGGACATAACAAGAAATGCCTCGCTGTCCGATATTAGTTTGCTTCCAGAATTGCGGTCTTCACATTTTAATGTACTTTCACAAGAATAGTCCCCTAGTCATTTCCCTGAAAAACATAAAAAGACGTTTCATGTGACCCTCCACTATGTACCTGCCGGTGCATATCTTCAATGGTTGAAAGCTTCCAATGAAGGAAACGCAGGGCCGAAACCAATGGGGGGGCTGGGGAGCGGAGCGCTTCCCAGGAGCCCATTTGTCGGAAAATTTTGCTCTCTTGTCGGAAATTTTGTGTTTTAAATGACTAGTTTTGGAGGATTTTGAGGAGAAATAATGCAGAAAAACATGAATTTTTTATTGTTAATAAAACATAAATTCCAACAGAAGTTATTGAGTTTATGGCATATTTTTGATTGATATTGACTAATTGTGTTGATTTCAACCTTGGATTGCGAAATGTGGCCAAATTTTAGTTACCGCGGAGTTAGATCCGTCACATAATATACTTATTTAACGTATGTTCCTACAACTGTTGTTGTTGCTGTTGTTGTTGATGGCTTTTTCGTCGGAAAATTTTGGTATTTCGCCCCCCTGCGCAGGCATTGCTGGTATCGGCCCTGAGGAAACGACAATTATCATGTTCCCGTATATAAGCCTACGGGAAGAAAAAATCTAGGGGGCTGCCTAACACAAAGCCCATTCTTTGCCAACATTTTTGCCCGACTACGGGCGAAAATTTGCCCGAATGGGGCTGATTTTTGAGAATTTCTCCAAAGTTGGGGGCTACCACCCCCTGGCCCCCCTGCCACGTACCCTTATGTATACCATCATAGGTCCAGTTCACAGCTAGATAAGTACGAAATAGTCCATACGGAGTTCGGTGAGGTGGCGTAAAATGTCCATGCCATTGAGCCCCGACAATCAATCTCAAATAGCAAAGTAGACACGAACAAAATGAATTTATTCTCTCTCCAACAAAAGTTATTACTTCTTCATATCAGGGCCTGTTTATATGGGGAAAATCATCCCACCTTCCAGCCAGTGAGCTGAGGGTGCACAATATGGTACCTTCATCCCGCCATCCAGCACCTGTTTTCAGGCGTATCCCGTATCCCGCCGCTGTATTTTTTCAAATCCCGATCCCGCCGAGGCATGGAATAGAATAGTGCGTGAACTACAGCCCATATTCAACGTAAGAAAAATGCTGGTGCGAAGAAATTTGACAGATCTTATGGAAAAGAGGGCGAAATGCGAAGGAAAAACGCAGGTCTTGCAGTTCTATAATTGGTAGCACTAAAGGCAACCAACTTCGTCCACAGGGCCTTTTGTCATATTTCCCATTTCGTCTCCGTCCCAATCTGACAAAGGCCTAGGGACGGCATGCCATTTACAGTGATTTATAGCATGCTAAAAATCGGCTAGTCCAGTCACGTAACTTCGCGAAATTTCTTACTTCTTTTGCCTCTGGCACACTCATTGGTAAGTCATTCTACAGCCCTCAGCGTGGTGGCAAGGCAAAATTAGCTGGTGTAGAAGGAAGGGAGGGGGTCTGGGGGTGATAACCCCTAGGAAAATTGTTGAGGACACGACCTCTACTTTGGCTTAAAACGCTTTTCCCGACCCCAGGGTTGCCATGCTAAACTTGAATCTCACTATTTGTAATGGTACGTTTATAAATTAGCATCCTCAGGAAAATTTTGAGCAAACATCTCTTTCTTTGGCTTAGAAAGCAAACAGTGCCTTTTAGTCTCCATCCTATCTTTATCAAAGCCAAATTGGACACTCTGATGATTTTGTAACAGTTTTCTATCAATAACCGCCCTTTAGAAGTTTTTCTTAAAACATCCCTTCCTGTGGCTAAATGCCTAGCTCATCTGGTCCATGGCGAATTGGAAACTTTTACATTTTTGCACAGTCATCTATCAATCGCCAAACTTAGGAAATTATGCGCAAGCACTTTTAGACCACCTTTTCGATTCAATGTTGCTTTCCCCAAAGAGGCTGGGACAAACTTCGTCCAGTAAGTTTCTTTCAAAACATCTACCTTTGCTTTTGTTTTGAATGACTTTTCAAATCACTGCCTAGTATTTCTCGGAAAAATTACTTCCCTACTCTACCAGGGAAGCCAACAAATTGCCACAGGTTTTTGAAACAATTTCGAGAACCAGCGTTTGACAGAAGCAGAAGGAGCATTTGTCCCCCAAACCTACCTGTGACAACGCTGCTGCAACTTTACGGATGATTTAGTTCACCCAATCTCTCCCCGTATGTGTGTTATTTTAATCCTGTGAGAAGCTTCGTAGATCCCTTCTGTGCATTGCATCATGTAACATTTAATTTGTTTCTTATAAGATGTGGATTCCAGGCTGAAATTCTTTGATCGCATGCACATCCAGATAACACAAGGTAGACCACGAGCGACAGGACACAAAAAGATTGGGTCGGGCCTAAGCTACTCTCGCAGTGATTACTGAGACCAACGTTATGAATTTAGTTTGCAATCAATATATAATGATGTAAGGAGTACTTACTCGTGTTCTTGTTCTTCTCTGTCAATGACAGAGAAGAACAAGAACACGAGTGAGTATTCCTTACATCATTATATATTGATTGCAAACTAAATTCATAACGTTGGTCTCAGTAATCACTGCGAGAGTTGCTTAGGCCCGACCCAATCTTTTTGTGTCCTGTCGCTCATGGGTAGACTTAACAACGGCAGTCCATTGATATGTTTGATAAGAACTCTACTTAAATCCTGTATCCCGCTCAGTAAAATGCTGAATCCCGTATCCCGTAAAGCTAAATTCTCAGATCCCGATCCCGCTTGCCCTTGGCTATCCCGTATCCCGCAAGCCAGGAATCGCATATCCCGTATCCCGCCGATCAAAAAAGGCCGATCCCGCCATCCCGCCAAACCTAATTGTGTACCTTCTGAGCTAAGAGGTGAGATCCCACCCTCCTATAGTCCAGGTCTGATGATGATTCTCTCAAACATATCAATGCTCAGCAAAACAAAATGATGTTTGTACCTGTCGATGAAACGTATGTGCTAAATGCCATTAAGCAACTAAAAAATGGCAAAGCACCAGGACCAGATAAGATCTCCACTAAGCTAATTAAAGATGCAGCTGACTTCATTTGGAAGCCACTAACCATGGTTTTCAACTCATCATTGAAGTATGGCGTCTTCCCAGATATCTGGAAATTAGCAAGAGTCACACCAATTTTTAAGACAGGCTCAAAAAAAGATGCAAATAATTATAGACCCATCTCTGTCATTTCAGTCTTTACAAGGATGTTGGAAAAGATAGTTCACGATCAGCTTATTGAATATCTCGTAACCAACAAATTATTGACGCCAAATCAATCTGCTTTTCGAAAATTATGTTCCACCGTAACATCCCTGATAAATGGTACTGACTACTGGTATGACAACATGGATAAAAAGCAACTCAACTTAGCCATATTTCTTGATCTGAAGAAGGCATTTGATACCGTGGATCATAGAATATTGATAAAAAAGTTAGGTGCATACGGTATCAGGGGAATCTCGGGAGCATGGTTCTCAACTTTCTTAAGTAATAGAAAACAATTTTGTTCAGTTAATGGACAAAAGTCAGGGGCTAGATTGGTAACATGTGGCATACCGCAAGGGTCGTGCTTGGGACCACTCCTATTTATCATCTATCTAAATGACTTCGAAAAATGTTTAGAGTTCTCTAGGGCTAGTATGTATGCAGATGACACGCATGTCACTTTAACATCTAACAACGTTGATGATTTGATTACAAATGCCCACAGAGAATTAAGAAACATCTCGGAATGGATGAGAGTAAACAAGCTAAGTGCCAACCCTAAAAAAACCGAATACATGATTATTGGCCATCCACGGAGAATCAATGACGTTGAAGTCTCGGAACCACTGAATCTTAATGATTCAGAAATAAAGCGTGTCGCAAAGACAAAATCACTAGGGGTTGTTGTGGATGAAGGATTAAATTGGGATAACCAACTCAGCAAAGTGAAGGGGAAGATGAGTGGTGGTCTAAGGTCACTAAGAAAACTGAAATACCTTATTCCACAATCTCAGCTTGACCATGTATACCGCGCCCTTGTTGAAAGTCATCTGCGATATGCTAATGTTATTTGGGGGAGTCTTTCAAAATCAAAAATAAATACCCTCCAACGTCTGCAGGATAGAGCACGTTCGATCATTGATAACGCCAGACAAAAGGATGGCTGGTCTCATAACTGGTTGACCGTTGAACAACTGATAAAATTCGATCGATCAGTTATGACATACAAAATAATCAACAGGCAATGTCCCGAGAGCCTTTGGGATAAATACCATCCAAGGACCCAGCTCTCCAACCACATAACAAGGAATTGCAGGGACCTTCAAATCCCAAGAAACAATCTTGAATACGTCAAGAAAGGCTTTCATTATTCGGCACTGAAAGCTTGGAACGACATTCCCATTGGCATCAGAGAACTCCCTACACTTAGTAGGTTCAAAAAGCAACTAAAATGTTATTTCAAGAGCTGAAAGAATACGAAAACACGACTCCCTGGAAGAGCAGCTGCTTCATAATAGGTTTTAGATAGATACACTGTAAATATGTATATATTATAATGTATTATTGTAATTAGGCTTTTTTCTTTTGTTACTTTGTATTGCTGAAGGGATTTTGTGTTTAAATAATTTAAAATGAAATGAAAATATACGATCCTTTGAAATTTTCATCTTGTGTTTATATGACAACTGGGCCATCCCGGTTAGGTGAGATCCCACTTTACGGGAGGTGGGATGAAATTTTCCTATGTAAACGCTGTAAGGTGGGATGAAAAGCTGGAAGGTGGGATGAAATCTTTGGTTTTGCGCACGCGTCAAATTAAAAACAATTGGAAACCTAATCCCTGCTAGCGCCTGGACTTGCCCAAGTCGTCCTGGAAGAAATTAAGAGACGACTTGTCGCGAACAGTTCACAGCTAGCTGGATAACACAGCTGGATGGCCGGACGGTTTTTGGTACGGCAGACGGCACCTTTGATCATCATTTTTGACCAATAGCAGACACGATACTGCTTTTTCCTGAAGGAAACTGACGGGGGCAAACCATCTTTGAAGCATGAATGGCTGTATGTCAAAACGAACATATTGGCGCCACCATTTCCAAAACAGCGCACCTATGTAGACAGATACAGCTGACCCCCTTGTTTTCAAGTTCCTTGCGGTTAGGTCCTATTACAAACATCGGATTAAGTCAGGTCACATAGATCTTATGAATAATTAATGAGCAACTGTTCGCGACAAGTCGTCACTTTCCTTCTTGTATGACGACTTGGGTGGGCAAGTCCAGCTAGCGCCAAGCTCCAATTACGATTGTTATTGTCGGAAATCATGGCCTGGCATGGCCTGGGAGGTGGGATGAAAGTGCAGGAACGTGAGGTGAAATCGCACATATAAACACACGCAGATTTCATCCCACCTCACATTTCGCAGCCTGGAAGGTGGGATAGTTTTTCTCATATAAGCAGGTCCTTAAAGGAGCTGGATAAGAAACTATCAGGGAAATTTTTGATTTGGCTATTTTCTGCTGTGCTAATTTATTGCGACTGTTCAACGAAAATTCAAAATAAATGTCTCATCTTGGAAATTAGTCTTTGCACTTTCTCCTGACACAAATTCAACCTCCATATCTTTCAGGATGGGTGCGATATATAAATGGATTTCCAACAAGTATTTTCGTTGATCTTTCACCCAAATATCAGCCTGTATCTTGATAAGGATCTTTCCTTTTGAACTTGGCCAATTACAAAGGAATTTCTCCTTTCAAAATGCGATATTTGATGCACAAAACGAGGATTTGTTTACATGTTTCTTATCCAGCTCCTTTAAAGGAGCTAGATAAGCAACCGTCGGGGAAAGTTTTGATTTTGGCTGTTTTCTGCTGAGCTAATTCAATGCGACTGTTCAACGAAAATTCAAAATAAATGTCTTATCTTGGAGATTAGCCTTTGCACTAAATTGTGATACAAATTAAACCTCCATATATTTAAGGATGGCTGCGCTGTACATGGATTTTCAGCAAGTATTTTCGTTGATCTTTCACCCAAAGATCAGCCTCTATCTAGATAAGGATCTTTCCTTTGAATTTTGCCAATTACAAAGGAATTTCGCCTTTCAAAATGCGATATTTGATGCACAAAACGAGGATTTGTTTACATGTTTCTTATCCAGCTCCTTTAAACAGACAATAAAAATGGTCACAGAATTCAGCTTCTAAATCATTTACCCTTTGAGCTATTTTCTAACGACAATTTCCAAACACAATCACGTTTCCTAAGCGATAAAACGGAATTATATGCCAAAAACACATAATTATATTCAAAAACGAACATTGATGTCATTCAGTATTCCATGGAATGTTACTTCAGTATTCCATGGAATATGTTTTCAATTCCATGTCATGTATTCCATGGAAGATCACTCTAGTATTCCAGTATTCCATGTCATTCCAGTATTCTATTCGAATATTCCACACTCCGTATTTTCCAGGTGGCCCTTTTGGGCGTCATGTTTTATATTTGCCTCACTATTAGTTTTGGTATGCTGTGCTCTCCAATTACGTCAATCTGGAAATAACAATGCTTTATTTGGCCATGATTTGGCAGACAGTCTAGACACACCATGGGGGTTGCTTACTGGTTATTTGATTGTTTATTGGAACATAAACGAAAAACAAGAATGGAAATTATGCTTCAGGACCTTAGCCCTTTCACCCCCGGAAGGGACATATAGCCCAACAGTATTCATTGAGAACTGCGAATTTTTCAGGGGGTAAGGCTTTTAGAGTTTTGATTGATTTGAAAGGTTATGGACATTTCATTTATCTATTGCTTATTCATCACTGATTATGATATCATTTGATTATCATTTGATTATGATGGCGATGATCAAATAAAATTTGGAAAGTGCAAGATAAAGAGTCCATTGTCAACGAAGATTTTGCCAACTGCAGGAAGATTTTTGCACAAACGTGGCTGGCCCCCTACCCAGCTCCCTTGTTTGCACGCGTTTGCTCGAATACGATAAAACCCTTCTTTACACGCTGTACCACGAAAAGACACTCTTGTACGCCCTCTTTATCTGATTTCCTCCCCAAATTTTGTTTATTCCATTGCAAAACTGCAAGACTGCATACAGTCAATACCAATCGTGTCGTAAATCGCGTATGTAAATCTAACGAAGGCAGAGGCATGCCTCATTCTAGGTTCTTCTCTGATGGGCGTTACCAATTTTCAATTTCAATTTATATAAGCATAACTTGCTACACTTTTTACAAGGAGCGTCGTTACTAACAGCAATACTAACAGAATATAAGATATAAGATACAACAGAACTGCGATACTAAAAGGCGTGCAGTGAACACTCGGGGGGGGTAACTCGACCTATTATGTGACAGGGACGTGCCATTTTGCCCGAAAAATTGGTACCTATAATTCCGTAAATTCTGGTGGATTTTTAGGGCCATATATCCACAAATCGAATAAATATCTGGGCCATAATTCCGGAAATTATGAAAAATTCCGTGAAATGGACACCCATAATTCCGTGAAATGTCAAAAAATTGTGAAAATGATACCCATAATTCCGTAATGGTTTGAAAAAAGTACCCCTAAAAAATGGCACGTCCCCGTACCACGAACAGTACTAAGATACCCCCCCCGAGAGTGAACAAAACAAAATAGACTTATTATAATAAAACAACCGCGTTGCCTACAGTATGTGTACCCGAGGGGCGTATCACTCTCGAGGGATACTCGTAAACCTGTGGCAAAAATCTATTTTGTTTTCAAGGAAGAACAGTAAAAAATCCCTAGAAATCCTATTGTTCTCAAATATAGTTTTCTAGGAAGAGTTATACACCTCTCGTGTGTATACCTAGCTAAAACAACTGGCCTGCCAAACAATGAGTCTAAATAAAAACAGAGTAAACGCCCCCTTGTCTTCGAGCTGGACGTTTCATACACTTCGGAGGCTCTTTCAGTCCAGTTGCAAAACAGATTTTCTTGCTGACACACTTAATAAGTTCTGGGTTGATTTTTCTCCATATGTTATTTTGCCAATATGACTGCAACCATTTGATCACTCTCTCAGTTTTTCTTAGCACAGAGCAGCAGTCAGTGCAGCTTTCTTAGTTCTTCTCTGTACCGTTCGGTTGGGATAGCTTACATTCAAAACAGGAACATATTTTCAGGCCAAGCACTAGAGTGTCTTAATCTGGTGATCTGAGTTTCTTATAAAGATATTCTCACAAAAAAGTGCTTGTGTCAATAAAGGTAAATAAACTGAAAGTTGCAAAGCTCACCTTGAACTTGTCCTGTTGGTCTGTAACAAACAAGTGGGCGTAAATCACCTCACTTTTATTTCTATACCAAACCTGCCCGAGGCAATAAGTGCGCACATGCTGGGAACAATGCTGGGATTGGTCACTTTTTCATGGCTCGATCGACTGATCAAACTTTGAGACCTGGATAAGTCCAGGTAACTTGTTGCCTGTGTACCATGGTTTAGGAGGCATTTTGTAAAAACCGGACCCTAGGACCCATTGACCCCTTAGACCCGGAGGTTCCTTAAGTGCTCAAGATGAAAAGGGTCGTCACCACACACAAACAATAGGTCAATGTCATCAAGCTGCCAAATAGGAGAGGTTATGTATCATAAACGCGAGTTCGTTGCTGTACCTCTACTCTGGGATACAAGAGGCCGTTGAGCAATCTGATTAGGTTTGAACTTTTTCCGGGTTTCGTGTTCAAAGTTATCAGTTTTAGGCCGCTGTAACTATTTTTTAAGAACGCTCATATCATTCGAAGAGAGCTCCAATCATTACGAATCCATGGCTCGTGTTACTCAAACAATAATCACGAAACTTTTTAGATATTTAAAGGGTCTGTTTCATCGAGCATGCCTAGCACTTGTCGACTCTTGGTTGGCCTTTGTTTGTCGCCATTTTCATGGGCCATGCAAATAGTGACAACAAAGACAAAGCAAAAGACGACACGTGCAAGGCATGCTGGGTGAAACAGACCCTTTGACATTAGCTGCTTCAGACACGACAAAATGTTAGGATGTGTTTACGCTGCCTTTCCTTTACTGATATGTGTCATCTGGTTGTTATTTCTCGATGTAGAACTTATATCATTCTTGGTACAGTAACAAATTACGAAGCCGTGATAAAGCTTTCCAAAGATTTTAATTTCTGCATTTATACCCAAAATTTTTATGTATAACTGCGTGGTCTCAGCTGTGCTGTACATTAATAAGTGAATAAATTTGAAGTAGTACATCTACGAGTTCTTGCAGTGGTGAATGAAAGAAAGTGAAAGATGCAAGCGCAATTAAAGTCTAAAGGCGGTGAGGGTAAAAATAGATCCTTAGCAGATGCAAAGAACCTTTTGTTGTAAGCTGCAAGCTGCAAGCTGCAAAAGTTGTACACCTTATGAATGCAAGTTTTCTAAGCTGGCAAGCAGAGCAAACTGTTACCAACTTGCCAAACGTTTCATGGCACCCAATCTTGTTACTCTTTGATATAAGAAACTTTAAGGAACATTGGGTTCTATTTTTCAAAAGATTAACATGGGATCATTTAATGCAAAATAAAGTATTTTGGTGACAAAAGCATTATGTGGGGCTTATTGTTATTGAATTAGCAAGATTTTCATGTTAAAAATGAGGTGGAGATGATAAACAAGTTATTATCACTGAGAAGGGGCTTCGTCATATGATCATACTTTGGTGCAGATCTTGGCAATCTGATGGGAGTGCACAACTGCACCGCATATTGATTGCAGTCATGAGTCAAAAACAATGTAATGTACTGTATTTTCCTTTGATCCATTGTTACAATTTATGTAACAATTATTTCAGGATCAGCCTGACAAAAATATGCTGTGAAGAAGTTCTACTATATAAACTGAAACATCATACACAGTCAAGAACTCACTGAATTTTTTTTATTGTTACAATATTATAAACAAATATATTCAGGACAAGAATGAACAAATATGATATGAGATGGAAGCTCATAGTACCCGCCACAAGCATATTGATCAACTTGATTGTCAAAAATTCTTTGAATTCTTAATATTTTTCAATAATCCTTCACTTTCTGATGGAATTCTTCGGTTAAATGAGAAAGACATGCTGGAACGTTTAACAGGAATTTTCACAGGAAATTAAGAAATTCATAAGAATTCTCTCAAGGCAAAAGAATTGTGATACTGCGCACCTGCCTACGGTCTTTCTTTTGTAAAATTTAAAGAACTGGACAGTTCTGGTGTGCATCACAAAGAGGTTTGTTTTATGCCTAATGCAGTAAAATGAAATCAAAGTAATCTGTTGTATCAATCTGTTCAAATCCATACAAACACAGAATTCCACTTTAGCACTTTCATGGGTGAATAACAAGAAGTTTTAGCATTCTATCCACAACTACAACTACTTATTGTACATTCAAGGTGGATCATCAGATATTCTTTGAGAGCTCTCCGCAGGAGCTAGGAATGTTGAAGCGTGAGCGAAGCGAGAAATTTCATTACTTTTATCCCCAAATTTCAATTTCTCCATTCATCTTCTGCAGAATTAGCGCTAGAATAACGGCCATTTTCCGTCGCTTGGCGTTGCCTAGCCAACTGTGAAATCCATAATGGCTTCCAAGTGCACCCAGATTCTGGGCTTCGTGATCAGCGTATGACGTAAGAACACCCTTGGAACGAGGCTGCGTAAACGTGCCTTCTTCCATCCAACGAACTTCCGCTCCTATGAACTAATGCCGGGAATCCTGCAGAGAGTTCTCAAAATAATGAGGCCGGGCAGGGCCGTCGCTAGAGGTATCAAGCTAAGGGGGTGTAAGATCTCAATTTGCCAACTAGTTGGCATGGCTCCCGGGGGGTACATGACTTGCGGAAGTTCGTTGGATGGAAGAAGGATTTTAGCCGACAATTTATTAAAAGCATCGAGGATCTGACTTAAGCCTAGCCCAAGAGTTACAAGAAGGTATCAAGAGGATGAGTCTGAGATGAGCATAGAAATAGATACTCGAAACTCTTTCATAATAGATTCCTCAGACACATCCTCTAACAGTTTTTCTAACATTTCTGATAACGATATCCACACTCTTAACTTTGTTAACATTGCTGCTAGTATTGATGATGTCAATGGTATTGCCGAGGAAATCGTTGATGGCGAGTCAGCCAATGAGCAGGATGATGTAAATACAGCATTGAAAAATGTTCGAATAAAAAATCGCAATGGTCTCATAATCGCATATTCAAACATCAATTCTATTAGGAACAAAATTGACTTTCTGAGACCGATGATATCAGAAAGTATTGATGCTTTGATAATAGCAGAGACTAAAATCGATAATACCTTTCCTACAAGCCAGTTTGTGATTGAGGGATATATAAAGCCCTTCAGATATGATCGAAATCAAAATGGGGGTGGTTTGTTGATTTATGTGAGGGAGCGTGCACCTATGAAGGCTCTAACACAATACAAAACTCCTGACGATCTTGAATGTGGAATGATAGAGATAAATCTGAAAAATAAAAAATGGCTTCTCGTTGCCATTTATCGTCCCCCTTCTCAAACGAAACAGTATTTCTTTGACGAGATCAGTAAAATGCTCGATCACTATTGTAGGCAATATGAAAATTTCATTTTGATAGGGGATTTTAACTGCGAAATTGGGGATGACGTCATCAATGATTTCGTCGACAGTTACGAGTTAGCTAGTCTTGTTAGGAGCCAAACTTGTTTCAAGTCCGACAGTCCTCGATGTATTGACTTGGTTTTAACAAATACGAAGTCGAGTTTTCAGGCTACAACAACAATAGAAACAGGACTGTCCGACTTCCATACCATGATTGTCACCGTTTTAAAAGGCGGACATGTAAAGAGGGGGCCCAAGGTAATCTCCTATTGGGACTACAGCCGATTTAGCGCCGTGGACTTCAGGACTCATCTCATTCATATGCTCTCATCAGAGCTGGGTGGGAATGAGGACTATGGTGCTTTTAAAGCTGTGGTCATGACCGTGCTGAATGAACACACACCCGTTAAGAAAAAATATATTCGTGCAAACGATGGGCCTTTTATGACAAAAGCCCTGCGCAAAGAGAACATGCATAGAACTATACTGCGTAATAAGTATAAGAGGCAAATCTAAAGGCCTTCAAAAAGCAGAGGAACAAATGCGTGAAATTATTGCGTAGGGTCAAGTTTGACTACTATAGGAACATCGACCTGGGTAAGCTTACCGATAATCATAAGTTTTGGAAGACTGTAAAGCCACTGCTCTCAGACAAGGTGCAAGTAAATTCTTCCATCTCTTTGATTGAAGACGGAAAAATGGTAAATCAGGACTCTCAAATTGCTGAAATTTTCAACCAGTATTTCGCAAATACCACAGATAGTTTAGGGATCACTGTAAATGACTCACTGTGGTTACCAACAAGTGATATACTAAAGTACGACCAAAAACTATGTAGAGCTAAAACGTTTTTCGATGCCATTTCGGCTCTATTTGCTTAATAGTAAAAGTTAAGGTCTCTTTCGAAAGAGGGAGAGAAGCGTAATATCCTTGCTTAAGCAGCATTTTCGAAATTTAAACTTACAGAAAGGGGTCGAAATCAAGCCTCAAAAAAGGCAACTTTTGGCCCACACAGCCGTCGAGGTTGAAAAATATATGGCTGAAAAGCTCTATCTTAGCTGTATCGAAATCTGTGCTCCGTTTATTTGTCAACCCAGTAGGTTTCTGTCTACCAACAAAGAAATGGCCAAGTGCTAGCAGATTTTGGAAAATCTGGTTTTCTCAATAACGGGGGAAGCACCAAGTCGCTACAACAACAAATAACAGGGACTTTATCACAAAAGACTGTACCGAGCATGAAAGATTGTGTCAAGAGAGTTTAGTCGAAATTCACTTTTTCTCCCTAAATGTTGTTGATTTCTTTCAAAGAACATTTTGTTTAGATTCTAAACAATTAAATTTGGTACGCTTACAGTTTTTGAAAGAACCCTTGCAGTAGCGCAGTGTTTCTCATTAGCGAATCTAGCCGCTTGAGAGATTACAATCGATACATTTCATGTGCTTTTGCCAGAAACAGTTGCTTATCTAGGATGCTTGACCAAACAACTCAAAATTCAAATAGAATATTTTTTCAGAGAAACCATCAATAATCACGAGAAAGTGACTTTCGGTGAAACTCCCTTAAGATAACCCTCCGCTCCGTGCTCGATACAGTTTTACTGTGATAAAGTCCGTGTTCCGTGTTATTCGTTGCAGTAGCGACTTGTTGCTTCCCCCGATTTTGGGGAAACCAACTTTCCAAAATCTGCTAACCCTTGGCCATTTCTTCGCATATGGACTAAAATGTACTTAGTTAACAAATGAAAGGGGCACAGATTTGGATACAGCTAAGATAGAACTTTTCAGCCATATATTTTTCAACCTCTACGGCTGCGTGGGCTAAGAGTTGCTTCTTTCCAGGCTTGATTTCAACCCCCTTCTGTAAGTTTAAATTTCGAAAATGCTGCTTAAGGATGTTACGCTTCTCTCCTTCCTTCGAAAGAGACCTTAACTTTTACTATTAAGGAAATACAGCCGAAATGGCATCGAAAAACGTTTTAACTCTACATAATTTTTGGTCGTACTTTAGATCCAATTGACAAATCTGTTAAGAAATACGAAGCTCATCCAAATATTTGCAAAATCAAAAACACCATGAAGTTTTCAGACAAATTTGAATTCAGAAAGGTAACCACCGAAGAGGTTGCTATAAAGATCAGGCAACTTAATCCGAGAAAAGTTTATGCAGATAAAGTTCCCCGTTGGGTTGCTCCCCGCGCCTTCTCAACCTGGTCCACGAAGAAACACTGCAAGTTACATTTTTCTTGCAACTTGCTGCATTATTTGTGACAGAAAATCGTCAAATGGAGACAAAGCACAGTCTGGTAGATACACAGAACTACGGGATGCCTTAAACAAATGAAAAGAGGTGGGTACCCTTGAAATTTCTTACTAAAAAATACAATTTAGCACATTTTAGAGCTAGGCCTTATTTCGGACATCAAAGAAATCATGTAAGATTTGCTCATCTGCGAAGCAAGAAAAGGTCCCAACCCCATTGTATCGACTTTAATGGAATAAGTAATGTTTCAGGTAAGTTTTGGAAGACTTTTTAAGAATGAATTGAGTGCTAAGAATGCTGGAAGCTCAGAAATGCTGAAAACGAACAACGGTCGTGAGTTTGAGGTGCCATAACTACTTGGAATCGGGAGATATTTTGACCGGCATCAAAACTTGAATGCCAAAACGTATAGAGAGTAGATTTCTTCAAACAAATTCGGGAAATTTCAAGCAGTATTTTGTCCTGGTTGCGTTTTATGAAGGTAGGTAAAATTTAGAAAAATTTCCACGCGTTTCTTTTGTTTTCCTCACTTATTCACCGTCTGATTGGTCCGTAAAAACGAGGTTTGTGTGGTTTCCGGCCATGGGCCACGAGCAAATTCCGCTATAGCATTTGATTCCTATCTTTAGTTTATGCTGCTTTGTGCAGTGACACAAATTCCTTAAATTCATGCCCGGGCTCATGATTCATGCATGCAACATATTTATATATGGACACGCTGCCGTTAAAAGTGCAGCTAAGATAAAGGAACCTTCACTTGAAATGAAGAAAATACAATAAGTCAATGAAAATGCAGCGTATGAAATTCCAGCTAATAACAGCGACAGCATAGCATCTACTAATACCAATTAAGTGTACCACCAGGCGGAATCACTGACATTTTGGTTTAACATCGAGCTTATGAAATATCAGCTAATATGTATCAAAATCTGGCATATAACAATCAAAAACTACAGTCTACGAATATCGTATAGATCAAAACTGACGCTGACGCCTTGGGTAAAGGTGAAGCTTGCGCATGATTTCACGTTTTCATAACATCTGACAAATGGACGTTGCATTATAGCGAAGATGAAAAATGATGGAAGCAATTCTAGTTGAATTCAATACAGGGGTACAAAATCGTAAATTCATAATGCGCTTTTTCATGATATTCAAACACAGCGATTAACTCTAAACACAGCTCTGTGTCGTCCCCCTGAAAAGGAGTCATCAAGGACGGACGGATCAACAGTACCGAGAAGAAAAAAATTGCAAAATAGGAAAATGGCGGTCAGCCCAATAGAGGTCAGAAAAACAGGAAAATTCTTCCCGAAACAATTCGAAGAAACAGATATTCATCTCTGGTCTCTCATGCCAATTTATTAATAAAGTTTGACCTAAAAGCTGAAGCTAATTTTTCACAAGTGAAATGAATCCACAGTTGACATATTTTTCCTCAAAGTCCTTATCTCTCAATTCACCTATTGATGAAGAGATGAACACAAACTTTAAGTGAATGAGCTAAAAAGAGATGAAAAACTCTATAAACAGAACAGTGAGAGCCTTGCGCTCGCCATTTTCCAAGCTCTTGTTTGGTAATGCAAGACTCGATATTAATGTTTTAGACCAAAAAGCTATTCCCTTCCAGATAAGGTGATTAACTGAAACAATTATGAAGAAAAATTCAATGTCTGAAAATTCAAATTATTATGGAAGTGTACAAGCTGACCTGATAACAAGTGAAACGTTTCGAAAAAGCACCATACCACATTATCGGTTTTAAACTTTCTTTTTGTATTTGTATCAAAGTCTGACTAGATTTGTTTGTTTTTGTTTGTTTTCAATTTGTTTTGAGTGGGCTTGTCAGGATTTCTACTGAAAGCTAATTTAGGCCCACTGTGCATGCCGCATCCAGGCATGGGACCCCTAGTTTAACCCTTTCACGCCCGGCTAGAATTAACCCTCTGGAACCCAAGCACCCTACACGTACATGATAAAGATTCCACCAAGGAAATCCAAAAACAATGGGTACCATTGTTACAAAAGTATGTGACATATATGTCACCTGGGGCCTCAGAGGGTTAAGTTTAACAGGAAAACCTAATGTAGATCGTCACTTTCCAAGGGGTATCGTAATCAGTGATTGAGTAAGCAATAGATAAATGCAATGTGCATAACCTCTTAAATCACTCAAATTCTAAAAGCTTTCCCCCCTGAAAAATTCGCAGTTCTCAATGAATACTGCTGGGCCATATGGCCTTCCGGGGGTGAAAGGGTTAACGTCCCTTCCGAAGGACGGCGAGGTGTATTCTGAGGTCAGGCCTCCGAGGTCACCCATCCGGAGTTTGACCTCGCTCGACCGAGCTTACTTCAGTCACGTGACAAAGACTGTATAAGCCACTCGGCCACTCACCCCGCATTTAACCGCTGATTGATGCATTTTACTCCTTTTCTGAAGAATTGATAAAATGAGGTCACGAAAGCCTCATCATTTTTGGCACAAAGCTGGTCCTTGCAAACTCAATTTGAAAATTAGTCCTACGTCAAGCCTCGGTGAAAGGATAGCCCAACTAATGAAGGGCATCATCAAAGTCATGCTACTGTGGTAAAATCCAATTGAATGATCATTTCTCGTGATGTCGGAGTATGCTTCAAAACCAGGTAACTCACAAGGCATAACATCATACAAAAAGAGTCCCATTTCAAGACTTCACAATACTGCTAACTTTTTTGGTCTTGGACGCTAAAAAAGATATGCAAAGAAATCTTAATGGTTGGCAATATGATTAAATTGCTATCATCTTTCAAAAAGTTCCATTCTTTCTGGGTCACTTTGTGGCAAGTAAATTTTCATCTTATAAAGAACACTCCAACGATAAGAGACTTGGTATGCTAAGGGATCATAGCAATCATCGAAAAATTTGCTTTTCATTTCAATCTCGAAATGAGAGACGAGAATCAAACATATCGAATTCAACGAAGAATAACATCGTTACAGTTCAGCAAAGAGTGAAATCAAGGTTACAAGGTTGAGGCCAGCATTGATAAAAATTAAACACTCGAAAATCAGGAGAATTAACCTTTTTAGCTATACTGCAAAGAATCAGAATCGAGCTATACTTTGCTGGATTTTTTAGAATTTTTGAAAATGTATAACAATGATGGAGGCTCAAACGCCACTCGATTAAGCCTTGCGTATCAAAGAAGCATCAAAATAATGCTCGATCCAGGCTCTTTGATAGAATAGCTAAACGTCTATTCAAAATCAACTTCGAATTCAGTTTTCCAGTTTGTATGACTTAGATCGCGTTTTCTTGTTGCCGGCACATTTCGAAAACAGTGAAAAAGGTGACGGATGGGTCTTCGGTTCACACAAAAATGGCACATTTTCTGCTGGCAGATTTTGGAGACGGTAGATTTTGAAAAGGGAACCCTGAGCGGCACATTTTGAAAACGGCATCGTGTAAAGACAGGTCAAATAATAAAGACAGAACATTTTTAGACGCTTTTGGAACGAAACCCATCCATCCTAAGGTTGCAGGTACATTTCTTTGGCATCAAAGCCTTGTAATGACTTTTGTACCGTCAAATTTCGTACTGTTGTCAAATTGTTCCGGCATCGTGTGAACACTAGCTCAAACTTTGTTAGCATAACATTTTTCAACGTTTTCAGAAAGTTCCGGTGTAGTATGCGTAACGGTCCGCTATGCAAAAGTGTCCTATCTGAAACGCTTATGCGCTTCCACTTGAAACGCTATGCGCTTCCTTGTGACACGCTATGCGCTTCCGTGTCACTGCTGCGCTTTCTAAGAATAAAGGGGTAATACCAACCTCGTGTCTACGTATGCTTATGGATGTTGGCGTTGACCTTGCTTTTATTGAGTTGTTTGGTTTACTATTGAAATTAAGTTATGTAACTTTCGCAATAGCCTTTTTGATGTCTCTTTTGGTTGTTTTGTTTTGTTGGCAACTTTGTCAACTGTTGATCATCAGTCTTAATCCCACTTAACGTTTCTGGGAATAACCGCAACTGGTTATATGCTTCCATGGATGAAATACGAAAACTCATTGTTCCCAGAGATCCTCCTATGACCATCGAGTGGGTGAGATTACAGTGGAAACAATCAAAATACTGAAGTAGCATTCAAACCAGCATGTCTTCGCTTAAACGAGCTTTCATAGGACCGGGTACACCAGAAAAATTATGTACTTTTGAAGGAACAGGACCAAGTTTGACGATTATAGTTTTAAATTCATCTACCATCTAGATACCATATTTATCGGACGTTTCCCGGTCAATTGCATATGGCAACGGTCTTCTTTCCATCCATGAACACTTTTTGAAACATCGTAAGACAAAAACTATAACATTGATTTCAAAAACAGCAGATGATTGAAACGGTAGCATGGTATTTTCTTAGCTCATGCATTACTTTGAAATTACCAGGAACCTGTTGAAATGTTGTTATGCTTCACGATCGACGCTTGGGTTAAAATACAAAATCATTATAGTTGTTTAATAAAACACAATAGTTGGTTAGAGGCTTATCAAGAAATATCGAAGCCGATGGAATTACAATTTCACAAATTGGTTGCATATGTAGTCATATGCAATTCTTCAATTAGTGCATTAAGTTTCTGATTCACCCGGCCCTAGCACAGAACCCATGAACTAATGCATTTAGGTTTCGTTCTCATGACATATAACTCCGTTCTCAAATTGTCTCGGTTTTCAAATCATCTCGTTTCGGATGATCCAAAACAATTTCCGTTTCTCAGTTTTCGTAAAGAAGACTTGGCATGAAAACGGTGTTTTCATTTCTGCGTTTTCACGTCCTTGTTTAGACATTCCCATTGCTAAGTCTGGCGCCAAGTCGGTTGCTGTTGCCGTAGCGTTTTTGAGGGACGCCGTTTTCTGTGTTTTCATTTAAAGACCCATTGTCAACCAACAATCTTCTCTCTTGTTCATCAACAATGCTCCTGCGTAGTTACATGTTTTTCTATGTCAGAAAATATAAATTGCGCAGCTACATAGATTCTTGCAACAGAACAACGAGAGTTCGGCACATCAACTCCAAGAAAACGTGACCAGTTTCATGATTCACCAAGCCTGTGGAACAATCAGGTTTGATGATTGCTTTATCTTAGTTCACCAGGTAGAACATACCTCCTAATTGTCCTATTTGTAGGGGATCACAAACTTTGATAAAGAAAAGTCGTCTGTCTGGCCTAGTTTTGCTTACTCACCAGGAACGCTAAGCTAGGCTACCTAGAGCTGATATATAACATGTAACAAAACAGAACACAATGATGATGGTGCATGAAACGTAAGCATTGACTTTTCGCTAGGCTATTGAACGATCGCAAGGCTTATTCTTCTCTCACTGCTCGTTTCAAAACAAAAGTAGTGACTGAATGCTTCTCACACAAAAGAGGTCACACTAATTTGACAACACTGGTTTTATTGGTTGACAATGGGTCTTTAAAAAATTTTGAAACTTTGAACAGCGTTTTCAAATGTCTCCGTTTTCGATCACTTTAAGGGAAGACGGAGACATTCAAATCCATTTTCATAAGAAAACGAGGTAACGGCAATGTAGCTTCATTCTGTGTACTTACTTAAATGATCGATCCATTGAACATAATTGTACTGTAATTGACCGAATCGGCTAAGTTTCGTTTTACCCATTTCAAGTCATGTGACAATACCCTTGGGAAGTTCACATATTATGCCACTTTTTGCATTCATGGCACAGTTTTGCATGGCACGACATACGTAAAAGAAATCAAAAGATATTTTATCAAGAGATTGATCATATGACTTGAAATGGGTGTAAAAAAACGTTAGCCGATTTCGTTTATCACGCTTGAGCGTCCAAAAACTACTAACTATTGATTAATCAGCAAAAAAAGATGATCCAGTCCACTTATGCTCCTTTCTTTGGTGGATGTTTCTTGTGATAATCTGCAAGCCATTTTGCTGATGGTGCTGGAAGCTTGTCAACAAACGGTTTTCCTGTATCACTCACATAGATGTCAATCTTGGTCGGTTTTGGCTTGGGTGGATCTCGATGAACGAACAGTGAAACAATGACAAGAACGACGCCAATAATTGCACAGACAATACCAACGACAGGAATTATTGCTGACTCGACAAAAAGGCCAACTGCAAGAGCTGTTGTTGCAACTGCCATTGTAACACCCTAGAACAAGAAAGGGCAATTGCCAAAGACACGAACAGAAGAATTTTAAATAGAGTCATACTACTTAAAGGCGGGGGGGGGGGAGTACTTTACCAGATTTTGGACGGGGACGTGCCATCAAGGTTTCAAAAACATACCCGTTCCTTATACCAATTTTTCCAAAATGTATACCCGACTTTATACCAATTTTCCGAAAATGCATACCAGACCCTAGAGAAATTTCTCAAAAGTATACCCATAAATCTGGAGAATTTGCTGAAAATTATACCCATAAATCCGGAAATGCCAAAACAGTTCACCAATAAATGAACTTTTACACAAAACTATACCCATAAATCCGGAAAATGCTAAAAATTGTTGGAAACCATACCCATAAATCCGGAATCTATCACGAAAAAGGTACTCTAAAATGGCACAACCCCGTACCATGGATAAGTTAAGTTACCCTCCCGGAACTCGCACAGTGCCCAGTACCACAGCAACAGCCAAACAACGCTTTTGAGGATTTGATTTGATTTAAATGCAGTCTGCTGATTTCAAAAACATAATAATCCATACCTGACAGATATCCAAAGCTTTTTGTGCAGTCGGTGCACCTGTTTTAAAATCATTTGCAATTTGGAATCCAATGACCACACATCCAGCTGCTGACGCTAGGAAACCAGTAACTTTGGAGAACATCTCGGCTGCTGCGAAAAATGTATCCCATCTTGACACCATACCAGGAACATCCTCTGCAGTCGCAGCTGCTTCCTCTGCCATGACTTCATCGACATTCGCTCCAGGACCTCGAAAATGAGAAACACAAGATAATCAATATCAGTTGACTGAAAATCACATCATCTACGAAACGCTCCTGGTTTCCGGTTACTGATCAAAGTCATCCCATCCTTGTGGAGACTTTGGCCTTCATGGTCGAGCAATAGGTAGAAAAAATAGCTCCGAAACATTATTTTCCTTATACGGTAGACATCATACCTGTGGTCCAGAGTAATCGCATCAAGAAGCTCTGTCACATTTCTCTATTTCTGATTGGAACTATTAAGACAAAATGTTGCAAAATGATCAAAGTTGTAGCCCACTTGATCGTGACTTTGATTACAAAAGTGTATTGCTCTTCTTTCTAAAGGCATAACTGAGTTATTTCATCAAGCATTGTCTATCAACTTCTGAAATACTGACATGACTTTCCAAAGGCATGAGAACGGTTTAACATTCAGTCTTAGTCTTAAAATGGATCTTACAAGGGTTTCACAATTAATGTTATAAAAATGAAAGGAGACAAAGATTCATGGCTCCGAGTGAGACTGCGTTCACACGATGCCGGCACATTTTGAAAACGGTGAAAAATTCGACGGATAGGCCTCCTGTTCACACGGAAACGGCACATTTTTTGCCGGCAGATTTTGAAAACGGCAGATTTTGAAAAAGGCATCGTGTAAACACTTTAAAATGATGAAAATAGAACATTTTCAGACGCTTTTGGAACGAGACTGAACGATTCTTAGGGTTTAGGTATACTTAATTGGCATCAAAGGCTTGCAACGAGCTTTTTACCGGCAAATTTCCGACCGTTTTCAAATTGTTCCGGCATCGTGTGAACGCTAGCTCAAATTTTGCTACCGTCACATTTTTCATCGTTTTCAAAATGTGCCGGAATCGTGTGAACGCAGTCTGAGACTTGAACCAACAAATTGCAGCACAATAATTTGAATCAATCAACCGGTACAACTTTCAATGGTCGAAGCAAATATCAAACATTCTGATTCAATAGTAAGTTTTTTTCTATCCAATATAAAAACTTACAATAACGATATTACCTAGAGCAGCACTTACAAACTACTGTACTACACTACAAGAACGATGCCATGAGGAGCAGAAGACCATGACTACCCCATGGCCATAACATAACATCAATAGCTAGTAATATACACAGTGTAATGCTGTGTTGCGTATTTTCCTTGTTCCATTTATAGAGCAGCCTATTTACCATTGCACACTCCCTTTAAAGTTTAACCACTAACACTCTGTACGAAGTACCTATTGAGGTTGTACAATATTGATAGATAGATAGATAGATAGGCAGATAGATAGGCAGGTAGATAGATAGGTAGACAGATAGATAGACAGGTAGATAGATAGATAGATAGATAGATAGATAGAGCTCAATTGCCCTTATCCGATCACAGGCTGCTGTGCGCGCATTTTGTGTAAAATCGCACGATGTTTGCGTACGAGTGGACTGGGCCTTCTAATTAAAAAGTGCGCGAAAAAATACTTTTCTGACGCCATGAGCTTCATATTCACACGTGGTTTACTTTTTTTCTGGCGTGTGAATCCAGTGATATGAAAAGCTGAAAAAGGCCTACCTGTGATGGAATCTTAAGTATTAGTAGCCATTTTTCCCTTCGTGTTTCCTTGTAGCAATTATATTTTCTCTTGTTTCTCTACTACTGTTCACCAAAACCACAACCAAAACATTTCAACATTTACTCCAACTCTCTAAACGGATATTTACAAGAGAATCTCGATCATAATGTCTCCGGCTTCCCAGCCGGGGGTAAATTTCTAACTGGAGTCAGATAAGCTAGAAATCGCCCTTTTCCGATCACGAGGTTTGGCTTCGGATCCTGATAATGGTTGCAAGTGGAATGGATTCTCTCTCAATGAAGCGACAGGGTGGAAGGTGAAATAAAGAAAGAAACCTCATCAAGGGTTCCGTTGATCTTGGATGTGCGTGAAGTAGGGTCTGAATTTATTCCAGGGGGCATTGAAGAATGAGAGGGGGCAAATGAGAATTTCATATGCAAAAGAGAGCAGCCCTAAAATAATTTGCTAGTTTTCAAATCCGGCTTGGATATTCAAAGACCCCAAATATATATTTAACAGAATTTCACATCCAACGTGCTTGCTGACACAGGCCTCTCTGAAATATCTCCGTACTCCCTGGGATAACAAACATTTTGCTGTGCTGCTATGCTAGAGCTTTGCCAGTTAGTAAAAGCCTGTAACTTTCAATTGTAAATTCGACTATGGTGTTATAGAACGATATAAGAGGCAAAATGTTACTTTCCAAACGATAACATGAGTTAAACATCTTCTGCTATCTGTGTGGCATCCATTTTATCTAGAAACTGCGCTTTCTTGAGCCCTTTGCGTTTGTGCTGTTCGAAATTCATGCGTGAACTTGCGTGATCGGAAAAGGGCGATGGAATGAAAAGGATCGATGTCTTTCGGCAACGATTTTACGGAAGACGGTTGCTAAAGTTACAAAAACTGGTTTTTATATTTTAAACTATGAAATTACAAATAATTCAATGGCATTAACTTTTCCGCTAAAATTTTCTTAGGCTAAGTAACTCAAGGTTTCTTTTTCAGTGATCGGAATAGGGGGATGGGGCTCTAGACAGTAAAGAGTGCAGTAAGGATTTCTTACTCACAACATATATCCAACGAAGAGGTACTTAGAAAAGCAACGGAAAGGACAGTGATCAACAGCATAAGAAAGAGACAACTAGAATTCCTGGGTCATGCAATGAGAAAGTATAGTATGGAGAACTTGTTCATCACTGGCTTTCTCGATCGGAAACAAAGCAGCGGCCGGTAACGGACAATAGTCATGGAGAGTTTATGCAAGTGGATGGACGGGAAAACTCCTGAGCTTAATCTTAGACTGTAAGAACTGTAAGGGTTGGATTGCGAGGAATGAATTTTATCCCATTTTTTTACAGGATGACCACAACTTAGACTGATTAAGCAACATTTAAAAAATTAGCTATCTCTTAAGCTACAAGTAGATACTTTGTGTATGCTCATACTTCACCGATATTTTTCATTTTAGTCTCATTCTGATTCTCTAAATGTGTTCTTTGAGGCAATGTTCAGCATACTCAAATATTTTGCCTTTTTAGGACCGTTTTTAGACCATTTCTCAACGGTACTTTTCTAAAAAATTCTTGTCTTCAGAAATCAATCGTAAAATTGAAAGCTAAAGACAAAAAAAGTATGTTTCGCTATGCTCTTCAAAATAACTTCAACAATTAGAAACACCTTTCTAACAAGTTTCTACCAAAGGGCTGGTGCCAATTTGCCTCCAAAAAATTGTAACAAAAAATTGAATTTTACAAGTTTTGTACATGATTTTAACATTTTTGCACATTTCGTGACGAAAAATTAGATAAAGTGAAACGGAAAGCTTTGCATTTGTTTTAAACCGATGCAGAGTCAAAAGTATGCCATTTACTTGTCCTTTAAGCCTGCTAAAGCCTTGAGTCAAACGTTTTTAAGGGCAAAATGGTATTTTGCAGCCATTTGTCCCTAAAAAAATTCATAATTTTTAACAAATAAGTCTTGCAAAGTGTATCAAATGTTAGTCATTATATTGTTTTAACATGTACGTAAGGTTTGGTCACCTTTGGTCCCTTCACTGGATGTCTGTTAAAGTTTAGTGGTTATTATATGCAAAAATCTTAGATGTCAAATAAAAAACATGTGAAATGAAAATAGTCATAAAAGATTTTTGGGTTCGAATTGGCACCAGCCCTTTGGTAGAAGCAAGAATTTTTTCGAAAAGTACCATTGTGAAATGGTCTAAAAACGGTCCTAAAAAGGCAAAATATCTGAGCTTGCTTTACACTGCCATAAAAGACACATTTAGAGGATCAGAATGAGACTAAATTGAAAAAGATCGGTAAAGTCTGAGCCTAGATACAAGGAATTGTAATTTGCTGTCAAAACAGTGCCGTGCCTCTGCCGCCCATGTAAACAAAGATCTGATTTAGGCCCAACTTCAAAGATCAATATCTTCGCTTTCGGTAGAATGATCTTGAAAATTTTTGCAGCACATGAACCCCTAGGTTATGGTGCATATCTCAAGAGCAAAATCAAGCAGGAATCTAAAACTTCAAATTTTGGTTAAATTCGATGCTCTGGATCACAGTGTAGCGTCGCATTGAGCTATTTAATCATCGTGAACTTACTTTTTCCATGCAGACCCAAAAACAACAAAACAAAATTGTTTGTTGCGCTGAAAGTTTACCGCGCTGCTCCTGTTGTTTGATTGCATTGACTCATGAACAGATTTGACACATTTCTTGCACAAACTTTTTGTTGCTTCGTTGTTTTGCGTAAGATTCATCGGTGAACCAAAGGGCCAAGAATATTTTATGCGTTTTGTTTCCATTTGAATGAATTGAGCAAAATCAGTCATGCCATATCTATATATAAGTGTATGAACCGTATCGAATCGTATTATCTGTAACACTAAGCTTATCGAGGTGACGTTTTTGAGGAGATCACTGGCGCTTGCAGAGAAAATATAGAACGAGACAAATTTGCAGGAAGTTGCTCAAGAGTGGATGTTTCTAACGAAATTTGGAGACATTCAAATGGAAAATGAATTCAGATTGAGTCTTTGGTTAGTGAGTCATTCATCCCAATAAAACAAACTAAAGCTCTTTTCGGGGCAACGACTGAATTTCAATCCGTAAGAAGTTTAGGCCCAGATCATGTTTCTGGCAGAAATCGCTGAAAATCACCTGCGACTTTGAGATGAAATTTAAGGGACAGTGCTTGAGTTATTGCTTAGGGCAATATCCATAATCGCTGAGATTTTTATCTTTGCATCTCATTTGCAGTGACATTTATCGATGCTTCAACGAATGTCAATATTCTTCAACCGGAAAATGAATGTAATTTCGGCTCGAAATGAGATATTTTTCCAAGCACGCTGGAAACTGAGGGGGAGCATCCCTCCTAATGATTTATCATAGAAAATTCCATGTAATTATGGTAGTAACTTAGTAGCCATTTCAACTTTCCTGAGGGTACTCAAGAATTCACTTCGAAGGGCCAATTTGGCATCACGTTTTTGGAAAGGGCTATCTGACTGGCTGGATACAGTGAAATTGGATGATATCCGCGTGCTTGAGCAACCAATAAGGATTTGGGCTGATGCTCCATACAAGGTCTTAAGAAGAAAACTCATTTTTAAAGAGGCATCAAGTGACCATCTTCTATGGGAAAAGGTCTATGATCTAAGTTAAACTCTTGGCTCACGAAAATCGAGTTGCTAAATAAAATTTAAGTTTTGTGTCATCTGATACTTACCATTCACTTCATGGACCTCATTCCCTACTGCCACCTCAATTTCGTCAGCAACAGCTGGATCTGCATCAACCTTAACTTTTGCTTTTATCCAGTTCCATCCAGTTTTCCCAGTAGCACAAGCATCCTGAAAGTTCTTCACCATTGCTGGAAACTTTGCAATCATATCAACTGACATACTGACAACATCCATAATCAAACTGACCTTCTTTTCTGGAGAGAGGTTCTTCCAATTCATGAAAGTTTCGATTGTGAAGTAGAAGCTGGCTGCCCACATTGCTTGACATACCAAAAAGGAGACGACTTTGGCAGTATAAAAGAGGTACTTACTCTTCTGAAGGTACGTGTGCACGCTTTCAACGAGCTTGCTCCAGCCACGACCCTTTTTATAATTAAACAGCGTAATGATCTCACTTATCGCTGTTTCAAAATGAGCCATCATATCAGATGCAGACTCCTCAGCACTTTTTGTTATATCCACATTCAGCTCCTTCGCAGCTTCACCCACTTGCTTGTTTAACTCTTTCATGATTTCACTTGTGGTTTTGTCGCCTCCAGCAAGTATTTTCACAATCAACTGATGCATGATGTCTGAGAAAACTGCCTTCATGATCTCACCAGAATGTTTGTCTGTACTGCCATTGAAGTAGCTTCGTGTTATGTTGAGCCTCGTCATGAGGATCTTCTTGTAAAACTTAGAACCATAATCTTTTGTAGGGTCAAGACAGTACAAAACCATTGTCTGCTTGTTGATGATTTTTGTGGTTTCCGAAATGATTGCTTGCAATGCTAGACCATTTAACACTTGTTGCTCATTTAATCTGTTGAAAAGCTGCGTCGCCCAATATGGACCACCTTGTGTTGATTTCACATATTTGTTCAGGTCTGTCTGTAGCTCCAAATATGCAATACGGGAAACTTCATTGTTTGCATTGTTGTAGTCTCGATCTTGAGCCAAGCAGCCTTGCGCATTCCCGTTGAAGTAATACAGCAGTTTGTTTCTTTCATCTTGGGTGATCTTGTCCTTGTAGTGTGTGCTTTGACCTAGGCCGTTCATCATGTATGCATTTGCAAATCGATTGCCTAAGAAATCTTTGTATCTATCAGCAACTGCAGCGAAATCACCAGAAATTGTCGGTCTGTTTACTCCAAGGATGTTCTCTCTATCACTGCTTTTCATTTCATATTTCATGGCTTGTTGTAATTTGCTGAATGTCTGCTCATGCATCGCACTTGAATCTGGAGGAGTCATCAAATACAACTCATTCACGCTCAGATGCTCGGCTGTCATGAAGGACAATGCATTGGCCATTCCTGATACTTGAGGTCCATCCACAGCGTCAGCAGCTTGAACCGATGGAATTGAATGTGTAGCATGTTGTTGTGTGTGAATTTTACTTTTAAGGCTCTCATTTCTTGCCCTGCTCAGCATTGCCATCGAAGCGACGTTGTGCTCAATGCTTCCTCTCCATCCATATTTTTTCCCTTCAAAGTCTGGCTTTGTGGCATCATAGGCTGTGCATTCACCAGTGAATGTACTGAAATCTGCACTGAAAACACCAGAAAGTTTTGTATACTTGAGTGGCTCTTGAAAGTCGGCTGGCACTGCAACATGAACGGATAATTGATGCTTGGAATCAACTGTAAACACAACATGATTTTCGAGAGTTTCAAAATCAGGCATTGGTGGCATCTTTATCTTTCCAACTTCTCTGCAAATACCACTGCTGCAGTCCACTCCCATCTGCAATGCTCCCAGTTCTTGCCATCCTCCTACTATCTTTCCTCCTTGCATTGGTTGTGTACTGCGGTAGCATTTATATGTATTCAGATGTGCAGCTGCAATAAAATTGGCTGATGCTAGTGATTCCGTGTCACCATAATTTTGTGTCAAAGATACAAACCCATGTCCTTGTAGCCTTCCATGGTATAATTTCATTGATCCATGCTCCCATTTTCCTCCGGGAACAGGCCGTGTCCATGAGATATTGTCATTGGCATTAATCTTTGCTTCTTGTACATGCTCATCATTGACAAATAGATGCCCTCTCATCAAAGAGATCTTCGACGGCATTTCGTAGCTATCTGACTTTGTTTTGCCAGCTTGATAGTGAAGAGCTAGATGTGGCAAGGAAACATCTTTCAGAGGGACACGCTTGCTTTGATTTCTTGAAGGATTTTCCTGTCTGCTCTTGTGATGCGTCTCTGACATTGAACGCATTGCTTTTGCAACGGCAGGCCCATAGGCTTTTGTCAAAATTGGGTCAAGATCATTAAATGTTTCCTGAAGTTTCTTCTGCTCATCAAATGATAACTTGTTCAATCCATCAGCAGTTGACTGAGCTGTAATCTCTGGGTAGTTTTCCAACACTAAATAGCCATTTGCATGATAGGAACGTGGACCTTCGCGTGTATGCACTCCATATACTTTGGTGCCTGCAGGAAATACTTGAGAATGAATTGATTTCACTTCCACCCATTGGTATTGGATCTCATTGCCTTGGATACTGCTGATTCTTCGCACGAAATCTCCCTCAGATAACTGACCAACATCGAGCCATGCGTTCTCCTCTCGTGCTTTATGGGGATCAACTGCTCTCCAGCCATCTTGGGTCCAAAATGGATGACTTGCCAAGAAGAAGGGCTTGTCTTCATTAAAGCCAAACAAATGAGTATCATCTTCCAGAACTAGCGCAACTTTCTCTGATGAGATGACACCAACATTACCGTCACCACCAAGTATTTTGTCATTCTCCTTGAGATGTTCAATTGTGATGCACTTGTGATTGTACAACATTACTTCGGTGCAAGGAAGGAAACAGGCACCAGGACTAGATGTGTGTACTGAGACGTTGTTTGGCTGATGACCTGTTGAGAGGCCCAGGCGCTTTGGACCATAGCTTTCATTTATCCAGTTCTGGACAGCGGACCCGAAAGTTGTGACGGTTCTTTGAATCAATCCAGGATAGCCCAGACCAGTGGGAATCCCAATAGTCTTGGTGTGTGTTTGGGATTTGTTACAAGCATTAACAACATCATTCAGAAAAGGGTTGCTGTCTAGCCATCCAGAGGCAAAAAGCAAAAGGTTTTCATGGAGAAAATTCACTGCTGGTTGAATCAATGACTGATCGCTCAATGCGATCCATTTCTGTGTAATTTCAAGAAATTTAGATTTAGATGCTCCCAGTTCTCCGAGGATCAGCAGTTTCATTTTAACAGGCAAGCTTACCTCCGATGACAGCTGCTTCACAATGGTTCCCAATATGTAAACCTCATCTTCAAGAAGGGTTTCTAGCTTCTTCACCCACATTGTCTTATCGGCAAGGTAAGGTCCAAATCCGTGACTTTTGATGAGATTTTCCAGCAACAATTGTCGGCCCAATTCAGTGCCACTTTCGCTTTTAATCAAGGCATTCAGTTTCTTCATGGCTTCAGCACCATTGGTAACTTTGTTGAAATCATGCTTCGCTACCTAAAATAAAAACAAACTTCACAATTTTCTCAATGGACTTGTCCATGTGGAAAGGCGCTTCATCTACCAGACCCCCAGACGACAGTAGACTGATTACAAGCCGTAGTTTCGCTCCTCCGCCAAACTGATATACCCCGCTACAGCTACGACTCATAAACAAACAGTGAAATTTGCGGCCTATTCAGGGGAGCCTCGCTTTGGAAATTTCTGGTCTGGAAAGCATTCGTGGTCTGCGTTTTGCGTTAGACTGAGACGTCGCTCCATTGATTGGCAGTGCCGTCAGGAAACTTTCAAAGCTGTGGAGGTGTGGAGGTCATGTGATTTTTCCGCGCTCTTCCTTTACAAAATAATAATTTTGTGGCGTGAATGAAACAAACAATTTTGTGGCAAGCGTTTGCGTTTGCTTCGTCACGGCTATATTTCTTATTATAGGGAACTAAGAATTTTGGCCAGTACTCAAAGATTCGTAGAATTATCAAATTTTCAGTAGGGTAAGGTAGCGTAATTTGGATCCACAATGGGCATTTTTCGAAACTAGTAGAGTACCCTCACAAACTTGCTGGAAACATTGAAGATGTTTTTTCCTCTACATTAAATCTTTTGTCATTCTTGGAAACTTGTTCCCGTTCTTAAATTTGAAGTTTGAATATTTTTTTGACTTTTTACCATCTTCACTTTCGCGTGTAATTTCAACCTGTCGGCGGGGAATTTGTGTCTATTTGAGAAAAGCAGCACATATTTCATCGGGAGTTTGGTAATTTCAATAAAACAAATTTCAGAATGTTTCTATGGATAAATGTGATTGAATTTTCAGAGTTTCCCTGCCAAAGAGTTGAAAACTTGGACACAGAAAAATAAAAAAAAAATCGTACCACCATCAGCACCCAATGCAAAGCCTCGTCCTTGAAAATGGAAATTTGAACAAAGTTTCCTTCGAAGAAAGGCAAAAGAAGTGAAATCCTTGCGTCTTGCACTGAAACAACTAAAACATGAACGGAAAAATGTATCTTACGCTGTCTTCGATGTATACCTCCATTTTCTTGCAATTTTATTTCTGTTTTGGTTTTGATTTGGGAAGGACTGCTAATTCTTGCACAACGCAATTCATAACAAAATTTCGTAGACCCAAATTACCCCACCTTGCAAAATAATCGAAATAATATCTACCAATTGGCAACAAATTTGGTATTTTCAAGAATGTTATTAATTTCTTTCTATGGGGATATTTTGAGACAAACTAACTCAATTGGACGTTACATTTGTGGTTTTAAAAGTTTGCGACCGCGACCGACTTCAGTTTTGTCTTTTGTTTACAAATTTGCCATTTGATATTTTCACTCTGGGGGGGGGTATTTTTGACGATTTTTGAAGTACTGAGGTTTTCCTATCAAGAAGAATCTCATCAGCAAATCATGCAAATCTATTTTTATTTCTTTGAGAGAATACTGATTACTCGGTGATATGTTGAAATATATTTCTTCCCCAAATAAAATGCAAATAGAAGTTGGTTTCTCAACGGACCTTTTGCGAAACTCTTTGCCGAAGCCGTCCAAGCGACCCATTATTCTGAATGTGTTTTACGCAATACTCATACACTATTTTTAGCAGTTTCAATCGCTATTTCTCCTACTGTTGATTCATCAATGTTTCATGAAGTTTTGTTCATTCCTTATATCAAAATTTTCGAGTTTTCTGCCATTATCTCCCAGGGGTATTTTGGTATTATTCTGGAATGTTCTTTCGGTCGGGGAAGCTCAAGAAACAAACACAAATCTTCCTCGGAAAGATATAACACTCACTAAAGCTTCTCAACTGTATCCACAAAACTCTTATGACGGCTGCATGTTTCGTAGGTTTAAATTTGTTTCTGTTTGAAGGAGCTTTGTAATCTGTGACTTTAAACTTTTGAGGGAAAGACAAATTGATCGGTCGTTTGCTTTGTGAGAAATCTTTATCAAGCCCCTTGTTTACGTAGCCGTTGAGTCTGTTTTGAGCAAGAATTTATCGTCATTTGCACAGAATTTCAAGCACAAATGCTTCTGCAGTTTATGTGGGAATGTTTCAAGAAACTTGCGTACTTTTTCACGTCTAATGTGTGAGTTTCATACAACTTGTTGGTCGAAGTGTTTCTTACCTCCAAACTGTTCCCTTTGTTTTGCACAAGCCAAAAAGAAATCTTGTTCGACGATTTAAATTCGCAAAACAGTAATACATCTTCCACTGCAAGTTGGCGAAGCTTCCGATTCAAAATGACTCTTTCGCACAGTGCCCCTTTTGATCCTCCACAGTCCTTTTCTTTGTCTTTATTCCGTAGCCGTGATAACAACACCCTCAATTTTGGCAAACAGCCGCCCTTTTCACCTTCACTGACTGACATTCAACGGAATAGCAGCCAATGTTTACATTGAATTCACAGACTGGAGGGGTTCAAAACAGATGACAGCATAGGCATCAAAAATTGGAAGAATAAGCCAATCACCTTCGCGCACAACGCTTCCAGCAAGCTGATTGGTCCTTCCCGATCCAGAAGTGAGGCAGGCCGGTTTTTTAGCAGTTTGGTTATGAGTCCCACTGTGAGCGGTCTCGGTTTGGCAAGCTTTAGTCTCGTTTTGGTGAGCGATAAGTGGGACTCACTGTCTCACTATAATCAGTATAGGACGACAGGTGAGGTAAATTTTAGTCATTGTTTACATGAGGATTTCATCTCATCTGACAGCCTCGAGTCTATGACGTGAAATGCGTTCTTTTACACGAAAAGCAAACGAATCATGAAATAATCACCGAATGTATCAATCAATCCTAAATAAACTAGACTTTTTGCAACTCTGGGTCTTTACACGGCAAGAAAAGTGAAAATTTCCCCTAATCTCCAACTGTCGAGATTTCGATGTGTTCGACGAGATTCCAACATGGAAATTTACACTTCGAGTTTCCACTTAATTTCAATAAAGTGAAACTTACAGCTCGAATTTCCGATAGTTTCCAACGGTGGAAACTGAGGTTTCAAATTTCTGTGGAGGAGATTTCCACGATGAGAATTTCCCCTTAATTTCCAACTGTGGATATTTCGACGTGTTCTACCAGATTTCGACATGGACATGTACACTGCAAGTTTCCGTAGTTGATGTTGTTCAAGGATAAATGTTCAAGGATACATTTGATATAACATAATATCCATGCATTTCACTTTTAAAAGGTTCTTATTGCTCCTCAGAAATAGTAATAGAGTTTCTTAAACATAGTGACTATGCTTAAATTTTTGGCCATCGTATCGTAGTACTATTTCTTATAAACCAGATTCTTATGAAGAAATCTGCTTTCTCAAATCACGAAAGATAAAACCAAGGAACCAAAGACATGCTGACAGCAAAATGAATGAGTTTAGGAATAGGAATTCAATACACTGTCAGGAATAGTATGTGATTGCCGTTAATTGATTCAGGGATCACAGCACAATGCTTTTATCACGTGATCTCAAGTCGACCTAAAACATGCAGGTATTGGACGATTGCCAACCAACCACGCGATGAATAACGGATTTGAGCGCCAAATTCTTTCTTATGCTTTTGAACTGTGTATCAGAAGGCATTGAAGTTATCCTGCAAGATTTGTCATGGTTATTACTCAGAGATTGGCTGGCTTGCAAGCTATAGTCTAACCAACCAGACATTTTGTCAAGGCAGTAAAGTCAGGTTCGTAAAGCTTCTTTTGTTTTGACTACTCTGCATTTTTCTGTCTGATAACGAAGTCAGCTTCTCGCTGTTACTTTGGAACTGCTCCAGTCCTGCATGCGTCAGGCCTATGATGCATGTGTCAGAGTTTTGCGTGATCAATGCAAAAACTTTGCTAAGAGGACGGAGATATGATCCAAAGCAACATTGCCCATTGCTTTTGCTGAAGATTGAACGTCCTTGATCTCTGATGTTAGGCTGCTAGACCAGCGTAAGTTTGAATAAGTTGGCGCCATCATTCCAACTTTCCTCGAATTTGCGTGCTGCCGATCTGCGTCCAGAATGCACGATTTGTACAAGTGGTCAGTTGCTTTCATTTGATTGATTGGAATTCGGTCTTTCCTTCTTTCCTTCTTTCCCCTCTTTTATGAATATCAAAGCATTATTTTTTCAGTTTTACAGTGTTGTGTTCATAATTCTGCTCTGAAAATTGATTTCTGTTTTGTCTTCAAAGCTCAAAAGTTGATAAAGCATCGCAGTGACCAAGGAAAAGGCCAATTCAAGGAAGCAAGGCCAGTGCAAGGAAAGGAAAAACGAGGACACTTTTCTTTTGCATAAGCAGTGGAGCGAAGGGAATGCCATTCAAGAAGCTGAAAGAAACAGTCATTCATGACACGAGTGATTCTGACGAGTAAACTTTCATTTCATTTTGCTGTCAACCATTCATGACTCAGAGAACCTCATAAATAATTATATGTATATCAAATTAGGCTCTCAGCTTTGAAGTGGGACTTTTTAACTTTCAACATGGGCCATGCTAACATTTAGGGGCTCGAAATTTTACCTTAAATCAATATTTGGGGCCTGTGAATTACAACATGGACGAAAATTCTATCTATATTTTGGGTCCACAAATCTAAAAAAGGAAGGGAATTTGGTGTGGGTCTCCAAAACATTAGACTCAATATTGGGGTCCCCAAAACTTTAGGATTGATATGTAGGGGTCAGCAAAGAAATGGTGGCATGGACCCCCTCATTCAAAGTTAGGGAGTACCCACTGGGTGTTGAATTACTTAATTCTTTGGGCTGTCATTAATCCTTGCTAGGGAGAGGGTGGCAGACATTTACAAATTTTTGGTGGAATTTTGGTAACCATCTATGTGATTTTTGCTGAAAAGTTTCCTGACCCCCTCCAACATTGCAGAAAATAGTCTAAGCACCCATTCAAGTACATGTGTGAAATTAACATCTTCACAGCTGCAGCACATGAAGGAAGATTAGAGTTGAGAGGAAATAAATCGAGATATCATTCAAACATAATGAGAAAAAAGAAAACAGGGAAAAAGGAGAAAGTTTGACATGGCTTTTCGTTTGTTGACCCTTTGTTGGTTCCATTAAACTTGCTTTTGAACAGCATATGTCTGTAATTACATTCTTTTTATAAGAAACTTGGATCAGGCCATGGTATCAAAAGTTTCTTAATTTAACATGAAATTTTGTCCATTTTAGTACTTAAGTTTACAAAGGTTTCTTAATTCATTTCTTATTTTTGAATGCATGAATTGTGAATGTGGTCGCTGATACTGGTGCAGAAATGTTCCTTGACATTCAAAACATCATATAGGAATAAACAGTGTTCTGTCATGATGAATGCACAAATGATTATTTGATATTACAAAAGAATAAGGGTTCAACGATCTATTTGCTATGAAATCCATGCTTTAAGAATTTTCTTAATGCTTCTAAGACTCACCACTACAGTTTCTTAACATTTCGTCCATCTTTAGTACTAGTTTCTTATAAACCAGTTTCTTATAAAAAACGTGTGTCATATCACGTGCTAAAAAGACCACTGGAAAAAGGATCTCCACGTTTATATTTAGTTGATGTAATACATATATATATATTTGTCTACATTCTTAATAAATCGAGAGGATCTGACAGTGCATTCATTGCTTTTTAGAAGTTACATTTACTTTCAGTATTAGTCATCAGATATGTTCTGTTTCTGAACTCATACTTTGCGTTGTGTATAAATAATGGAAAAGGAAGATGTTTAAAATGCGAGCTAAGTTTGATCAAAGTAGATTGAACAAATATGATTTTAATTCGTACTCTCTAAGAGGACACATCTCATGTCTACATCAGAATCAGAGTGCTACGAAGACACAATGGCAAATCATATAAAGAGTTAGAAGACGTTAAGATAGAAGAGGAACACTTTGGAAAAGTTTTGCCCAGGAGTATTCCAATAAAATCAAACCAGGAAGCGTAGTGTTACATTTACTGTTGCACGAAATAGCCACTACTGAATTAGCCAAACGTCCCCTTCAAACATGATGAACAAGGAAACTATCAGGTATGTTTCCTACCGAAAAATTCATAATTTCGACTGAATTTCCTACTAAAATCAAGTTTAAAATCAAGAATTTCACTTGGGGAAGATTTTGGTGTCCCCGTAGTTTCCGACCGAAAAATCCAAAATTTCGACTGAATTTCCTACTCAGATTAAGAATTTCACTTGGGGAAGATTTTGGTGTCCCCGTAGTTTCCGACCGAAGAATCCAAAATTTCGACTGAATTTCCTACTTACATTAAGAATTTCACCTGGGGAAGATTTGGCGTTTCACCGAAATCTACCCATAGGAGGTTGAACACGTATGGAATTTCCCCAAATTCTCCCATAAACATGCCTAGTGTAGACTAAGTTTCCAACTTTTGGAGACGTTGAATCTCACTCGGGAAACTGTGGGTAAAAGTATATTTCCCTTTACCCGTAGTTTACCCGTGGGGAAACTAGGTGGGAAATTCGAAGTGTAAAACGCATTTTGTGTCGGAAATGGAAGGGAAATGGTCCGTTTACCTCTAATATACAACGAAAAAACTATGTCGAAATTCGAACTTTTCTTGCCGTGTTATTCTTAGAACCATTAGTACTAGAGACCTGAAACTGGGCACAAATAACAAACACATTCTTTCCGGGGAGCTAAACTATGGAATAGCCTTCCTGCTGAGTCTAAGACGGCATCCTCCCTGGGTGGTTTCAAAAAATCAATACAGGGTTGATTATTTCCTTTTTATTGTAAATATCATATAGTTGTAAATAGGTTTTTAATATTATGGGTTCTTATTTTTTTGGCATTTTAATTATATATTGTAATTAGTTTTCTTTTTTTTCATTTATTGGAGGGCCCCTTGAAAAGCAACTTCGGTTGAAGGGCAACCCTCCCTAAACAAATGAAATATGAAATATGAAATATATGAACAAGGCAAACAAGATAACGTCATTCATATTTATATCACGTGGCTATGTACTTATGTAAACAAATGTATCTAGCAACCTCGTCCCCAGGGCCTTCTGTCATATTTGGACGGAGACGAAAAGGCAAATTCATAAAACAAATTGCTATGAGGAGGTTGAAACATAGAGAGACTATATCCTTGTCATTTTTGTTTTGAAGTTTCTGCTTCGTGAGATTGACATATTTGCCAATGTCAGCAATTCATTATTTTGTACAAGAGGAAAACAATCTTTTAAAGAAATTGGTTATAGATTGGTTTCCAAAATAGCAAGGAATGCTAGATAAAATATAAGTTGCATGTTGATCTTTTTTAAATACTGAAGCACCTATGGTTTTTGGTCAGAACGCATGCAGAACGACCAATTTTTGAAGACATCACCATAAATCAACGTCTCTACAACACAGTCTCTCAGAAAGTTGGATTATGACCTAAGAGTCCCTTTTCTAAGAGCGACCACAGGACAGAGATGCAGGGGTGCGAAACTTTGGAATGGTTTATCTAAAAAGACTAAAAATATGTCCAATTTAAAAGATTTTATGAAAGCCATAAAATGATCATCTGTTCTCGAAAAATAAACGAAACCTCCCTTTTCCTTTTCTTCAATGCAGTTTTTTGAAATTTCTTTTAACCATTGTAATTATGTTATCGATTAGCTTTATTTTGTTACGTTAATTTAATTGAGTATTTTTTGTATATTTTAGCATGGCCCCCTGTAAGTCAGTCCTCGACTGAGGGGCTACCATGGATGGAAAAGATAAAATAGCAAAGATAGCAAAAACAGCAAAATTCTTTCTTATATGGCGACTTGGGCAAGTCTAAAGAAAGCTTGAAATTGACTTGATTTGATTTGAAAATATGTTTGAATTGCTTCTTCCAAACATGTTCCTTACGAAGAAATGGCAGAAAAAAGGAAACTTACTAACCTGTGATAGATTGCTTGACATTAAACATACAGCAATGTCATTAACAGTTTGCGAAAAATTCTTTCCAGCATATATCGCATCTGTATGATGGAGGTTAAAAAATGTTTCAGCCACTCCATCTCCAGCATGTCTTATTGCATCTTTGAGTAATGCCTCAAATGCAGAATCTGGTAGTGTTGTAAAAGAATCTGCTATGTTTACAAGATCCTTCACATCGTTGTAGCTACTGACTGTTCTGTGGGAGGAAAATATACTTGTGAAAATCATGGGCTTACTACCGGGTGAATAAAAAAAAGGTTTACGCGTTTGGTGGGCTATGGAATAGAAAGTATGTAACCGACATTCACAACTAAGATGTTAACCTACCAGTCAAGGGCTAACTTAGATGAGAAAATTTTGTTTCGTTAAAGAACACATCTTTAAAGGTGATCTGAAGCGAAATTTTTATTGATGCAAATGAACGGCACTATCGTAAGATACGGAATTCACTTTAAATTTCTTTGATATCTCATTTTGTTTTCAAGTTATCCACTGATATTAAGTTTCAGTTGATGACGTCATTTTGTTTGCAAATTACTAGGATGATACATTGAAATATAGCTGTGTCTGATCTTGGAAAGGTTACAGTTGCAGGAGACATTTAAGTTGAGCTGAAAAAATGTAATAGAAATTGTCTCTTGGACTGATATGATGTTTAGACAGGCATGTCAATTGAAGAAAAGTTCTTTGAGCCAATTTCCTTTTGGAAACTTAATCAGCCTCATACAGTTTCTTTACTTTTTGCAAACAAAATGACGTCATCAGCCAATCATACAAAATAGTGGATAACTCGAAAATGAAACAAGGTATCACAAAATTATAAACGACACTCTTCATCGTTTCAAAGTGGTATTCATTTTCATCAATAAAAATTTTCACTTCACACCACCTTTAAGAGCCGATGATTAGAAAAATGCCTTTAAAGGGTTTGTATGGGAATCGATAATTCTTCGTTCCATTACGGTCAATGGTTAATGAGGCATTGAAATTTACATCGTCAGTTTCAGAGATAGAATTTTGATTTTGATAGCAAGTAGCTCATGGACCAAAATGGACAGTGGCGCCGCCAGGACTTTTTATTGGAGGGGCGAAAAAGAATGAGGCCTGGGGCGGAGCCCCAGAACATTTTCTCTTGGACCACGCCCTCTACTTTGGCTGTAAATGCGACTAACGCCCCTTTTATGGATTGACCTTAAGATAAATGAGTCTGTTAAATAACACGAGTAGGGTACCACAATTAGAAAATGACGTCCAACCGGGGACCGAGCGTCCAACCTTTGGATTTCCAAAAATTTCTGCAACCTATCTAACATGCGCCACTCGGTAATGGAATTGTCAAAAGAGTTATCATGTACTCTCAGATTCAGAAATATGAAGTATATATGGTTTGTGAAAAAGAAGGCATCGGGTTAAGTGGAAAATTCAAAGTCAGGCAGACATTGAGGGGGTCTGGGGGCGAAGCCCCCAGGAAAATTTTTGTGGATACACTCTTTACTTTGGCTTAGAACACTTCTACCGATCACATTTTAGCCTGTGCTACATTGGAATTGTTGATCACTTTGCAACTGTCATTTAAGTTAGCATCTCTGGTAAAATTTTTAAACGTGGTATTCTTTGGCTAAGAATGCCTATCCTGGATGCCATCTTTAGCAAGACCAAAACGTTTTGTAACTATTTTCAATGAATCACATCCACAGGAAAATTTTTGCGCAAACACACTCTACTTTGTCCTAGAACGGTTCTCACAATACAATTTCCATGACCTCAAAACCTGGACAATTCAATAATAGTTTGTCTTGAAAAGTTTTCAAAAGCCAACTTATGCTATGGCTTTAACACAAGTCTCCCAGCAACCTTCCAGCATTTCGCCGAAAGATTCTTAACATGCACTTCGTTATCTATACCCAACTACCAAAATTCTTTTTCCTCGTTCGTGAAAAAGATTTTGACTTAAGTCCTCAAGAAGCTATCTTGATGACATATACAAAACGTGGAGCGTTGGTAGAACGGGGATCTGGGTGCTTCGGCACGAGAAATGCTGTACAGATCGTGAGAGAATGGAATTAAAATGGCAAGATTGTAGAAACCTATACTCCTACACATTGTAATTGCCAAGATCATCGGCCTTACCCCCCCCCCCCCCACAATTTTTACGCCGGAATTAGAAGAATTAGAAAAGTGGTCCTGGAGAACATTGGAGGGGCGACCGCCCCCCCTTGCCCCCCCTTCCCGGCGCTTCTGATTAAATGGAATGTGGAATCTTCGTTCCCAAATTTGCCTTTTACAAGCATTTTGCTAATTTCTGGGTCTAAATGATGAGTGATTTTACCAAACAAAATTTTCCGATCCAAGACAACATTTGACCGATCGGTGAACATTTCAGTTTTGAATACAAGTTTTGAATACAAGTTTTGAATACAAGTTTTGAATACAAGTTTTGAATACAAGTTTTGAATACTTTTCACTCAACAGCCCGCTAAACCCGTAAACTTTTTCTTGACTCACCCCCTACAGTTAGACATAAAATGATGATTATGATGAACCTCTCATAATCAGAGTTAAAGCAAAGTTTGGCCCATTTCTAATTAAGCTTGGTCCAAACAAGGATAACAGCGGTGGTAATCGCACTTTCCGAAAATTGAATTTTTTGAGTCGAAAAATATGTCACAACGAAACTAAAATCACGAAATGAAAGAACAGCATTTTTAGCGTAGGTTCTCAAAGGCTCCTTGCATCGATACTGGCTGATTTGTTTTGGGGCGTTCACCCTGGATAACGTCGGTGCAGTAGTTTAGATATTTTTTTCTTTGCTTTTTAAAAAATTTTAGTTTGTAGTAGGCTTGAATTAGCTTTTCTATTGCTACTTATGTATATGCCTACTTTAAATAAATAGTTCATGATAATAATAATTGGGGGATATTCAGTAAAGCAGAGGCTGTTTGTTCAGTGCGATTGAGAGATCCCATGATGTCGTTGGAGGGATAACATGCAGTAAACTTTAGGCTATTCAGCTACTTAGGGGATAACATACAGTAAGTTAGTGGGGAATATCGAGTCTTTGGAGGGATAACCCTGGTTAATTTTGGGTTATTCAATAGGTTAGACGGATAACATCGTGTCGTTGGAGGGCTAACACCAGTAAGGGAAAGGTTATTCAGATTACAGTGAGGCGTAGCAAAAAGTGCGATGGAAGATAACATCAGTAAAGGAGGGGTCATTCTGTATTTCACGTGGATAACATCGTGTCCTTAGGATATGTCATTTAATTGAAAGTTATCTAGTTTCTCAGAGGGATAAAAACAATGCGATTGAAAGATTAATAATTTCTAAAGACAATCCCTAAGCTAAAAAAAATTGGTAAGTGCAAAACACAGGTTGACAGGTTGACAGGTTTAACTGGTCTACAGGTTCCAGGTTGACAGGTTGGAGAAAATGCAGGTTGACAGGTTAGAGTACAATATGCAACTTTGGAAGATTTCTGCAAAACTGTGAATGTTTCTTGAGGGATACAATCAGTTTCCTCGAAGGAGATGAGCAATTTCGCAAGGAAAACTTAGCACCTTGCAGTTTTCTTGACTGGAGTATCAGATTTGAAAAACTAATTTTACATTGTTAATTACACACATTCTTTGGCATTTAAAGGCAAGCTTACAAGCTTAGAATAGAACATCAACAAAACAGTCAAATTTCTGCAGTGAGAATAACACAAGAACTTTAGATCAATACAAAAATTCAGTTCCAAAAGTTGCTTACACCAGATATTTTATCAATTGCAAGAAGGATCACTAAACAAACAAGTGGAATCGCATTTCAGATTAACGGACAAATTAAGACATAGTTCAATGTTCGAGCCTCCAAAAACTTTGATGGTATGACAGTTTTTTTTAAAGTAGTCATATTTTGAATGAAAAAGGTATGTTAGTAAATGTCTGAAAATTTATTATCGAAGTTTTCAAATAGTTTCATCTGGAACTGTCTGTGCCATTCTTCATAAAAAATGCATGTGGCTGCTGCTGCTGATGATGGCGATGTGCTGCTATGCTGTTCCATAGTTGTAATATGACTCTTATTGCTAGGCCAAAGTTTTGTTGCTTTTCCAATTTTGCTTTTCCATTACTGTCTTGCTTTCACCATTTCATGTCTTGTCAAATATTGCATCCAATAATTGATGTTCCAAAGTGTAATAGGTGAACTTGTAGAATTTTCAACCAGTAAACCTGTCAACCTGTAATCTGTGAACCTGTAACCTGTCAATCTGTAAACCTGTAAACCTGTTAAACTTGTCAACCTGTAAACCTGTGTTTCACACTTGCCGAAAACAAATTCATCCTGGTACCTTACTGTAGGTCATCCCTCTATGTAACTGAATGACCCTGAAATATCTGATGTTATCCGTCTATCAACATGATTTTACCCCGGGGGGGTAACTTGAGTTTCCAAGATACGGGGTTGTGCCATTCAAATCGTAAAAGTACCACCCATAAATCCGGAGAAATTTTTCAAAAGTATACCCATAAATCTGGAGAATTTGCTGAAAATCATACCAATCCGGAAATGCCAAAACAGTTCACCAATGTATGAATTTTTACAAAAACTATCCCCATAAATTCGGAAAATGCTAAAAATTGTTGAAAACCATACCCATAAATCCGGAATCTATCATGAAAAGGGTACCCTAAAAAATGGCACAACCCCGTACCATAGACAAGTTAAGTTACCCCCCCCCGAGGATTTTACCCTCTTTGTAACTGAAAAATCCCTCCCTTACTAATTTTAGCCCTCCAACGATACGATGTTATCCCTCTAACTTGCTGAATTATCCAAAATTTACTGCAGTGATCCCTCCAACGACACGATGTTCTCCTCTAACTTACTGTATGTTATTCCTCTAAATAACTGAAAAACCTCAAATCTACTGCATGTCATCCCTCCGACGACATCATGCGATCCCTCCCTCCATCGCACTGATCAGCCTCTAATTTACTATAACCCATAGACTATTGCACCAACATTATGCACAGATTGCCAAGGTGGTGTTTCCCACTGAGCTCGCAGGTGGCTTTTGGACAGTGGCGGTGGTTTTCGTATATTAGGGTAAAGTCGCAGTATTTTCCGAGAAATTGCTTAATTTAGATGCATATTGATTATGATTCTCTGCTTAACTTTATGTACTAAAAGATGTTCAACCTGTTGTCTTTTCTTTTGGTTACAAAAAATCCACAAGGCGCGAAAACTTCAACAGATACTAACTCTTTGATTTTCAAGACTTGCGTAGTAGAAAAAAATAGGGATCAAACGTAGCGGATTTTTGTGAATAGCTTTTCGAGCATACAAGTCAGATCTTTCAATTGGGAACTGGGAGATCCATAAGTGTTGCAATTTCACACGTATCAGCCAATGATATCGCCGTATTTCGATCACATGACTGAAAATAAGGCCTTTGAGGCAGCTTTTCGAGTACCTTCACGAAACTGATACTCGACTAATAAAGATACAGAGCTGGTTTACCACGAATCGATTTGACAGGCGCCAATCCATATTTTGCATTTTACATGTGGGTAAACTCTTGCTAGGGATTGGCGTTGAATTTCATTCCTTCCAAAATTTGCCTATGTTCTAGAAACTTTTTGGAACGCTACAAATAAGATATAGCTTTTAAAATTTCACATGTTACGCGAATTATGTCGAGGAGCAACATAAAAATACTTGTTTGTGTGACTTTCGAGGATCCTTTACGGGACAAAACTATTTGTCATTAAGAAAGTAACTGGGCCTACCTTCATCGGCAGGAGAATCCTAGCAATCAGCATTAAATCAACGAAAGAAACGGATAAGTGAAACAAATTACTGCTATCGAAATCCATAATAGGGGGGGGGGGGGTCGTAATCATAATCATAATCATAATCATAATCATAAACTTATTTACAGTTGGTTTGTTAGTAGCTAACAACAGCTAATTTACACCAACTAATAGGGGGTCACCGAAAACCGCAAAGCCACCAAAATATTTCAGAAAAACCGTAAATACGCCTCGGAATAGACCAAATCGGCTAAGGTTTGCTTACACCCATTTCAAGTCATGTGATCAATCTCTTGATAAAACATCATTTGACTTCTCCAACATATTTAATGCCAATGAATGCAAAGTTGTGCCATGAATGCAAAAAGTAGCATAATACCAAAACTTCCCATGGGCATGGTCACATGACTCGAAATGGGTAAAACAAACCTTAGCCGATTAGGTCTATTCAGCTAAAACTGTCATAACATTTTTCCACGCTTTGCATGTACCGCCTCGGTTCTGTGATGCAGACAACTGCCTCGTTATCATTTTTGTGACCCAAACAAAGGAAAGCTAATTCCAATGCCTTAGGGAGCGGCCATCTTTAATCCTGGGTACCAGGGCGGAGGATTTCTGGCAGGGGTATGAAACTTTTTTCCACTATTTTGTGGGGGTACGAAAATTTTAAGAGTAATTTTTATGGGGTACAAATCTATTTTGCTTGAAAAAAGTTTGGATGAAGTCATCGATCAACGAAAAGTTAACAGACATCTGGAAACGATGAATCCCGGGGGGGGGGGGTACTTCACCATAAATTCATACGGGGGTGTGCGCCGCAAGGATTTCTGTTACGACCCAATCCCAGAAATTTGGTCCGATATTGATACCCAATCCCAGAATATATGTCAGATATTGATACCCAATCGAAGACGTAACAAAAGCAATTCGACGTCAAAAGGATAAGGGATAGAGGGCTGGGAACGATTATTTTGGTTCCAAGTGGCCATTGGAACGAGGTTCTGATCTGAGGACGTTTTTCAACACAAAAATACTTGAAATCAGTTCACTTGAAACTGACAACGTGTTGCTTGAAAATTTATCCAGTTGTACTTTCATTCAACACCCATTGCAGAATTTTGAGTAATCCCCAATCCCAGAAAATTCCGAGTGAAAGTATACCCCAATCACAGAAATTTTCCAGTAAGAGGATACCCCAATCCCAGAATTTTCAGGCCAAAAACTACCCAAAACTGGCGCACATCCCCGTCTTACCCAAAGTGAAGTACCCCCCCCCCCCCCGGGGATGAATCACTTGACCAGTACATATGAAAATCGCCTGAGACAACTTGGTATCTGTCCATTTATCTATGTTTTATGCACAAAGACTTCTGGATGGGGTACTAAACCATTTTGCTGCAAGATGATGGAGTACGATAAACTTTTTCTATGTTCAAAATGGGGTATGAAATCTTCTCTAGTTGTGCGAAATTATCCTCCGCCCTGGTACCCAGGATGAAAAATGACTGCTCCCTTATAGCTATCCGTCGGAAAAGGTGAACATTTTTAGAATGTTCACAAAATTATATCGTACTGGACAATTATTCGTAGCTTTTATCTTCAATTTTGTGATAATTTGACGTCTCGAATCCGGCTGGTGTAATCTGCATAACGCAGGTTGCATACTGCTGGTTGCATGTCATGTTTTATGGCCAAGGGCTGCATGGCTGTACCATGTGGCCACAATCTTGATGACACAAAGCTTTTTAGTTTCAGGGGGTTTGGTTTCAAAACTTAACAATTGATATAAAAAATTTATCTTCTGTCTGTTTTTCTTTGTCAAAGTTTCTTGTGGAGCATGAAACAAATTTTGGTAATTAGAGAAGATTCTGATTACTTTGCTCAAAAAGTCCAACTTTTCGAGCTTGAATTAGGGCCAGCAGAAAAGGGTAGACTTGGGAAAACTTGAAAGTTTCCTCCGAGGATGCAACTAACACAAGGGCATTTCATTAATTCCCAAAAATTGTGTACACCTCTGGCAAAAATTCTTTTGGTTTTGAGAAAATCCATCAAAATCTTAAAAGTCCTTTGCTCTGAAAAAATCTTGACGAATGAGTGAAATTCTGGTGAAATTTCCCTGGAACAAACATGAAATTTTCATGAAAATCCACAAGGTTATTGAGGACCCGGGGGGGGGGGGGTACTATACATAATTTGGGTACGGGGACGTGCCATCGGGAAGGGTATCGTTTTTCACGATTTTGGTATAAGGAACGGTATCGATTTTCATGATTTTGGTATAAGGAACGGTATCCATTTTTGCAATTTTTGCAATTGGTATAGGATCGGGTATGCATTTTTGGAAAATTGGTATAAAGTCGGGTATATATTTTTGAAAAATTGGTATAAAGTTGGGTATACATTTCGGAAAAATTGGTATAAGGAACGGGTATGTTTTTGAAACCTCGATGGCACGTCCCGGTCCAAAATCAGGTCAAGTAGCCCTCCCCCGGGATTGAGGATACCATTACAATTGCATCATGTTAGTTATGGGTATTGAATATGAATAGAATGATGTCACTCATTGATTCCCCATTGATTTGATAACAATGTTTTGTT
>OZ026581.1:18377362-18660628 GCA_964020215.1 Aurelia sp. 3 sensu Dawson et al. (2005)
CCATAAATGACTTCCCGCATATATCACAAGTGAAAGGTTTCTCGCCAGTATGTATTCTCCTATGACGTTCAAGCTTTGTTTTATCACTAAATGCCTTCCTACAAATATCACATGAAAATGGTTTCTCTCCAGTATGTATTCGCAAATGTAGTTTAAGGGAGCTACTGACAGTAAATGCTTTCGCACAAATGCTACACTTGAAAGGCTTCCCTCCAATATGTCTCCGCATGTGTATTTTCAGTTTGCTTCTCAAAGTAAACGAATTCCCACAAATTTCACACGTAAAAGACTTCTCTCTACTTTTAGTTCCCATATGAATACTTCGATGTACTTGAAGGCCTTTATGCGTACTGAATGACTTGCCGCAAACAACACATGCATATGCGTCTCCGCTGCTATGGACACGTTCATGTCTCTTCAACTCAATTGCTGTTGCGAAGTCCTCGTTGCATACAGTACATATATTGGAGGACGAAGGGTTAAGTTCAGTCGCACCAGACGTATTACCATTCTGTGTTGCATTAACTTTGTGTGATTTATCGTTTTCTCTGTTTCGTGGTGCTATTGGCACTCGAAGAGACACTCTCAATCTTCGATGTGGCCCTTAAAATGAAATGACAGATGACTTTTAAGCTCAAACTTCTCTCAGTGGTGGACACTTAGAGGCGATGGGGTGTGATCGCCCGTCCAATGCTGGCTAGAAACAGGGATGTTCGTTTCAAAACAATAGAAATAGACAATGCAATTTACTGAAACAATAGCCTTGCCCCTCAAAATTTCGCATACTGTCCGCAACTGATTTCTCAGCAATTGCTGTGAGGTTAAAAGGTATACAAGGCTTTCTCCAATTCGTCAAATTTATCAGTAACAGAAATCTACAGGGTGTCTCAAAAAAATTGTTCGACGTTTGATTAAATACTAAAAAATGACGATACGCTGAATGGACCTTTGGTCAAGTCACCCTTGTCCTGAGATTTTAAATTAATTTTTGACACAAGAATCTTGCAAATCCGATAAAAATTCATGGGGTTACAAGTTTTTGAAGTTCAAGTTTGTGCGAAAGCTGAAACCAGAGGCCTCAAAATGGCATGTTTGATAACAGTCCCATAGGCCGTCGTTTCTGTTATTTCTCAATTGTTTCAGGGCGAACCAAGTGGTATTCAAACAGGTATTCGATAACCTAACTGTCACGCATATGGATGCTTTGAGGAAACAGATTCAGTATCTCGCCGATTTTGTTTTGAACCACTGTTTTTGGACCTATGCAATGTTAAGTAATTTTGAGAATGATCGCAAGAAATAATTTACTTTAGAAGTCGTATTTGGTTTGGTCTTATATCAACGAGAGGTATGACATTGGATAAGCTTCTCTTACCTCCATCTTCGAGCTTTTTGCAATACAAGTAATCTGGGGGGTCTCTGGTTTCAGCTATCGCATATATTTTATCTTTGAGAGCTCGTAACTCAGTGAATTTTCAACCGATTCGCACGATTTTAGTCTCTAAAATTATTTCATAATCTTAGCAACAGGGTTATCTTTCCATGAGCCTGTTCATGTTGTCCTTATTTTTCAATATTTAATCAAACGTCGAACAATTTTTTTGAGACACCCTGTACATCACATCATTCAGAACAATCTCTGGTGGTTATCGAACAGCAAGACAATCACAACCTGATTTGCAACAAAATGTCAATAAAATGCTACACCATGAGTTTAATCAAAAATGGTAGTCAAGTTTTTTTGAACAGTTTATCGAGTAATGGCCGATTCTGTTAAGTGAATTTCAAAATCTGATTGAATGTGTCCGTTATAAAAAAACACACTTGTCAATGTCATTGCTCAAATTTCAAAGGCCATTGGTAATTCCTACAAAGATTCCACTTCCACGATTAGCCCGATAAAAGCAACTGGATTACTAGACTCACAAACAATTTGAGTGTCTAGTGGTGAAAAATGATTCTTTAAGCTGTAAGTTAAAGTCGTTCTGCTCTTCATCTTAAAACATATTTAAGCCAATAGGGGCATCCTTCAAACTTGCTCAATTTTCTAACCATGGCAGTTAAAACACAATTATCAATTTATATAAAATGGCTTTTGCTAAACTAATCCCTTTCTTTTTTATAGAAATGGAGTTTAATATACTTGAGATACAGTTGTGTCCTGCAAAAGAATAGCAAATTGAAGAAACACGGCCCCTAATTTTCAAAATTGTACACCACGTACAAGAAACTGGAAAAGGTATGAAAAAAGCTAGTACCTTAGCCAGTTGAATCGAACTGTACCTACTCAAATGAAGCCAAAATTTTGCATAAAAGCTGAGCAAAAGAGGTTGTCTGTAATAATTACAGCGTATCATGGAGGTGAAAATTTACACATAAATTTTGTATCAGAAACATACAGTTCGTGTCGGAGGTGCATTCATTGATAGTACATGAGTTTTGTAAAAATAAACGTTTCTCTGACTGAAGCTTATCTCATTCTATGAGAAACATGTCAGACCTGAAACTGAACAAGTTGTTTCTATATGCGGGAAACTACTGTATATCTCATTTGCAGGGGTGTTATGAAGGTGAGATGGATTAAAAAATATATAGACAGATCACTACGGTATTACCAATCACAATTGTAGAACTACTGCAAATGCTACCTACAAAGCTGTAACGTTGATTCAGAGGTAGTGTAGCAAGAAATTGATTTCTTCACCAGTAACATCTTTGATGCAGCATGAAGAACAACGAGCATAATTACCTTCCTTTGGATCATCTGTGTCATTGCATGTGTTAACACGTGAATTGGCATCTTCGTCATTGTCTACGTTCTTCTCAAGAACAGTTGTTGCTATCTTATAAGAACTTGTTAATGATATGTTTGCACTGTCTCTTTGTGTTTCTAGGATTTCAAAGGCTGCGGTCGATTGCAGTTGATTTTCACTCGTCAATGCTGATGCAGGAGACGATTTATTGTCATCTAAGGATAGGCCAGCATCTGGAGGTAAACTTGAGATAGATTTCTCTTCCCTGCTTCCTGGCATTGTTTGATCCTGAAAGTGAAAGATGAATTGTCATGATATTATTTGCTGTTTCAACTATTTCTGTATATTTTTTAGTTTCAAGAAATGGCAAAAGATTCGGATGCAAAAAAACGAGAAGATTTAGCAAACTGAGGCCTTTCTGACTTACGTCGTCATCAGAGTGTGACTTTAACTAAATGGAATTTTTTACGAATTTACTAATATATCGTTCTGATTAGGTGACAAATGGATTTTTTACATCTGTCGGTATTGACGTGCGGTTTCAATACTAGTTCAATATCGCATGTCCGGCTTTGAATAACTCGTCTTCGTGAGTTAATAATAGTTTTGAGTCTTTCAGCTCCATGAAAACGTATATTTTAAAGTAAGGTTCCTTTGCCTACTTGTACCTCTCCAAGCTCCAGTCACAGCTAAAGCAGCCGAATACTGGGTCTGCTCAAGTCTCTGGGTAAAGTTCAGTTGCATTTGATGAATGATGACTCTATGATGAACTAGGCTGGGAAACCCTTTACCATAGGCGGTGGTATAGACGTTTGTGTCATTTCTTTAAATTAATAAGGTCTCATTCACCCGAATATTTGTTTTCTGAAATCCCTCCAGAGCGTCAAGTTATGTACAATCTTAGAAAGCCGAGGGTTTACGATGAAAATATTGTACGAACTGTTCGCTTTTCAAACACGTATTTCCAGAACGCACTTCATGAGTGGAACTTACTCGACGACGAGATAAAAAATTCTAGGTCCATTTCAGAGTTTAAGCGAAAACTTCTTCAGATTATAAAACCTGTGGAAAACTCCATGTACAACGTTTCTGATATAGATGGTATTAAATACCTGACTAAAATCCGTTTGAAGTTCAGTGCTCTTAATGAACACAAATTCAGACATAAATTTGATTGTTTAAACCCCTGTTGCACCTGCGGTGAAGGGATAGAGGATAACGAACATTTTCTCCTGCACTGCCCTCGCTTTGAGATGATGCGTGGAGATCTCCTTCGTCAACTTTCGCACATTCCAGGGATTGATATTACGTTAATGGATTCAAAATCCTTATGCCAATTGTTGCTGTTTGGAAGTACCAATTTAAACGTTGTTGAAAATCGTATCGTCTTAGAAGCGACGATGGCATACATGAAAGCAACAAAAAGATTTAGTTAGGGTGGCTCTGCTTTCTGCTGTTGTGGGTGCGGGGAGTCGTTTTTCCGGGGGTGATTACTGGGGAGTTGGTTCCTCTGGCGGCTTTGCGCTCGAAACGCAATATAACACTTAATGTGTTGTGTCGCTTTTCGGGTGCGTGGTCGTATTCTTTAGGGGGCTAATTCCTCATGATCCGAATCAAGCTCTACTTACAAAGACTTTCTATGATCCCTTGGGGTGGCTTTCCGTGCTCATCGGGGTGGACGGCAGAGTCGCCTTAAATTATTGGAGTAAATCGCAGCACCTACTCTTTCCGTCCTTAGTATTGTAGTGTTTTTTTTGTGGTAAAGTTTTGTTGATAAACTATTCTAGTTATTGTATATCTATTTTAAGTGCTATTCACAGTGGGAGCTCGATGACCATGTGTCCATTTCCGCTGTGAATAGCACAATGTATCTTATGTTTAGTTTATCAGTTTAATGTATTTTAATTTTTATTGATTATAAAAAAGAAAAAAAAAAAAAAAGGTTCCTTGAGGTTCTTATTTCTCTGTCCACATTCGTGGACGTGTCTTGGAAAATTGCACGATGAAGTTCCCGTACTAGACTCAGAAATGTTGTTGTTCGTGCGTTTTCGAAAATTAGTTGTTTGACCTATGTACGTGGCTATCTGTAAAAGGGGGAACGGGGAACCGGGGAACGGGGAATCGGGGAACCGGGGAATCGGGGAATCTGTAAAAGAGGGAACATGGAAACTGCAAGCGTCACAGTTTTCAAATTATTTTTATAGGAAGCTGCGGTCAACAGTGTATACCATATTGCAAGATCTTTTTGTTTCCACTGATGGGCTAGCAGCAATAAATCCAACAAGGCTGATTTCACTCAAAATCTGTAAAAGGGGGAATCTGAAAACTGAACGTCGAAATTAGAATTACTGCACATCATGTTGAAGATCTTTGAACGCAGATCTCGAATCTGGCATCAGAAAGTTGATCTTTTTTATATAAAACGAAATAAACGCAACTTTCCAAAATCTGTAAAACGGGGAATCTGTAAAAGGGGGAATCTGTAAAAAGGGGAATCTGTAAAAGGGGGAACTTGAAAACTAGAAACCCCATCAGCATGATTTTGATGCAAACATGATGCTGATGAGTTGGCCTAAGTGTAGATCGCAACGAAATTTGGAAAAAATACCCAGGGAAGCATAAAAATTGACTGCAAATTCCAAATAACTTCGCTGCGGCAAGTCTTTGATCCACTCTGCAGAACAATTGAGTGATTTCGTGTCGAATGGCATGCGATATCTGGTCTAGACTGTTTCAAATAAACGTCAAACATTTCAAAAGCAGCTAATTTGGGTAATTTCGAGAGTCACGTTAGTCATGGAATCCTGCCATGTCAAGGGGGGGGGGGTTGCTAAAAAGGTTTCATTTCAGTGATGTCATACTTGATTTCGAAAGACCAATCACGCAAATTAAAGGAAAACTTGAAGATGATTGCTGGAACTAAAATGCAACAGTGTTTTTTAAGGAGAAAGGAAGACAATTTTATTTTCAGCCATAATCGTTTACAGGTTTGTTTGTACACTGATATGTCATTTTATGGGCTCTCAATCAGAAGAAAGTACTGAACATGCAAACGTTTGGGGATGCTATTCTGGTTCTGACCCCAGGGCCGCTGAGAGGGGGGCAGGAGGGCCAATTTGTCCCTGGGCCTCACGGTCTGATAAGGCCTCAAAACTGACGATTTTTAACATTTTGACTGCAAAAAAGATGCTCTGAGATGGATTTTAAGCTGATCTAAATAGCGTGATCAAGAAAATTTTATGCTCGTTTCGCTCGCAGGGGCCCTCATTTCCCAGTTTTGCCCTTGGGCCTCCCAAAGCTCTCGGCGGTCCTGTCTGATCCTCACAGATTTTAACTCCTCATCCAGGGCCGTCGGGAAGGAAGCTTTGCAGGGGGGGGGTGTAATGGTCTAAATTTGCCGACAAAGGGTGTGGTCATTGGATGTGGTCATTAGAACTAGTCATGTCTGAGAAGCGTCTTGGTTCTCTCAGGCATGAATTCAAGGAATTTTCATCACTGCACAAAACAGCGTAAAATGCAGTCTTCTGGTCAAAAGGATGTAGCAAAGGGGTGTGGCAATTGGTTTTGCAAAGTCATTGAGGACAAAGACTATATGAAATGTAATATTTTTAATGCACCGGACAGCATAATTACTAATTGATCGGCAAACACCATTATTTGTCCGTGTAGAGGTTGTGCAGCAAGATGCCAGAGATCAGAGATGCATAAATCTAGGGGATCCAGGGGCATGCTATTAGTCATACAAGAACTCACTGTTTTGTGAACAATTTTTAGAGAACGTCGACTAATTATTGCTGAGCAGAGATTGCCCAAATTTTACCATTTTACCAATTTGCCGAAAAATGCAGGTTTGAGGGTTCATTTGCCGACTGATGCTCTTTTCAGGGGGGGTGTCACACCCCCCACACCCCCACGTCACGACGGCCCTGTCCTCATCAATGTGATACTGAATGGCCTAGATACTTTTTTTATAGAAAAAGAATACCTTACACCTATCGTAATTTGCAAAGTATCATTTTTCACTGGGTCCTGATTTCGCTGGTCTTAAATTCGTACATTGCAAGGATTATATTCGTTCATATCAGATTTTACGAACCAAGCAAAAACAATAGTTATCAGAAAACAGCAAGAAACGAACATTTTAATAAAAATCCCTTGGCCTGTGTGTATTAGAGTTACTAGTCGTGACTTTGTCAGGACACCTTGAACAGCAGAGTTTGGATAAAATGTCAGATTTCTTTGTGCATAAACCCAACCTCGTCCCCAGGGCCTTTTGCCATATTGGGACGGAGACGATGACAAAAGACCCTGGGGACGAGGTTGGTATAAACCTGAACAGAATTTCATCCATAGCTACGGAAAAAGTGAATCAAGTACTGTTAATCAATTGATTGAAGTAGATCACAATTGATTCGTTGGTTAACATCACATTAATCTTTTTGAAATAAATGGAAAAAAATTGCAGTTTTTGTACCCTGGTTTTGGATTCTTTTCCTAGCGGATACGCTGGAATAATTCGAATAATTCACTCCGATAGTCTTTATACTTCTGCACAGAGTGGAATCATGTATTGAAATATTATGCATCTGATGCAATAGCTGTCATCGATTTTGATAGAAACAATGACCCTGAGAGATAGGCAACAGAGAATACATTCGTATTTATCTTCAACTGAACAAAACTAAACAGTCCCAAGCATAGAAGGACAACAAAACTAGCCATACCTACTGCTTCAATAATTAAACTAACTATACTGCTGCACTGCACAAAGTCATAACGAATCCTTTTACGGAACGACCAAACTGCTATATCACCAAAAATGAGGAAATTCCACGCTGCAAGAAAACTATGAAAAAAAAATTTCATTCAGTTCAGGATATCCAAACAATTTTTCACTGGTTTTTCTTGTCAACGCATGATCGCGAAAAAATATAGGCAAATGTACTGTGATACATTTTCGAAGACAAAGAGGATGGCAGTGGCAGTGAACAAAGAGGAACAAATTAGATCGGCCATTGCCCACGGTGTATACAACACCCTTGACATGGCAGGATTCCATGACTAACGTGACTCTCGAAATTACCCAAATTAGCTGCTTTTGAAATGTTTGACGTTTATTTGAAACAGTCTAGACCAGATATCGCATGCCATTCGACACGAAATCACTCAATTGTTCTGCAGAGTGGATCAAAGACTTGCCGTAGCAAAGTAATTTGGAATTTGAAGTCAATTTTTAAGCTTTCCTGAGTATTTTTTCCAAATTTCGTTGCGATCTACACTTCGGCCAACTCATCAGCATCATGTTTGCATCAATATCATGCTGATAGGATTTGTAGTTTTCAAGTTCCCCCTTTTACAGATTCCCCCTTTTACAGATTCCCCCTTTTACAGATTCCCCGTTTTACAGATTTTGAAAAGTTGCGTTCATTTCGTTTTACATAAAAAAGATCAACTTTCTAATGCCAGATTCGAGATCTGCGTCCAAAGATCTTCAACATGATGTGCAGTAATTCTAATTTCGACGTTCAGTTTTCAGATTCCCCTTTTTACAGATTTTGAGTGAAATCTGTCTTGTTGGATTTATTGCTGCTAGCCCATCAGTGGAAACAAAAAGATCTTTTAATATGGTATACGCTGTTGGCCGCAGCTTCATTTAAAAATAATTTGAAAACTATGACGCTTGCAGTTTCCATGTTCCCCCTTTTACAGATTCCCCGATTCCCCGATTCCCCGTTCCCCGGTTCCCCATTCCCCCTTTTACAGATAGCCCTATGTACGTGGTTCTTTAATCACAGAGATTACATGACAGGAAATAAACCACGTTTTTACTGTTGCAATTTATTTGACATCTGATTTCCCATAGAGTGTCATTTCACGTTGTAAACGAGTTGACAGGCTGAAGGTATAGTTTACAGATTTTACAACGATTGCTGTTGCATAATACGATCCCTGGTGTGGGCGGTATCCTTGTGATGGTATTTGAACTAAATTTGGCTTTAGTCAAAGGAGATGTAACATTTCGAGGTTGTTTAAGAGCTAAGACTGGTTTCGAGTTCGCGAATTTAAGTTGCGTTGTTTGGTCCTTAAAATTCATGAGTAGCAAAGAAATCGCTTTCATAACGTTTTTGTAATTTAAGTTCGGGTAGAATGTTGTAACCAGAGGGATTACATCGTTTTTGAATGGTTCGGATGCTGGACCTTGTAATTTCGCGCGATGGAATGCTTGTTTTACGTTTTTAGGGTAACTGCATTCTAAAGGCTATTGTTCAAGTTCTGCTAAACGAGATTCGACGTGACTTGCATCTGAAACGAATACAATTATTCTTTTCGCGAGGTTGTATGGAATGGAATCCTTTATATGGGAAGGGTGGGCGCTGTTGAAATTTAGGTATTTATGTGGGTTGGTTGCTTTGTAATAAATATCAGTAGGATTATTTCTATCACAGTGTTTCTATGTCTAGGAAGCTCAGCGATTCGGTATCTTCGGGTTCTCTTCTTCCTGATTCCATTGTGAATTTTAATGAGTCATTTAGCGAGTTTAGTGCGTCTTTTAATAAATTCGGATTTAAGTCTTTTAGTAACGCGATGAAACCGTCATCCATGTAATCACAGAATAAAAATAAAGTGATGGAAACCACTGGGCATAGTATTTGTCTGCGAGATAAAAGACGTTTTCTGGGACAAAGAAACTAGCGATGAATCAATCCATAGGAACAATGATGGAAATGTTGTCTCACGAAGCAACCATCCTTGCCAGCATTGCAATGACAGTTGTCGACAAAATTTGTCAAAAAACCCCCTCTTCACTTGACTTCGTAAAAAATCGCGAAAATTTTCTACGCGGAGCCTCTGCTAAGCGCTTTGGAAAGAGTGTCAAAAATAGGCTGAAGTCCATTTTAAAACTGATTTTCAGAGTTTTCTGAGATATAGATTTTTTGTATTCAGTGTTGAAATCGGGTTTGATAATTCAGGCGACCTGGTTTTCAATAGTCGGTTACCATTATGAATTCATAAAATTTCCACATTCTAAAGCAAAAATCGTTTATCAACTGATTTAATTCATATTCTACGAGGTTCAATCTACCAAACAAAAAAAAGATCATTCAAATCGGGCACATACAAGCGATGAAACAGAAATTTGAAAATTCATGCTGCTTTGTGATTTCTTCTGGTCTAGCAAGAAGCTTACACTACCCAATTTAGCCCTAACTTCAAAAAATGTTTTCTCGGGCTACTGTTGCTTGATTTGAAAATCGTTTGCGATTTTAAATGCTTCAGGGTATGGGGAACAAGGAAAAAATACATTCGGTGGAATTTTGAAAAGTTCATTTTTTCACATTAATTACACAAAACGTGAAATCTGGATCACAGTGCTATGCATAAGATCGAAAAAATACAAGAGAGAGCATTACGTTTTCTTTACGACGACCATGGTTCTTCTTATGAAGAATTACTTGGCAAATCACAAAAATGCACAATGCATGTAAATAGGCTTAGATACCTTTGTATTGAGATTTTCAAAACTGTAAACCAGCTAAATCCTGAATTCATGCAAAATATTTTCGAAACAAGAGCCTCAAAGCGACCTACACGTCGTCCAAATGATTTACAGCACTACAGGCCAAACCAGACAACGTTTGGTTCAAATAGTCTAAGGTCCCTTGGGCCGCAGATTTGGAATCGTTTGCCAGATGACATCAAGTCAGTCGAAAATCTGGTCCAATTCAAAAGCTAATCAAGAGCTGGGATGGGGCCACCTGCAGGTGCAATGTATGCCTTCGAAATTAATCTGTGCAACGTATGCCTTCGAAATTAATCTTGTAGATCTTGAATATTTTAAATAATCGAATTAGACTAGCTATTTTTTAGCTAATAGATATTTCGATTTTAAATAAGATGACACACACTTCCTTTCTTCCTTGATTCTCTTTTCCCACTTTCTGTGAACAGTTGTTTCATCCTTCTTTGCATGGTTATCCTAGTTGGTCTTTAACCTCTCAGTGACTTCGTGCTTGTTAACTTCTGTTTCATAAAGATGATATGCCTCGTTGTCTAGCTGCTTGATTTTCTCTTCTCTTTCTTGTGCTCTTATATTCAAAAGTTCGATTTCCGCTGAAACTGTTTAGGCGCTTAATTTGCTATATACGGCAATTTCTTCAGTATATTTTATGTTTCAATGATATACTGTAACGTAGAGGGGGGGTCTTCTTTCTGAGACGCCTACTCAACAAGGGCAGATTTTGTAATACAATAGCATCAGTCGCTTTGGTTCACACCTCAATACAAAGCGATAAGCAAATGCAGACAAAAGAAATTCTCTCAAGCAGAAATTGAAAACAAACGAAGCCGCAAAGTTGCCCTGAAACTAGTACGGCAAACTCTCGTTTGGTGCAGGCGAAGAGAGGTTTTTAAGAGAAGGTATGTGCTTATAACGACAGAAGAATGGTAAATCTAAACTTCTGTCTCGCGGATTTTGTTTATTTGATTCAGAAACCGAGCAGAGGGCATTACAATTTTGCATATTTGTTGCTCAGATGTACGCAGTCACTCCTCAGCTCCTGAATCAAATAAACAAAATCCGCGAGATAGAGTTTTAGATTTACCCTTCTTCTATCGTTATAAGCACATACCGTCTCTTAAAAACCTCCCTTCGCCCGCACCAAACGAGAGTTTGCCTTACTGGTTTCATGGTAACTTTGCGGCTTCGTTTGTTTTGAAATTCTGCTTGAGAGAATTTCTTTTGTCTGCTTTCGCTAATCGCTTTGAATTGAGGTGTGAACCAAAGCGACTGATGCTATTTTAATACAAAATCTGCCCTTGTTCGCCTAGTCGAGTTGTTGCTTTTATCAGATACAGTTGCTTTTATTTCTGATTAAAAAGGAAATGAGCCCCTCTAAAATCTCGAGCATAGCTCAATCAGTTACTGTTGTTGTTCCTATACATCTATATTACATAATTGAAATAAACTGGTCTGCTATATATAAGAATTATCTATTTTTATGATGTTTATACAATATTTATGATACAGCGACAGGCATTGCAGTTGCGCATGGCACAATCCCATTGAGTCATAAGGCTTTTGAAAGTGTTAAGGTTGTCCGCCAATTGTAACTTCTCTGGTAAGTGGTTGCAAATCTGTGGTCCTGAGAACCTGAGACTTTTTGTGCCGAAAGTATTCTGATTAGGCCCATAATGAGTAAGATTATTATGATTTCGCGATGAATGGTTCTAATTTGAAAAATATCTTTGACGAAGGATGGATTCTAATCATTCAAAGTCTTAAAATTTTCCGAAGAAAGAGATCTAAGTCGGAAAAAATGCATCATATATGGTTTCGACCGCAGTAGAAGATCATTACACGAACTGAAATGATGATTAGAAAGAAATCTAAGTGCAGTGCACCTTCATATATCTTTTCGATCTTGTGCGTTGATGTTGCTGAACAGAAATGCAGCACTAAAGGACAGTGATTGAAATAGCAATAAACAAAGCTCTGAACAAGCACTTTTCTCTCTTCCAAACCAATATAAGATCAAGCCTCTTTGGAACGTTAAGCTGAGTTGCAGCATTTCTACATTCGGCCAATCCACAATTTACAGATGCAAAAGCAATAGCAGTGAGGTCAAGTACTCTATGTTTTTGATCCTGAGTTTTTGTTCTGGGAGCAAACAATATCTAACTCCGTGTTTGCAGAGGCGTATGGAGACAGTCCAAGAAAAAGCAAAGTTTTCGGGATATAGCTGGTCAGCAAATAATTCAGCTGTTCTCGCAGAATTTCTTGTGCTATTCCGTTAATTTCCTAGGCACTCTGAAGCATTTGTCATTGTTTAAAATAAAACATGTCCTTTGTCTCTCCAAGAAAACAAAGACGAACAAAGATCTGTTCTTGATGGAACATTCTCCATGTCGGCTGAAAGATGTCAGTGCTAAAGATTATAAATAGAATTCCCAAACCTTTACAATGTTGCCAGTTGTCGATTTTGGCATTAATTCCGCACTGCAATGTTCACCATCATTCTGTAAGTCATTATTACTGTCCTCTGAACATTCTCCAATGAAAGAAGGTTCACTACCATAATCATCATCAACAGCACCGTCTTCTTCTTTTATCTTTATAGTTGTGTAAACCCTTTCCTGTGCTTCTTGAAAATAAGTCCTGGAGACATCACACGGGTACGTTTGCCTCGTATGCACTTCTGTGATAGATACCTTCTCATCCGTTCCGGTATTGCTGCCACTGGTATCTTCAATTTCCATTAGCTTTCCTTGAAAGCTTCCTTCTCCAATTTCCTTAAAATTACTGCATCTTTTACTTGGATTATTCTTTCTTTGATCTGGATCTGATTCATCAATATGATCCTCTGTCACCTCATCTGCATTGCTGACGTCACAACAACTCTCCAATCCATGACTACCATCAGGTACCTAATCAAGAGAATAATTCAGACAAAGTCCAAAAGAGTTTAGTCCTCCTCAGGACAAAAATCTGTGACAAGCAGCCTTACTCTTCTCAGAATAGAAAATGAATGTGTTTTGGCGAGGCATGAGTAACTCCTTTGCTATCTTCTAACTCATTTCATTAAGGTTACGGTAAACGTTTTCTGGGTGAAAATATCCATTTTTCGATTTTTTCATATTCTGTTAGCCGAACTTTCAAGGCACCAAATGATACCTTGCTTGAAGCCAACAGAAGTTTTGAAAATGGAAGAAAATTCATCTAAACGAAAGTTTCCTTTAACCCTATTAATACCGGGCTTTTTGGACCCTTGTAGCACCGGGGGGCACATGCCCCCCCTCCGTAAAGTCGCCAATATTGCAGATATGAGAACGAAACTTGGTACAATGGTGTTACAGTAACAAAATCTACACAATAGGCTACTCTTTTCATTTCTAATTACATCTATGACTTCACAATGACGTCATAATTGAGAAAAATTGCAGAATTCGCTTGCTGTTGGCAATATTGACAATATTTAAGTCTTTATTTGATTGTTCCTCTTTTAAATCGACTAGAATGTATCACAAAGCATCAATAAGTAATTATCCGCGGTATAATGTCTATTCAAGCTCATTATTCATATCATATATTCATTATTTATATACACCAGTTTGTCACTGTTTAATTTAAACCCCTAATTGCCAATGCAAATACTCTGAAATGCCTTAAAACAATGTATAGCAATTAAGAGAACCAATTTTGGTCAATAAAGTTTTTCTAATACATTTGTTATTATCTATATGACGTCATAAACATTGATGACGTCATTAAGTTTAAAATTGCTGACGTCATCAGAAATGAATAAAACTATATATCATTTGAAAGCTCTTGTCAGGATCTATCGAATGGTAGTGTTTTCAATGATCTGTGATCATTCTGGAAAAATTAAGCGTCCCTTGTTTTCTTTTATTGCTGACCACGTGTTGAAAAAACGTTGGTCACGTGATCAGTGTCTGCCATTTTGAAAAATTTCTTAAATTATTAATTTTGAAAAATTTCTTATATTTTTAATTAGTATGTTAACTTTGAGGAAAATTCACCCAAGTTTCAGCTCTGTATCTTTCGAACTGAGCATACTGCATCAAATAATCTGTGCCCCCCCCCCCCGGAAGTAATAGGGTTAATGTTTCAGTCAAAGTTCTGGCTTGTGGTCTTCAAAATCCATACCTAAATGCTTGACCTGTTAAGCCGATAATCCCTAAGTCCTTGTGGTTTGTGTGAAATAGCATTGCGTGTTCTTGCATGGTTGTGTTTATCGGGTAATTATTTGAGGACTCTAATTGATTTTTAAGCCTAAATGGCTTGATCCGGATTAGTGTGGTTTATATGGTCCCGTTGTGTACTTTACCAGTCCCTTTACGAAAAATCCATTTTTCTCAGGACTCACAAATCCACGAGGTACAGGTACGAAAAAGCAATTTTGTACCCTTTGAGCCTATCGAATGGCTCGAAAATTTGCACATGGCCAGGACAGACTTGGATCTTGGAAAATGTGTCCCAATTTTTTTGTATGTGTCCTAGTCCGTCTTTTATAGCCAAATACAACTCTGGGAGGGCAGAAAAGTCATTTGCTAATTTTCGACAGCATGTAGGTTCAAAGGAAGAAGGAATTTGAAAAATTCCAGACACACTTTAAAAGCTTAGGATCTGTACTTCCTGTTGATGTAAGTCAGATTCTGTTACCTCAAACGCAAGGGTACAAAATAGCTTTTGAAGTTGGTACACTCTTTTAAGCAATAAATTTGCCTGGAAAATATCATTTCGCTGTATTTGCCAATAATTTTAATATGGTTAAAATCCCCACTTTCTTGTGCATCGAATGATGTATAGTTTACCTAGATTCCGTCAATAGTTCGGCTTTAGGAAGCGGAAACCAAATTTCGTGTCACAAACGTTTACCGTAACCTTAAACCGAAAATAACTACATATACTTAGTATCTTCTTATAAATCGAAGGAGAAAAGGCGACGGTATAAACGTCGCTTGTCGGATCTGCAGATGCTTGAATGACAGTAACGAATAAAATGGAAGGTAGAAACATGGCAAAACGCGCATAGAGCTCAAATCTTTCAAATCTTCGAAAAGGTGGTTGTGAAATTGTATCAACTTTTCCCTTAAATTGAATGACTTCAAAGAAACTTTAGGTAATTTGCCGTAAATCTGCCGTGGCAATTCTTTAACATCTTGATTATTTTCAAAATGGCGGCATTTTGATTACTTTTGTAAAAATCCATCAAAAATTTTGTGAAAATTAAAATCATCGTAACTCCTAAATTACTTGAGGAAAATTGACGCAATCTTCAAGAAAACCATAGTTTATGAAGGTCTACCACATGATTGCAAGCAGAAATTTGTAGCTCTTCTGGTTAGGGATTTAGAAATTTGATGACGTCACAACCTCGAAATCAATAAATGCCGCCATTTTAAAGCTAATCACGATATCAAAAAATTGCCACGGCAGATTTACAGCAAATTACCTAAAGTTCCTTTCAAGCACTTTGATTCAAAGAAAAATAAAGAAGAATTTAACACCCGTCTTTTTAAAGATTTGAGCTCTATGCTGGCTTCGTCCGGCCATGCATGACCCCCCCCCCCAGGGATGTTATACGATAGTTAGCTTTAAGGTTTGAATATGTACAACAATTTGAATAGGAGAAGTTACATGTGATTGGTTATCAATTGATTTTGCTCATCCAGCACACACTTACGTTTTCAAGTGATTCCTGGTGTTTTGATTTGTCTTGTTCATCAACATTCCTTTGCATGGCATATGCATGTTCACCAAATGTATCTTTTAATCGTTTCTAAACATAGTAACATTAACAACATTAAGTTAGAATGAAGATACCTTGAAAAGTAATCCTGTTTGGAATCTCAAAAAATCAATTATGAAACCCAAGATAAAAGTTACCTTTGCTTCTTGTTAATGACCACAAAATATTTCAAAATCTTACAGTTTTGAAATATTGAACACGAAAAACAATAAATTAGATCGTCATTCACGCTTTCAACGAGTTCCTCACCAGAGGTCATAAGTGTCCTGAAATTGATTATTATGGTGGAAATCATAGCGAAGACCAAGGGGTATGCATCTGTCAAGGGGTAGGGTATGCATCTGTCAAGGGGTATGACAGTTGCAGTCATACCCACTTTTATGATAAATTTTGGTGGAAAACTATCTTTGTCAATTTGTTCCAATTTCTGAAAAGCCCACCCATGTCTAAGGAAAGTCTGGTGAAAAAGGAGACCCTCGTTTAGAGAGTTTTGGATCCAAAAACCTAGCCATATTGGTAGCACATAACCGTGCCCACAACATGTCATGTTACCCCCCCCCCCCCGCAGCCCCCTGAACAAAGATGGAATTAGCTTTAGTTTCCTTGACGGCATGCTGATGGAAATACAGCGGTAAACTTATTTTTGCTGGCAGCAGCTGATGGAGTTATAAAGCTATCGCCTTTCTGTCTGAAATTTAAAAAAGCTCTGCGAAGGAGAGAGGCAACCCTCTTTATTCCTCAGTTTGGGAAGAGACTTAAAAGTCCACCAGAGGACTAAACGGCCATCCTTCAGTAAGGGGCATTTTCTATGATCTAAACCTGGGGGGTGAGATACAACTTGTGGATGGATGGGGTCTGCCGCCCAACCTTCAACAAGGTACCCTCTTTTAATTACCAAAACCATGCCTTCATCCCCAACTCACGGTGAATTTACGAATATCCGACTACTTTTTCATGAATTTGAGCCTAACCCATCCATGTTTTAAGGAAAATTTGGAGAAAAAGGACCATTGTTTACAGAATTCTGGGGCCAAAAGCCCTCCATATGGGCAGCAAATTCACATATCCTCAAAATGTTATGTAACCCCTTGAGGGATCTAAATGCGTAGCAGTATAAAATTTCCCAGGGCAAGCCCCAAAGCCAGCATTTCTCTTTCACTCATAGGTACAGCAGAAATAGAGTTTTGACCTTTGTCATGATCCCCATGACATCAGGAAAATTTAAATCAAATGCCATCAAAATCAAAACTATACATGAATGGAAATGTCTAGTCAAATGATGTCTAACTGCCGTATCTGTATTTCTGAACACGTTAGACTTACACACGAAAAGTCAAAGCAACACGTTTCTGACAATATAAAACGTAAGATCCTTTTGGATGATTACAAAGTCCGTCCTGAGCTAAACAAGCATAAGAATATCTGATTATTGATTTCTTCATAGCCCCAAATGATCGTTGATTCTGTTTTTTGCTACAGTCAGAGAGATGAGTGTTGCTGCTAAAGTCGCCTTCAATGGAAAATCGAGCGCCTAGTATAAGGACAAGAATCGCCTCAAGGTCAAAGGCAATATTTTGGTCTTTATGTCAAACGAGAATGATACGCAAAAATCAAAAGTCATTACCCCTAGTTTGCTTATAGTTCGTGCACAAAACTATTGGTGCATCTGTGTCAAATGAGATGTCATGTGAGATTTACGATAACGTAAAATTACTTATGCAGAACCCTACATAACGTTTCAGTTGTTGCTATTCGCGGGCATCTAATTTGAGACAAGCAGTCACGAAGATTCCTCTGTGCAGAATGATATGCATGAAGATGTTTTGGTTCAGTGTGATCACGTCCCTTCCCCCAGTCCATGGCGCCATTGCTTGCTGGGATTCTGCACCTTTCGTCTCAACTTCACCTGCGATGATTGCATCTGTTGCTGTGTCCTTCTACCTTTGGTTATGCTGCAAATGCTAGCCTCTGTGCAGGCCGCCGGTTACATCATCCTCTAAAGTTGAGTTATTTGCATGATGAGTACTATCAATGAGTGGCTAATGATTCGTTCGTTCTAGAAAACGATTGTTTTGACATAATTAAGCTGCTAATGAAGTCAAGAACGTGCCAATTCTGGGTAAATTTGTTGCTGTGCCAGGGTAAACATCCTAGTAATTTATCCATCTTATGGTGTCAAATCTGTCTAACATGAAATAAGCCGACGTCAAATGTTGCTATAGGATCGCGGGAAACTTCTGTCTTGTATGCGCTTTATGTGCGCTTTCTTTATTTCAGTGCCAATTAGCAGAGATAAAACGTTAATCAATTGCTTTAACGAGCGTGACGGAAGTGGGTTACTTTCTTTCTTTCTGACTGACATCGAAGCCCCTTCTTAGATTACAAAGTGGACTTTGTAATCAAAAATGGTGCTTCCTGTCAAAATTCAAAGTGTGTCCAAATCTTTTTTTAATCTACTTCGTTGGTATAGTACAAATCAAACGTAAACTAAATGTTAAACAGGTTAAAAACAGGTTAAAAGATATAGCTACGGGATTCACAAGTTTATGGCAGAGAAAGCTTTTACCTTGTAACTTTCAAGGTGCTTGGCTGTATCAATATGTTCTTCAATGTCATTTTGATCACGGAGAAACACTTCACAAAGTTGACATTCAAAAATAGAGATGCTGACTATGAATTCACTTCCTGCAATGGAAAATACAGGATATACCGGGTGAGTCAGAAAAAACGTGGGGCGTTTGGCGGACTGTGGCGTCGCATTGAGCCACTCGATTATCGTAAACTAAATTTTTCCGTGCAGCCAAGAGTCTAACTTAGATCAAAAACCATTTCCCATCGAAATCAGTCCTTTAATGCATTTGTTAAAAAAGATTTTCTTCGTAAGACCCTGTATGGGAGTCTTGCAAACTGGTGAAATCTTCGACCAAGCCCCTTCAGCATTTTAGCCTTGCCAGAGTTGCAGGTGCACGTTGTATCATCAGGGGGCACTGAAAAAGTTAAGCCTGATTCACACTAGGTCGCTTAGGTCGCTACAATCGTGCAGAAAGAAGCAAAAGACCAAGACTCAGAGTTTGAATCCCTTGTCTTTTTGGTCTTTCTGCACGACTCTGTAAATCAGGCTTTAGGAAAAAGTGCTGTTTGCATGAAGTCCCATTGCAATAAAGCATTTATCTGCTTGAAAGAAACTTTTCGCAAGACAAAGAAGCACGCATTATTAATGTCTTTCAAACGTTTTCTTCAAGCAAGGCAAGTTATGATAAGACATCTCAAGGGAGAAAATACTACCTCCTAACAATTTCATTCTCCCCTGATAATGTCACGTGTACTTGTAACATTTGCCAAGATAAAATGCGGAAGGGGCTCAGCGAAAGATCTCATCAGTTTGCAAGATTCCCGTACAAGGTCTTACAAAGAAAATGTATTTTTAAAAAATGCATGAAATGACTGATTTCGATGGGGAAAGGTTTATGATCTAAGTTAGACTCTTGGCTGCAAGGAGAAATTTAGTTCATGACAGTCGAAAGGCTAAATGCGATGTCACAGTCCGCCAAACGCCGCACGTTTTTTCTGACTCACCCGGTAGATGATATTTTCTATTATCTTGATTACTTGCAGCGATGCAAGTTCCTTCCATATATTGCTGGCAAACTGCATTTGATTTGGTTGTATTTCAACACCACAGTTATATCTGTCAAACAATTTTTGAATAACAAAATGAATACATGTGTCAGATGAATACTGTAGAATTAAATGAAAGATAAAGTTGCATTTTCAATTACAACAACACAAATTTAGAAGTTTAATTTAATCATAGATTTATAGTTTATACACAGATTTACTTGATATATGCATAGGTTGATAAACAAGTTTAATTTTTGTTTATATTTTGATTGGTGTTTTTTTTTAATTCTGCACTCAACTTTTCATAAGGGGCACTTTCCGGATCTCTTTCTGCCTTTCTGCCCAATCTGCGCTTGGAATTTTTTGCTTTTGTTTTAACACAAGTTTTTCTCAGCTCCTGAAAGACAGATGCAGCCGCTGACTTCTCTTAACTCGCTATATGGCAGGCATTTGGTCAGTTGTGTGATTTCTGTGTACAGGACTGTCATGGGGATTAGCATGGGATTTGACGTCATTATAAGAATTTGAAAACATTGGGCAACAATCCATGCAGTGGGCATAAAATTTTGGCAACAAATGGATCTTTCATTAAGCAGGCCCCAAATCTTGTCTTTGTGCACTTTTGAATTAAACTGGTAGCCTTGAAAAACTTTGCTTTCCTGATGAAGGCATGGGATAGTCAAGAATAAGTGTACAATATCGTAATTAATTTATGAATAGTAATTTTTAAAATTAAGGAGCCTGGCATACCAAAGTTGCTCTTCATTTTGTAATTTGAGATCTCCCAAAAGCTTCTGTAACTCTGTCAAATTTGTGACTTGGTTCAGTAGATGAACAGTGTACTGAGCAAAATCATCATTTCCCATCTGAAACAACATAAACACATACTGTAGATGAATTATTTCCAAATCCCAAAGACAGTAATTTTCTGGAGCAGAGTTTACATTTTCAAAGTTAAAATAAAACTACACAGGTGTTTGATTTTCTACTTACTGTTATTGTTTCATTGAAGAAACTAAGCTTCTTCTTTCATTTTTCAGTTTTGCTAAAAATATTATACAGTACTGGCCTGAGGGGGGGGGGGTACTTAATGTAGTTGATCGATGGGGATGTACCATTTTCTGGGTGTCGTTTTCACAAATTTCTAGAGCTGGTTGTCAAAAAGGCACATTTTCTCTACGGCAGGCTATTTATTATTTCAGCAATACTCGGTTTAATTTCTAAGGTTTTGTTAATTTCACCAAATTTGTTCAACTGTCTCATGAACTTTGCAGCAATTTTCTAGATTACAAAGCCCAATTACAAAGTTCATACTCAGGTTTCCTGCAAAAAGTGAGTGCATTTTGATCACTGGACAAACTTCTGGAACCGGATATTTGGACAGATCTTTTCTAGGCCAGGGTACGCCAGGCCAGGCCACGCCACGCCACGCCACGCCACGCCAGGCCAAGAGCAGGTTAAAACTTTTTTGTGGTGGTGGGCACACCCCCATATAAAAAAAGTCAAGTGCCCCCCCCAGGAGAACAGGATGCTAGGAAATGAAATTCAAGAACAAACTATACCGGTGTCCCAGAAAAAATGCAACAGATTTGATCAGAGATAGCGACAAGAGTTTAGATCGAATCAACCCAAAATATGTAGCTAACTCGAAGATAGGAATCAATTTTAGCCGATTTTTGCTTGTGGCCTATGGCCGGAAACCTTCAAAGCCTCAATTTCACCGACCAATCAGACGGCGAATAAGCGAAGAAGACAGAAGCAACGTGTGAAGATTTTCCTAAATTCTATTCATAAAATGCAACCGGGACAAAAAACCGCTGGAAATTTCCTGAATTTATTTGAAGATATCCACTCATCAGATGTTTGGGTTTCCAGGTTTGGATGCCGGTTAAAATATCTCACGCAATCATGGAGATATAGCGATTCCAATCGACGAAACCTGCAGAATCTTTTCAAGGCTTTTTTGGGCCACTTCAAATCAGGTGATAAAACCTCTTCATAAAACCTCCTTTCACTTTTATAACTTATTTCGCACCAGGAATACTTGTGCCACGAATGCAGAAAGTAGTATAATACAGAAATTACCAAAGAGCATTGTCATATGACTTTGAAGTGTGAACTGCTCACTCAAAGAAATCCTGCATATAACAGATGCAATTCTAACTTTTTGAAAGTTGGGTCTAACTGCAAAAATCGTTCACTTTTTAGTGTTCTAAGAGTAGAAAGTCTGCAAAGCATGCAGACCTAACACTATTCTTACAAACATTAATGAATTTATTCACAGCAGAAAAGGAAACAATAAGTAGCTTTGTTCAGGGATTGAGAATTGCTGCCCCTAGTTCACAAGTCCGCCTTGCTAATAAGCTTCATGCTTTTAGAGCTATCGCCTTCAACAAGCACAGGCAAAGAACATCAGGCTAGTTTGCACTGTAGCGGACACACTTTCAACATTTCCTCCTGTCTGAATGTTGCACCGAATGTGGATGGTAACTGCATCAGTCCTGAGATTAAAGTATACCAACGGTATTAGCGGCAGCCCCCAAAATTTTGTAACCAAAGTAATACATATACAGTAGATTGCCTGCTCTTGCTGCAGATTTAGGCCACATTTTCATCATGTTGACGTTCTCCAGTAAGTACGGATCAGTCGAATCGCGTTCCGATTTAGCATTATCCAATCAGATGACAGGATTTCTATCACTATTGTTTAGAAAGCCAATTAGCATATGATACTAACAATACAATTAACTTCAACCTCTTGTTTTCCTTGAAAGCTAAGTCCGCCAAAGTGCATTTTCCCGAACATCACAAAGAAAAGTGCTAGCAAAACATTTTCATTGGGTTTTTAAAGAGGCACTAACGCAAAATTTTTACATCTGAAAATTGCAGCGAGAACATTCGAGAAACATGATGAAAGCTCGCATTACCTGAAAATATTGTTACCTAGTCTTTACTCGCCATGGAAGGAAAGTTATGAGACTGCGAGAGTGGAAAGATTATTTTTAATATCCTACTTTTTATCTGGTCTGCTGAGCGGAAACAAAGGATTCTACGTCACTTGGCAGTTTTCGGTCAACGAATCTTGCATCGGGCTATTCGACTGATGTGGGCCTTTGTTTATCTACCATCACGTACAATCATCATTTGACACAAATATTTGCACACAAAAGGTACATAATCTCTACACAACCCGATTAGCATGCCTTCCGCGGATCATTTGTTGATGTCATTTTTTGCGTTAGTGCCTCTTCAAAACATATCAAATCCAGGAGCCTTGTATTTTACGTTGAAGGAAGAGCATGTGATTCTGATGAAAAACGGTATTAGACCCATTCAGGGTGAAAGTACTCTAATACGACAATTTTTCTAATAAGAAACTTAAGAAGCTTAACCCTGATTTGAAGTTTATATCTCATTTCATAAGGAACACATCAGACCTGAAATTGAAAACGTTGTCATCGTTGTTTCTTATGCGGGGCACTACTTGTGCGTAAAAAAACCTACGCAAACTGCAAGGCACAAAAAAGCCGTACAAGATGCAAAACCATCAACAGATTGCTTGTTCTCGTATGCAAGAAGCTGTTAATGTAGCTGCGAGTAGCGAATTTGGCAGAATTTCATAGTCGAGAGTGAATCGTCACCCGCGAGTGAATGCAAATTTTCCGGTGCACCAAATTTTCCAACCTTGCATGTGTGTGGTGTGGCTTATAATTAAAATTAGGCCTAAGGATTGCTATGCCAAACACAGGATATTCCAAAGAGGGCAGAGGTTCACTTGAAAATAGCATAAAAAGGCCCCAATGAAACGTGGCGTTTTCACAGGTGATTAGAAAGTTTTCTGTGTGATTAAATAATGAATAAGAAAGATAAATGGTTCAGAACAACAAGTCAGCAGAAACTGGCAGAAACTTACCTCAGGAGCACAGCAACGAATTATGGATGGAACATTTTCTTCTAGCCTCGTTCACAAACCTAGGCATGGGATCAGTGGAGTGCATGGGAAATACAAGTTAGACGAATATTCGTCCAGACTCAGTTTCATTTTCCAGACTCAGTTTCATATTCGAGACTCAGATTCAGAAAAAACAAAAACCATCCCTTTTCTGCAAACAAAATAACATTTTATTGAAAAATGAATGAATCTCAACACGAGAACTCTATTAAACACATCTAAATCTGAAAACACCTTGTCGATCGCACAAACAATTTTTCTGGAAAAACGAGGTTTGTGTCTGACTCCTGCTTAGGCCCAATGCGAAGACCTTGGAAACTGTAACTTTTCTACAAACAAATTAACTTTTTATTGAAAAATGAATGAATTTCAACACGAGAACTCTATCATACAAACCTAAATCTGAAAACACCTTGTCGATCGCACAAACAGTTTTTCTGGAAAAAAGAGGTTTGTGTCTGATTCCTGCTTAGGCCCATTGCAAAGACCTTGGAAACTGTAACTTTTCTACAAACAAATTAACTTTTTATTGAAAAATGAATGAATTTCAACACGAGAACTCTATCATACAAACCTAAATCTGAAAACACCTTGTCGATCGCACAAACAGTTTTTCTGGAAAAAAGAGGTTTGTGTCTGATTCCTGCTTAGGCCCATTGCAAAGACCTTGGAAACTGTAACTTTTCTACAAACAAATTAACTTTTTATTGAAAAATGAATGAATTTCAACACGAGAACTCTATCAAGCACATCTAAATCCGAAAACACCTTGTCGATCGCAAAAACAGTTTTTCTGGAAAAACGAGGTTTGTGTCTGACTCCTGCCTAGGCCCAATGCGAAGACCTTGTAAACTGTAACTTTTCTACAAACAAATTAACTTTTTATTGAAAAATGAATGAATTTCAACACGAGAACTCTATCATACAAACCTAAATCTGAAAACACCTTGTCGATCGCACAAACAGTTTTTCTGGAAAAACGAGGTTTGTGTCTGACTCCTGCCTAGGCCCAATGCGAAGACCTTGGAAACTGTAACTTTTCTACAAACAAATTAACTTTTTATTGAAAAATGAATGAATTTCAACACGAGAACTCTATCATACAAACCTAAATCTGAAAACACCTTGTCGATCGCACAAACAGTTTTTCTGGAAAAACGAGGTTTGTGTCTGACTCCTGATTAGGCCCAATGCGAAGACCTTGGAAACTGTAACTTTTCTACAAACAAATTAACTTTTTATTGAAAAATGAATGAATTTCAACACGAGAACTCTATCATACACATCTAAATCCGAAAACACCTTGTCGATCGCAAAAACAGTTTTTCTGGAAAAACGAGGTTTGTGTCTGATTCCTGCTTAGGCCCATTGCGAAGACCTTGGAAACTGTAACTTTTCTACAAACAAATTAACTTTTTATTGAAAAATGAATGAATTTCAACACGAGAACTCTATCAAACACATCTAAATCCGAAAACACCTTGTCGATCGCACAAACAGTTTTTCTGGAAAAACGAGGTTTGTGTCTGACTCCTGCTTAGGCCCAATGCGAAGACCTTGGAAACTGTAACTTCCAAGGAGGAGGAGGGCAACACAATAAAAATAATTAGAATCAATTCCAAAAAAGAGGACTTTCGTAAGGCAATAAAAGACTCCATTCGAAAAGTGGGCAAAACTATCAGTCAGTCCCAAGCTGCATCTAAATGAAAATTGTTCCTGTAGTATTTGCGTTATTAAAATATACTTAGTTGGGGGCCCTATTGTGACATTAAAGGCCTTATGCAGCCAAATTTTCGACTTTGATTTTTTACTATATTCATAATATTCGAACTTTACTGATTTCATTGATACCAAATTTTACTCACTATCATTGCGGAAAGGGTGCGAAATTCCGTTTTGAAAATTGGTTCTCAACGCGACATTAGGCCTTCGCGGGTGACGTCACAATTATGACCACAAACACGACGCACTGTTCTTGCCAATGAAAACCGACGCACGTGGAGCTCGCGAGGATTGCTTCACAATGTCAGATACCGATGGCAGTGAGTTTCAAATGTCTTCTGATGACAAGCTAGACTCAGAAGATGAGGCTAGATCCAACAGCGACCATGGAGTTGTCCAACTGGGAGCTAAAGCTATGAAGCTATACCAAGACGAACCATTGGGAATAAGTCGGCTTATAGGCCAAGAATGACAGAAGTTGGCGACTATAAAGTACTTCGTGAAGAAGGATGACTGATAAAGAACGCGTATACTTAGGCCATGTGCCTTCGGAACAAAAACATAAACAAGAATAATGGTTAAACACAGCGATAATCAAAATACGAAAGTACGAGAGTCTGGGCTCTAGTCTTGACAAGTCACTTTATTACAGCGACGGCAGGGCAGAAGTTGAGAATCCAGACAGCATACCCATTGCCACCCTCGAGCCCAGATATAAGATAAGATACTTTCTTCTGCAGAGCATGAATTTTCCCCTTTATACCTGCAATTTCGGTATATGGATCAGTGAAGTCAGTTTCACACCATGCTTTCCGCACCAACGATAAAGGTCCAGTCAAACTATTCTACTCGATTCTACTCTCCTGATCCTGCACTAAACAAACTGCAGTGGCTTATTTTGTGAAAATTCACGCAAACCTTGAATATGTATCAACAAGCTTAGAATGGAGGGAAAGCGGCCGTGACCAAGAACGACTCTTACCTTTGTCTGTTCAACGCTCAATCAAAGTTCCACTGCCTTCTCTTCTGCGTTTGTAGCATCTAGGGTAAGGTGGAAGTAATTTGGGTCCAAGAGCAAATTTGGGTCTCTTTCCTTTTTTCGTTAAAACAGTCGTATAGGAATTTGATACATACGGTAGCTCATCGAACGATGAAATCTATTCTTTCATCCACGAGCTGTATCCATGGTGTCGAAGAACCATTGGATAATTTTCAGTGCTTCAATTTCGAGACTCCCCGGCATGAGCTTTGATAATAATTTGACATCGTAGTAAAGCCTTTCAATCACGCCACCACCGTACGATTTATTTTTGTTAACAAGTCATTACGGATCTCAAGTTCAATCATTTGGAAAGGTGTCAAAGTTTTTTCAGGATTCTTGCGATTCAATAGATTTTATTTCGATAATTTTGCAAGGTGGGAGCAATTTGGGTCCACTGGGGCTTCGTTCAACGAGTCGGGCTGTGTAAGAATTGATATTCATTTCATGGCTCTCACATCAAAACAGGAGGGTGCCCGCGCCCCGGCCAGTGGCCGGGGCATGGCCGGGGCAGGCCGGGGCTACTGGCCGGGGCATTTCCAGAACTTTTCCATTTATTTTGCCAACCCCGGCCAGCCCCGGCCATCTTCAAGTGTATTTATGATCTAATTTGCCACAATTGCTTAATTCAGCATATCTCTGAGAGGTAAAAAGCTTACGTATTCTTTAAGGCAGAAAGAATAGGGGATTTGGATCAACTGCTCCCTCCCAGTGTGATCAAAGTTGGAAAATTTACCAAACAAGGAAAAGGAGGTGCCCGCACCCCGGCCAGTGGCCGGGGCTACTGGCCGGGGCATTTCCAGAACTTTTCCGCCTATTTTGCCAGCCCCGGCCAGCCCCGGCCAGCCCCGGCCATCTACAATTGGGCCCCAGCCATCAGAACTTTTCCATTTATTTTGACAGTCCCGGCTGGCCCCGGCCAGCCCCGGCCGGTGGCCGGGGCGCGGGCACCCTCCTATCAAAACAAACATCAAGAAGATTTGAAACTGCATGAATAAATCGAAAACAGTGTTTGCAGGTACACTTCCGAGCACAATGAACGCAAGGATTTGCTTCTCTTAACTTTCAATTCAGGTAAAAACTTTGTTTACATTTCCATGTTGTCAAGAATTGGGCCCCGGCATTACAGATACTGATTTTCTCGAACATACCCAAATTTCCCGCCGACAGTTTGAAATGAGGACAGCGAAATTGCAAAACATTGTTCAAACTCTAGATTAGAGAACGGGAATAAGTTCCCGAGAACGACCGGTAATTCAATGTATGCAAAACGAAAAAAAAATCGTCAACTTTTGCTACGAATCCGTAAAGGTATTCTGTTTATTTGGAAAAGTGCCCTTTTAGGCCCAATGGTCGATGGTGACGAACAAATCTAACCCACTAAATATATGTAAAGATTGAATATTTTCTTTCGGGAATGTGTGGACGGATACATCTTTTATAAATTGTGTATTCTTGCAGCTTTCTCGATTTGGTGCTCCAGCGACAAATGACCTCCCACGCGAAGTGTTTCCCATACTTTTTGAAGCAGTGGCCATTGCTTGCACAGTGTCTCCAATGCGCGCTGTATCGTCGGTCATAATTGTGACGTCACATTTGTCAGTTAAATGTCGCGTTGAAATAGCGAAATCACACAACTTTGACACACAATTTCTTCAACTTAAACTCATAATTTCCATCTCAAACTTCCACAAAGTTTTTATGACACTATGAACTATCTAAAATCATCAAAAAATCGAGGACCAAAATTTGGCTGCATAAAGCCTTTAAGAGATAGGCCCCCTGTGGATTGTTGTTGTTGTTGATAGAGCTGAGATCGTGTTTGCTCTGAGTGAAAACATGCCGTGTATTTCATGAGTGAAATCCTTTTGAATCCTGAGACTGGATACTAAAGTTCCCCAGCTTCCATCAGAGAACAGACTTGATGATGCAACAAGAGAGAACATTACCTGGGGATCTTCAATGGAATTTCGTAATAAAACATTTTGTCAAGCAGGACTTTAACACAATCCTCGTTTTTCCAGAAAATCTGTTCCAGCGATAGACAGGGGTTTTTTTGGATTTAGATGTGTTTGATAGAGTTCTCGTGTTGAAATTCATTCATTTTTCAATAAAAAGTTAATTTGTTTGTAGAAAAGTTACAGTTTACAAGGTCTTCGCAATGGGCCTAAGCAGGAGTCAGACACAAACCTCGTTTTTCCAGAAAAACTGTTTGTGCGATCGACAAAGTGTTTTCGGATTTAGATTTGTTTGATAGAGTTCTCGTGTTGAAATTCATTCATTTTTCAATAAAAAGTTAATTTGTTTGTAGAAAAGTTACAGTTTCCAAGGTCTTTGCATTGGGCCTAAGCAGGAGTCAGACACAAACCTCGTTTTTCCAGAAAAACTGTTTGTGCGATCGACAAGGTGTTTTCGGATTTAGATGTGTATGATAGAGTTCTCGTGTTGAAATTCATTCATTTTTCAATAAAAAGTTAATTTGTTTGTAGAAAAGTTACAGTTTCCAAGGTCTTCGCATTGGGCCTAAGCAGGAGTCAGACACAAACCTCGTTTTTCCAGAAAAACTGTTTGTGCGATCGACAAGGTGTTTTCGGATTTAGATGTGTTTGATAGAGTTCTCGTGTTGAAATTCATTCATTTTTCGATGAAAAGTTAATTTGTTTGTAGAAAAGTTACAGTTTCCAAGGTCTTCGCATTGGGCCTAAGCAGGAGTCAGACACAAACCTCGTTTTTCCAGAAAAACTGTTTGTGCGATCGACAAGGTGTTTTCGGATTTAGATGTGTTTGATAGAGTTCTCGTGTTGAAATTCATTCATTTTTCAATAAAAAGTTAATTTGTTTGTAGAAAAGTTACAGTTTCCAAGGTCTTCGCATTGGGCCTAAGCAGGAGTCAGACACAAACCTCGTTTTTCCAGAAAAACTGTTTGTGCGATCGACAAGGTGTTTTCGGATTTAGATGTGTTTGATAGAGTTCTCGTGTTGAAATTCATTCATTTTTCAATAAAATGTTATTTTGTTTTCAGAAAAGGGATGGTTTTTGTGTTTTCTGAATCTGAGTCTCGAATATGAAACTGAGTCTGGAAAATGAAACTGAGTCTGGACGAATATTCGTCTAACTTGTATATGGTTGGTACCGGTTGCCGAAATCGTGGTATATTTGACGCCATTTTGCTTTGCATAAATTATTAGCTACACACGTACTACAAACTCTCTTATTCACTCTATAGTGAAAAGACTTCCACAGCATAAACCATATGTCAATAGATTTTGATGCATAACATACCATGTAATAAGTCCATTAAAAATTGGAGGAAGTAAGAAATATGACGAAAAATGACCGACCTTCTTCCACCGATGCAGCGGTGAATAATTGAAAATAAATAGCAAATTAAAGTTGGGAAAGGTAAGGAATGGGGTTTTACGTCGATTTTTGGCATCCCGAAGTCATTTGCCCGGCGCAAAACTGAGTTAGCGCGCAAAAAGGCGCGGGCCAAAACTTTACCCCATCCTTGAACCCCCCTCACGAAGCCCCTAGGGGCAGTATTGTACCCAAAATGGTATTGAAAGACTCCCAGAAGGTCGGTCTCTTGAAATCTCTTTTCCGTCTTTAAATCGATTCAGTAACCATCGAGCATCGACTCCAAACGTAACGTCAGGTCGAAAAAAATATTTTTTTTCCTTGACCCCCATTTATGACGTCATAATGACCCCCAACTTTCTTGAAACCCAAAAATTCGAGCTTTCCATTGTCCATTACCCCTTTTAAACTACTCACCAGCCCTACACATAAAACATATTTTTCTCCACAATCATTTGAAATAGGACCATTTTTGAATGGGAATCAATAGGAATGGTCCCCAAAATGACCAAATATAGCTAATTTTTCCTACGTGCGCAGACGGATAGGGCTCAAACTCCACCAACTGGGGCACAGACATAACATTTAAGTATACCAACGATCCTTTTCTCAATCCTTTGTGCTGTTTTCCCGTGACAGCGATCCAAAGTTGACCAATTTCTCGCCAAAGCCAAGCAATAACTCTTTGGAATAATTATTGAGCCTTTTGTTATTGAATAGCCAATCAAATTGCGAATTTTACCTGGCCGGTACGAGGGTCAGTACTGACGTAGGAAACTGGCCCTCGGAACCAGGTTGGGGTAGACGTAGACTCAACTCGCTCCCACCAGGGTGTTGGGTGTTTGCGAGCGACTAATAGCGACTAGAGCGACACGAGCGACACAGTTTCAGTTTCAGTTCATCATATTTAAATTCACTACACACAACTTATAATCCCAACAATACAAACAAATAACTTAACTACAAATGTTACACGGAAAATTAATACAATGATACAAAAATTAATTACAATATTAAGAAAAGATACAAAGAGGGGCTAAAATAAGTTGTATGCAGGGAATTACTTAAAGGGTCTGTTTCATCCAGCATGCCTTGCACGTGTCGTCTCTTGGTTGGCCTTTGTTTGTCGCCATTTCCATGGCCCATGAAAATGGCGACAAACAAAGGCCAACCAAGAGACGACACGTGCAAGGAATGCTGGATGAAACATACCCTTTAAAGGAGGAGCTCTCTCAGTAGGTAAACTAATCGAGGAGAGAGCTCCCCCTATCTTAAGATATAATCAGATCAATTTTTGTGAGTTTAAATACCGGGTGAGCCAGAAAAAAGTTCCCACTTTTGAAAACTAATAACACCAAGACTACTGCACGGATTTGAATCATTCAAATTCTAGTAAAAAGTCGAAAGATCAAAGTACTTTTGTGATTTTTCGTGTTTCGTGGAGGTGTAGGTGAAATCGGTCGAGGCTTGCCAAGCCTTGTTCGGGGCACTTCAAGTCTGGAGATAAAACCTCCTTTCAAATTTATAACATATTTCGCACGATGGAAACTTATGCCATGAATGCAGAGTAGTATAATACATAAATTTCTCAAGAGCATTGCAATATGACTTGAAATGCGAGAACTAACCTTAGCAATTTTTTTCAGTTAACATAGAAATCGAAAGGGCATTGAATCTTGAATCAAAGAAACAACGGCGGAAGGACAATGGCAAGAACAATCGGAAACGTGGATACATGGCGTTCTGGGATTCTTCTTAGAACAATCAATATTGTTATTACCATTGTCTCTCGCCCGGAAATTCTATTGTCTAAGGTTTAGTGCCTGATCAGTTTTGGAAAGGCCATAACTCCGAGAAACAGTGAGACATTTAAAACGGCATCCAAATCTGGATACCCAAACATCTGGTGAGTAGGTTTCTTCAGGAAAATTCGGGAAATTTCCAGCAGTTTTTGGTCCTGGGTGCGTTTTGTGAAGGTAAGTAAAATTCAGAAAAATCTTCACATATTTCTTCTGTGTTCCTCACTTATTCCCCGTCTGATTAGTCCGTGAAAATGCGACTTTGAATGTTTCCGACCAGGGCCACGAACAGAAATCGGCAAAAACATTTGATTCTTATCTTGGCACATAATCAATGCACGCAGATGTTAAGGAGAAAATAGGGACCCTATTGGGATGTGCGAAGAATTCTGGTGGATGTAAAATATTGGGGCGAGAATGAATTTCTGTGTTTTCCATAGAGTGGTGGTGTCAAAGAGGACACTGCTTGTTTGTTGCTGTTGTATTTTATATTCTTTTGATAATCGAGGGAGAAGTCTGGAATGTGAAAGCCGAGGTGAAAACCATGAATCTGAGAACTGGAAGTGGGTGTTTGGAGTATACAGATGGAATTCTTCGACACTGAACTCGTTACTTCCAGTGATCATGTTAACTATTAGGATGTGAGACAAATCAGTTGTTTTTTTTCTGTCTCAGCTAGTTACTCATCGTTTACATGGGGAACTAAACTTCTACCCTAAAATATCGGCTTTAGTAAACATACAATTTCCAGACAATTCTTTTCTCTGACATGCTTCAAAAAGCGGCCTAAGCCCCCTCGAGCAACTTATTAGCAATCTCCTCCCGCAGATAAATTTCCTCTCCTTTCAAGAGTAAAGGCTGGGAGGAGTGGTGGAATTTTCAAACAGTTGCTTTGTAAAACCGCTTAATGAATCCGGAAGGAAAACAATTGCACTTGCATATCATTTCAAGTGAGAAGAATCATTCAAATTCCTGGTGAATGGTAGTGAGTACAGGTTAGCAAACGATTGTCTTTTCCATCTAAGTGTTCTGAGCTGCACTCACTTAACTTTGTTAACAGCTAATTTTCATCATAAATGTCGCTGTCAAGTTGCCAGATAAAAGTTCAAAATTATCTAGCCTAATTGAGGCTCTGATGACTACTTCAATGGTCAAACTATTTTAGGTTTGCCTACCTATTGTTACACTTTTGGCACGAAAAGCGTCCGTAGATACCTGGCTAGCTAGCTACCTAGCTACCTTGCTCGCTTCCTTCCTATACAAACTCTCCCCCATCACATAATGTGCTCATTCTTCGCACATAAAAATGAGGTAATCAGATCTAAATGGACATTTTGTAATAAATTCCCATTTGACTGTTTATCAAATAACATACACTTTTACTAAAATCGAAGCTTAAATCGGGAAACTTTTGAGGGCATCCGTCATTTACTTGTCTAATTTAAGAATACCAAAGTGCAAAAAGGCTCCGCGCAAACTTCACCGGAATCATGAATGTGAGAAAGTGGTTCCTGTCTTATACGTTTTCGCATATGTTCTAGAGTTAAAACCTTCGATGAATGTTTTACTGAAGCAAAGTTTTACGACGGTAAGGTCCATTAAGTGAGATACTACCAGCAGATGCTTTGTTGATAACAATGAAATCAAAATTGTTTCTCTCATGTATGCATTAACTTATGTGGTTAAAAAGCCCCATTTCAGTATCAGTAACTGTTATATAATAACTACAAAACAAAAGTCCTTCTCGGTTATGCATTTGCTTATACCATGGGCGATGATGCACCGATTTTTTGGGAAAGGAGGGTAAAAATTGCAGAATTTCTTACCCATTAGCTGCCTAGTTATCCAGTCCACATAGCTGTTGGCCACTTTGAGCAGAAACGATCAGAATACCTTTTTGTCCCTGCGCTTACGTTTTGCGTCGCTAAGAAGGAGGTATGCACTTCAATTCACATGTGGGCCTAAGTAAAACAGAGGCAGACAAATCGAAACGAAGGGCAAAAAATTAAGGACAAAAAGGTATTCTGATCGTTTCTACTCAAAGTGGCCAACAGCTGTGTGGATTGGATAACTAGGCAGCTAATGGGTAAGAAATTCAACAATTTTTACCCTCCTTTCCCAAAAAATCGGTTCATCATCGCCCATGCTTATACACTTCATGAAAGCCACCGCAGCTAAGCCATTTCCTGGAAAGATCATATGCAAATGGTTTCTCTCCAATACGTATTCACTTATGTGGTTAAACAGCGCCACTTCAGTATCAGTAACTGTTATATAATAACTACAAAACAAAAGTCCTTCTCGGGCGTGCATTCGCTTATACTCTTCTACTCTTCATGTTAGCCACCGCAGGTAAGTCTTTTCCTGGAAAGATCATATGCAAATGGTTTCTCTCCAATACGTATTCACTTATGTGGTTAAACAGCGCCACTTCAGTATCAGTAACTGTTATATAATAACTACAAAACAAAAGTCCTTCTCGGGTTCTCGGGCATGCATTTGCTTATACGCTTCATGCAAGTCTTTTCTCGGAAAGATCATATGCAAATGGTATCTCTCAAATATGTATTCACTTATATGGTTAAAGAGCCCTGCTTCAGTATCAGTAACTGTTATATAATAACTACCAGACTAAAGTCCTTCTCGGCATGCATTTGCTTATCCGCTTCATGAAAGCCACCGCAGGTAAGTCATTTCCTGGAAAGATCATATGCAAATGGTTTCTCTCCAATATGTATTCACGTATGTGGTTAAACAGCCCCATTTCAGTATCAGTAACTGTTATATAATAACTACAAAACAAAAGTCCTTCTCGGGCGTGCATTCGCTTATACTCTTCTACTCTTCATGTTAGCCACCGTAGGTAAGTCTTTTCCTGGAAACATCATATGCAAATGGTTTCTCTCCAATATGTATTCACTTATGTGTTTCATTGGCCCCACTGCTAGTAGCTGTGTTTCCTCTTAAATATGATACACAACAAACGTCTTTCTTAGCCCACATTGGCTTTTACTTATCATGCCAGCCTCCATAGGTAAATCTTTTCCCAGAACGACCATATGAAAACAGTTTCTTTCTAATATGTATTCACTTATGTGGCTCAAGGGCCCCACTTCCAGTAACTGTTTCCTTAAATATCATAAACAACAAGGTCTCTCTCAAGCATCCATTTTCTTATGATTTTTCAAGCCAGCTACCATAGATAAATCCATTCTTACAATAATCACATGTAAAGGGTTTCTTTGCATTATGCATTCGCTTCTGTGTTTCACGATTCCCACCCTAAGTAACTGTTTTTCTTTGGTGAACATGATACAAAACAAACGTCTTTCTGAGGCATGCATTGACTTTACTTTCCAAGCCAGCCACCGGAGGTAAATCTTTTCGCAGAATGATCATATGAAAACTGTTTCTTTACAATATTTATTCATTTCTGTGGTTCAAGGGCCCCACTTCCAGACACCCCTTTTTCTCTTAAATATGACACACAACAGAGGTCTCTCTTTACTTTGCATTCGCAAAATGGCTCTTCGAGCACTTTTCTCAATTGATTCTTTTCGAGAAGAATAAAAATTAAAGGCCCCCTCCCTAGCATGTGTTCGCTTGTGCATTTGAAGACTCCATCTTCGCTTGAACATTTTCTTACAAACATCACACGAATACGCTTTCTCTTTCCTATGTATTTGCTGATGCATCTTCAGATCAACACTTTGATCAAACGCATTCCCAAAATATCACACTTAAATGCTCTCCCTCCAGTGTGTATTTGCTGGTGTATCACAAGACTTTCAGAATCAACAAATGCTTTCCTACAAGCATCACAAAAGAACAGTTTCTCTTAACAATGTATCAGCTTGTGCATTTGAAGACTCCTATTTCGCTTGAACATTTTCTTACAAACATCGCATGAATACAGTTTTTCTTCTGTATGTGTTCCCTGATGCATCTTCAGATTACCCTTTTGAACAAAGGCCTTCCCACAAATATCACAGCCAAAGGGTCTCTCTCCAGTATGAATCAGCTTATACTGGGCAAAGTTTCCAGAAACATTAAATGATTTTCCACAGACATCGCAAGAAAACGGTTTCTCTCCGGTATGTATTCGCTTATGTCTCTTAAGTTTGCTACTTTCAACGAAAGCTTTCCCACATACATCACATAAAAATGGTTTCTCCCCAGTATGTATTCGCTGATGTTTTGTCAGGGCACTTCTTTCAACAAATGTTTTCCCACAAACATCGCATGAAAATGGTCTCTCCCCAGTATGTATTCGCTGATGGTTTGTCAGGGCACTTTTTTCAACAAATTTTTTCCCACAAACATCACATAAAAATGGTTTCTCCCCAGTATGTATTCGCTGATGTTTTCTCAGGGCACTTCTTTCAACAAATGTTTTCCCACAAACATCACATGAAAATGGTTTCTCCCCAGTATGTATTCGCTCATGCTTTGTCAGGGTACTTTTTTGAACAAATGCTTTCCCACAAACATCACATGAAAATGGTTTCTCCCCAGTATGCATTCTCATATGTATTTTAAGTTGGCCATTGTCAGTAAATGCCCGTCTGCAAACATCACATGAAAATGGTTTCTCCCCAGTATGGATACGCCGATGTATTTTCATGCTTCTACTTTGAGCAAATGCTTTCCAACAAACATCACATGAAAATGGCTTCTCCCCAGTATGCATTCTCATATGTATTTTAAGTTGGCCATTGTCAGTAAATGCCCATCTGCAAATATCACATGAAAATGGTTTCTCCCCAGTATGGATACGCCGATGTATTTTCATGCTTCTACTTTGAGCAAATGCTTTCCCACAAACATCACATGAAAATGGTTTCTCCCCAGTATGCAATCTCATATGTATTTTAAGTTGGCCATTGTCAGTAAATGCCCGTCTGCAAACATCACATGAAAATGGTTTCTCCCCGGTATGAATACGCCGATGTATTTTCATGCTTCTACTTTGAGCAAATGCTTTCCAACAAACATGACATGAAAATGGCTTCTCCCCAGTATGCATTCTCATATGTATTTTAAGTTGGCCATTGTCAGTAAATGCCCATCTGCAAATATCACATGAAAATGGTTTCTCCCCAGTATGGATACGCCGATGTATTTTCATGCTTCTACTTTGAGCAAATGCTTTCCCACAAACATCACATGAAAATGGTTTCTCCCCAGTATGCAATCTCATATGTATTTTAAGTTGGCCATTGTCAGTAAATGCCCGTCTGCAAACATCACATGAAAATGGTTTCTCCCCGGTATGAATACGCCGATGTATTTTCAGGCTACTACTTTGAGCAAATGCTTTCCCACAGAGATCACATGAAAATGGCTTCTCCCCAGTGTGCACTCGCATGTGTCTTTTAAGTTGCTCTTTGTTAGCAAATGCCTTCCTACAAATATGACATGAAAATGGTTTCTCTCCAGTATGTATTCGCTTGTGTACTTTCAGTCTGCTCCTCCAAGTACATACTTTCCCACAAATTTCACACGAAAATGGCTTCTCCCCACTTTCAGTTCCAGTATGAATACTTCGATGTACTTCAAGGCCTTTATGCGTACTGAATAATTTGCCACAAACAACACATGAATATGTGTTTTCGCTGCTATGGGTACTTTCATGTCTCTTCAACTTAATAGCTGTTGCGAAATCCTCGTGGCATATAGTACATATATTGGAGGACAATTGGTCATGTTCGTCTGGACCATGCTTCTTACTGTTCTGTGTTGTATTAACTTCGTGTGATTCATCGTTGTCTCTGTTTCGCTGTGTTATTGGCACTCGAAGAGACCTTCTCAATCTTCGATTTGGTCCTTAAAATGAAATGACAGATGACTTTTAACATGAAATTTCTCCCAGTTGTGGATATTTAGGGGGTGAAAGGTGCAATCGCCCCTCAAATGTTGGCTAGAAAAAAGGATCCTTTGTTTGAAAAAAATAGAAATAAACAACGCTATTTACTGAAACAGTAGCCTTGCCACTCAATATTTGGCAAAGTGTTCGCCACTGATTTCTCTGCAATTACTGTGAGGAGGTTAAAAGGAATATAAGGCATTCTCAAATTTATCAAATTTATCAGTAACAGTAATCTAGATCACTTCATTCACAGCAATCTCTGAGAATAAAACAGCAAGACAATCACAACCTGATTTCCTACAGAATGTAAATAAACTGCTACACCATGAGTTGAATTACAAATGGTAGTCAAGGTTTTCTGAACGGTTTATCGAAAAATCCGTCAAAAAAGAGCGGCAGATTCCTATAATGTAAATTCAAAAATCTAAGCAATGTATGTTATAAATCAAAGAGCCCTTGCGGGGACTCATGGAGCCAATATGCACACCACGACTGAGGCCTAGGTGCCATGCTGCATTGATTCTACGCATGCGCATGTAGTGTTGAAGCTCCCAATCCCTTCTCGTTTTCGCGTTTGGGGGGTTTCCCAGAAACCCATATCGAGGCGCAGCGTAGAATCAATGCAACATGGCGCCTAGGCCTCAGCCGTGGTGTTCATATTGGCTGAAATATTTGGTCAAAGACAATGAAGCAGTTAGAGACAACAACAGCATCGTAAGTTTGAATGAATATATTTGTTTATGATGTGATCTAAGCATTTTTAGGTTAACACAGTAGTCTTCTTCCGCCCATGCTCCGAAATGTAATAATTTTACCGGGTGACCCAGAAAAAAGTGACCCTACGCGATCCGTTATATAAAAAAAACTAGGAAGCCGATTGAGATGATTCAAACACAGTTCTGTCATTGAAAGACTACGCTACATTACGAGTATTTTCCGCAAATTTTTCAAGCACGGTAAATCTCCAGAATTAAGGATTTCGAAGAAAATGGCACGCTTGAAATCCTAGAAAAACAGGGAATCGATTTACAGCCATTTCAGATCTTTAAAACAATGAGAAACGTGCTTTAATTCAGGCTGGGAATTGGCAACTCATTCGAAAATTTTCAAAGCAAGTTTATTGTCCCAAGGTACCTAAAACATTCTTTTCTCAAGGGAGGGTATTCCTGCTTTTTCTGCAAACAATGCTTGAAGGTTTCGATTTTCGTGGAAAATCTAACATCTTTGAAAATCCATGAGCCACAGGGCAAATTAATACCAAATGCTTAGGTACCTAGGGACCAGCAACGTTCGCTAGAAACTTTCGACTGAGAAGCCTATTCCCAGCCTGAAGCAGAGCATGCCCCTCATTGTTTTCATGATGTGAAGTGGCTTGAAATCGATCTCCTGTTTTTGGCGACTTTTTCACGATTTCAAGCTCGCCATTTTCCACGAAATCCTTAATTCTGGAAATTTACCGTGCTTAAAAAATTGCAAAAAATACTCTAAAAGTAGCTTAGTTTATTAGCGACAGAACTGTGTTTGAATCATCTCAATCCGTCTTTTAGTTGTTTTCCTATAACGGATCGCGTCGGGTCACTTTTTTCCGGGTCACCCGGTATATGAATAGAAAAAAAGATGAGATGGATTAAGAATATTAGACAGATCACTATAGTATTAGCAATCACAAGTTTTGATGTACTGCAATTGCAAATGTTGCTTACAAAGGCTGTAAAGTTGATTAAGTTTAGGGAGAAATTCACTTCTTAACAAGTAAAATCGGTGATGCAGCAATATCTCCAGACTTAGAAAAGATGGCATTTTTTGTTAATTTTGTTCAACCATAGACTCATTGAACTCTCAGGATATCATTATGGATAATGTGGTTTCAAAAAATCATTTTTAGCAAAATGCCCTCATGCGTTGCTACAAACCGAGAAATGAGATTGTTGACCAACAACAAACTAACGAGTAATCAAACTACGGTAGGGAGAACTGAATAATTGGTAAAATGATTTTGGCTTTTTCTTGAAATTTTCAGGTATTCCATTTTGGAACATAATCAATGCACGGGAGGTGTTGCAAAGAAAATGAGGTAATCAGATCTAAATGGGCATTTTGTAATAAATTCCCGTTTGACTATTTATCAAATAACATACAATTCTACTAAAATCGAAGCTTAAATCGGGAAACTTTTTTGGGACATCCGTCATTTACTTGTGTAATTCAAGACCACCAAAGTGCAAAAAGGCTCCGCACAAAATTCACGGGATTCATGAATGTGAGAAAGTGGTTTCTCTCGTATCTGTTTTCACATATGTTTTAGAGTTCAAATCTCGGTTCAATGTTTTACTGAAGCAAAGATTTACGACGGTAAGGTCCTTTACGTGAGATACTACCAGCAGATGCTTTGTTGACATCAATGAAATCAAAGTTGCTTCTCTCCTCTATGTATTCACTTATGTGGTTAAACAGCCCCGTTTCAGTATATAATATGATAACTGATATATAATAACTACAAAACAAAAGTCCTTCTCGGGCGTGCATTTGCTTATACTCTTCTACTCTTCATGCTAGCAACCGCAGGTAAGTATTTTCCTGGAAAGATCATATGCAAATGGTTTCTCTCCAATATGTATTCACTTATGTGGTTAAACAGCCCAATTTCAGTATCAGTAACTGATATAGAATAACTACAAAACAAAAGTCCTTCTCGGGCATGCATTTGCTTATACGCTTCATGCTAGCAACCGCAGGTAAGTATTTTCCTGGAAAGATCATATGCAAATGGTTTCTCTCCAATATGTATTCACGTATGTGGTTAAACAGCCCCATTTCAGTATCAGTAACTGTTATATAATAACTACAAAACAAAAGTCCTTCTCGGGCGTGCATTCGCTTATACTCTTCTACTCTTCATGTTAGCCACCGCAGGTAAGTCTTTTCCTGGAAAGATCATATGCAAATGGTTTCTCTCCAATATGTATTCACGTATGTGGTTAAACAGCCCCATTTCAGTATCAGTAACTGTTATATAATAACTACAAAACAAAAGTCCTTCTCGGGCGTGCATTCGCTTATACTCTTCTACTCTTCATGTTAGCCACCGCAGGTAAGTCTTTTCCTGGAAAGATCATATGCAAATGGTTTCTCTCCAATATGTATTCACGTATGTGGTTAAACAGCCCCATTTCAGTATCAGTAACTGTTATATAATAACTACAAAACAAAAGTCCTTCTCGGGCGTGCATTCGCTTATACTCTTCTACTCTTCATGTTAGCCACCGCAGGTAAGTCTTTTCCTGGAAAGATCATATGCAAATGGTTTCTCTCCAATATGTATTCACGTATGTGGTTAAACAGCCCCATTTCAGTATCAGTAACTGTTATATAATAACTGCAAAACAAAAGTCCTTCTCGGGCGTGCATTCGCTTATACTCTTCTACTCTTCATGTTAGCCACCGCAGGTAAGTCTTTTCCTGGAAAGATCATATGCAAATGGTTTCTCTCCAATATGTATTCACGTATGTGGTTAAACAGCCCCATTTCAGTATCAGTAACTGTTATATAATAACTACAAAACAAAAGTCCTTCTCGGGCGTGCATTCGCTTATACTCTTCTACTCTTCATGTTAGCCACCGCAGGTAAGTCTTTTCCTGGAAAGATCATATGCAAATGGTTTCTCTCCAATATGTATTCACGTATGTGGTTAAACAGCCCCATTTCAGTATCAGTAACTGTTATATAATAACTACAAAACAAAAGTCCTTCTCGGGCGTGCATTCGCTTATACTCTTCCACTCTTCATGTTAGCCACCGCAGGTAAGTCTTTTCCTGGAAAGATCATATGCAAATTGTTTCTCTCCAATATGTATTCACGTATGTGGTTAAACAGCCCCATTTCAGTATCAGTAACTGTTATATAATAACTACAAAACAAAAGTCCTTCTCGGGCGTGCATTCGCTTATACTCTTCCACTCTTCATGTTAGCCACCGCAGGTAAGTCTTTTCCTGGAAAGATCATATGCAAATGGTTTCTCTCCAATATGTATTCACGTATGTGGTTAAACAGCCCCATTTCAGTATCAGTAACTGTTATATAATAACTGCAAAACAAAAGTCCTTCTCGGGCGTGCATTCGCTTATACTCTTCTACTCTTCATGTTAGCCACCGCAGGTAAGTCTTTTCCTGGAAACATCATATGCAAATGGTTTCTCTCCAATATGTATTCACGTATGTGGTTAAACAGCCCCATTTCAGTATCAGTAACTGTTATATAATAACTACAAAACAAAAGTCCTTCTCGGGCGTGCATTCGCTTATACTCTTCTACTCTTCATGTTAGCCACCGCAGGTAAGTCTTTTCCTGGAAAGATCATATGCAAATGGTTTCTCTCCAATATGTATTCACGTATGTGGTTAAACAGCCCCATTTCAGTATCAGTAACTGTTATATAATAACTACAAAACAAAAGTCCTTCTCGGGCGTGCATTCGCTTATACTCTTCTACTCTTCATGTTAGCCACCGCAGGTAAGTCTTTTCCTGGAAAGATCATATGCAAATGGTTTCTCTCCAATATGTATTCACGTATGTGGTTAAACAGCCCCATTTCAGTATCAGTAACTGTTATATAATAACTACAAAACAAAAGTCCTTCTCGGGCGTGCATTCGCTTATACTCTTCCACTCTTCATGTTAGCCACCGCAGGTAAGTCTTTTCCTGGAAAGATCATATGCAAATGGTTTCTCTCCAATATGTATTCACGTATGTGGTTAAACAGCCCCATTTCAGTATCAGTAACTGTTATATAATAACTGCAAAACAAAAGTCCTTCTCGGGCGTGCATTCGCTTATACTCTTCTACTCTTCATGTTAGCCACCGCAGGTAAGTCTTTTCCTGGAAACATCATATGCAAATGGTTTCTCTCCAATATGTATTCACGTATGTGGTTAAACAGCCCCATTTCAGTATCAGTAACTGTTATATAATAACTACAAAACAAAAGTCCTTCTCGGGCGTGCATTCGCTTATACTCTTCTACTCTTCATGTTAGCCACCGCAGGTAAGTCTTTTCCTGCAAACATCATATGCAAATGGTTTCTCTCCAATATGTATTCACGTATGTGGTTAAACAGCCCCATTTCAGTATCAGTAACTGTTATATAATAACTACAAAACAAAAGTCCTTCTCGCGCGTGCATTCGCTTATACTCTTCTACTCTTCATGTTAGCCACCGCAGGTAAGTCTTTTCCTGGAAAGATCATATGCAAATGGTTTCTCTCCAATATGTATTCACGTATGTGGTTAAACAGCCCCATTTCAGTATCAGTAACTGTTATATAATAACTACAAAACAAAAGTCCTTCTCGGGCGTGCATTCGCTTATACTCTTCTACTCTTCATGTTAGCCACCGCAGGTAAGTCTTTTCCTGGAAAGATCATATGCAAATGGTTTCTCTCCAATATGTATTCACGTATGTGGTTAAACAGCCCCATTTCAGTATCAGTAACTGTTATATAATAACTACAAAACAAAAGTCCTTCTCGGGCGTGCATTCGCTTATACTCTTCTACTCTTCATGTTAGCCACCGAAGGTAAGTCTTTTCCTGGAAACATCATATGCAAATTGTTTCTCTCCAATATGTATTCACTTATGTGGTTAAACAGCCCCGCTTCAGTATCAGTAACTGATATAGAATAACTACAAAACAAAAGTCCTTCTCGGGCGTGCATTCGCTTATACTCTTCTACTCTTCATGTTAGCCACCGCAGGTAAGTCTTTTCCTGGAAAGATCATATGCAAATGGTTTCTCTCCAATATGTATTCACTTTAAAGAGCCCCGCTTCAGTATCAGTAACTGTTATGTAATAACTACAAAACAAAAGTCCTTCTCGGGCGTGCATTCGCTTATACTCTTCTACTCTTCATGCTAGCAACCGCAGGTAAGTCTTTTCCTGGAAAGATCATATGCAAATGGTTTCTCTCCAATATGTATTCACTTTAAAGAGCCCCGCTTCAGTATCAGTAACTGTTATATAATAACTACAAAACAAAACTCCTTCTCGGGCGTGCATTCGCTTATACTCTTCTACTCTTCATGTTAGCCACCGCAGGTAAGTCTTTTCCTGGAAACATCATATGCAAATGGTTTCTCTCCAATATGTATTCACTTATGTGGTTAAACAGCCCCATTTCAGTATCAGTAACTGTTATATAATAACTACAAAACAAAAGTCCTTCTCGGGCGTGCATTTGCTTATACTCTTCTACTCTTCATGTTAGCCACCGCAGGTAAGTCTTTTCCTGGAAACATCATATGCAAATGGTTTCTCTCCAATATGTATTCACTTATGTGGTTAAACAGCCCCATTTCAGTATCAGTAACTGTTATATAATAACTACAAAACAAAAGTCCTTCTCGGGCGTGCATTCGCTTATACTCTTCTACTCTTCATGTTAGCCACCGCAGGTAAGTCTTTTCCTGGAAAGATCATATGCAAATGGTTTCTCTCCAATATGTATTCACGTATGTGGTTAAACAGCCCCATTTCAGTATCAGTAACTGTTATATAATAACTACAAAACAAAAGTCCTTCTCGGGCGTGCATTTGCTTATACTCTTCTACTCTTCATGTTAGCCACCGCAGGTAAGTCTTTTCCTGGAAAGATCATATGCAAATGGTTTCTCTCCAATATGTATTCACGTATGTGGTTAAACAGCCCCATTTCAGTATCAGTAACTGTTATATAATAACTACAAAACAAAAGTCCTTCTCGGGCGTGCATTTGCTTATACTCTTCTACTCTTCATGTTAGCCACCGCAGGTAAGTCTTTTCCTGGAAAGATCATATGCAAATGGTTTCTCTCCAATATGTATTCACGTATGTGGTTAAACAGCCCCATTTCAGTATCAGTAACTGTTATATAATAACTACAAAACAAAACTCCTTCTCGGGCGTGCATTCGCTTATACTCTTCTACTCTTCATGTTAGCCACCGCAGGTAAGTCTTTTCCTGGAAACATCATATGCAAATGGTTTCTCTCCAATATGTATTCACTTATGTGGTTAAACAGCCCCGCTTCAGTATCAGTAACTGTTATATAATAACTACAAAACAAAAGTCCTTCTCGGGCGTGCATTTGCTTATACTCTTCTACTCTTCATGTTAGCCACCGCAGGTAAGTCTTTTCCTGGAAAGATCATATGCAAATGGTTTCTCTCCAATATGTATTCACTTATGTGGTTAAACAGCCCCATTTCAGTATCAGTAACTGTTATATAATAACTACAAAACAAAAGTCCTTCTCGGGCGTGCATTTGCTTATACTCTTCTACTCTTCATGTTAGCCACCGCAGGTAAGTCTTTTCCTGGAAACATCATATGCAAATGGTTTCTCTCCAATATGTATTCACTTATGTGGTTAAACAGCCCCATTTCAGTATCAGTAACTGTTATATAATAACTACAAAACAAAAGTCCTTCTCGGGCGTGCATTTGCTTATACTCTTCTACTCTTCATGTTAGCCACCGCAGGTAAGTCTTTTCCTGGAAAGATCATATGCAAATGGTTTCTCTCCAATATGTATTCACGTATGTGGTTAAACAGCCCCATTTCAGTATCAGTAACTGTTATATAATAACTACAAAACAAAAGTCCTTCTCGGGCGTGCATTTGCTTATACTCTTCCACTCTTCATGTTAGCCACCGCAGGTAAGTCTTTTCCTGGAAACATCATATGCAAATGGTTTCTCTCCAATATGTATTCACTTATGTGGTTAAACAGCCCCATTTCAGTATCAGTAACTGTTATATAATAACTACAAAACAAAAGTCCTTCTCGGGCGTGCATTTGCTTATACTCTTCTACTCTTCATGTTAGCCACCGCAGGTAAGTCTTTTCCTGGAAAGATCATATGCAAATGGTTTCTCTCCAATATGTATTCACTTATGTGGTTAAACAGCCCCATTTCAGTATCAGTAACTGTTATATAATAACTACAAAACAAAAGTCCTTCTCGGGCGTGCATTTGCTTATACGCTTCATGAAAGCCACCGCAGGTAAGTCATTTCCTCGAAAGATCATATGCAAATGGTTTCTCTCCAATATGAATTATGTGCTTCAACGGCCCCACTTCCAGTAGCTGCTTTTCTTCTTGAATGTGATACTCAACAAACGTATGTCTCGCGCATGTCTTGGCTTTTACTTTTCATGACAGCCTCCATAGGAAAATCTTTTCCAAGAAAGGTAAAATGAAAACAATTTCTATCCAATTTCTATTCGTTTATGTAGTTCATAGGCTCCACTTAAAGTAATTGTTTCCTTTTTTTTCTTGAATATGATACACAACAAACGTCTTTCTCAGGCTACATTGGCTTTTACTGATCATGCCAGCATCCGTAGGAAATCTTTTCTCGGAAAGACCATATGAAAACAATTTTTTTGCAATATGTATTCACTTATGTGGCTCAAGGGCCCTACTTTCAGCAATTGTTTCTGTTTTCTTGAATATGATACTCAATAAACGTCTTTCTCAGGCTACATTGGCTTTTACTGATCATGCCAGCATCCGTAGGAAATCTTTTCTCGGAAAGACCATATGAAAACAATTTTTTTGCAATATGTATTCACTTATGTGGCTCAAGGGCCCTACTTTCAGCAATTGTTTCTGTTTTCTTGAATATGATACACAACAAACGTCTTTCTCAGGCTACATTGGCTTTTACTGATCATGCCAGCATCCGTAGGAAATCTTTTCTCGGAAAGACCATATGAAAACAATTTTTTTGCAATATGTATTCACTCATGTGGCTCAAGGGCCCTACTTTCAGCAATTGTTTCTGTTTTCTTGAATATGATACTCAATAAACGTCTTTCTCAGGCTACATTGGCTTTTACTGATCATGCCAGCATCCGTAGGAAATCTTTTCTCGGAAAGACCATATGAAAACAATTTTTTTGCAATATGTATTCACTTATGTGGCTCAAGGGCCCTACTTTCAGCAATTGTTTCTGTTTTCTTGAATATGATACACAACAAACGTCTTTCTCAGGCTACATTGGCTTTTACTGATCATGCCAGCATCCGTAGGTAATCTTTTCTCGGAAAGACCATATGAAAACAATTTTTTTGCAATATCTATTCACTTATGTGGCTCAAGGGCCCTACTTTCAGCAATTGTTTCTGTTTTCTTGAATATGATACACAACAAACGTCTTTCTCAGGCTACATTGGCTTTTACTGATCATGCCAGCATCCGTAGGAAATCTTTTCTCGGAAAGACCATATGAAAACAATTTTTTTTGCAATATGTATTCACTTATGTGGCTCAAGGGCCCTACTTTCAGCAATTGTTTCTGTTTTCTTGAATATGATACACAACAAACGTCTTTCTCAGGCTACATTGGCTTTTACTGATCATGCCAGCATCCGTAGGTAATCTTTTCTCGGAAAGGCCATATGAAAACAATTTTTTTGCAATATGTATTCACTTATGTGGCTCAAGGGCCCTACTTTCAGCAATTGTTTCTGTTTTCTTGAATATGATACACAACAAACGTCTTTCTCAGGCTACATTGGCTTTTACTGATCATGCCAGCATCCGTAGGAAATCTTTTCTCGGAAAGACCATATGAAAACAATTTTTTTTGCAATATGTATTCACTTATGTGGCTCAAGGGCCCTACTTTCAGCAATTGTTTCTGTTTTCTTGAATATGATACACAACAAACGTCTTTCTCAGGCTACATTGGCTTTTACTGATCATGCCAGCATCCGTAGGTAATCTTTTCTCGGAAAGGCCATATGAAAACAATTTTTTTGCAATATGTATTCACTTATGTGGCTCAAGGGCCCTACTTTCAGCAATTGTTTCTGTTTTTTTGAATATGATACACAACAAACGTCTTTCTCAGGCTACATTGGCTTTTACTGATCATGCCAGCATCCGTAGGAAATCTTTTCTCGGAAAGACCATATGAAAGCAATTTTTTTGCAATATCTATTCACTTATGTGGCTCAAGGGCCCTACTTTCAGCAATTGTTTCTGTTTTCTTGAATATGATACACAACAAACGTCTTTCTCAGGCTACATTGGCTTTTACTGATCATGCCAGCATCCGTAGGAAATCTTTTCTCGGAAAGACCATATGAAAACAATTTTTTTGCAATTTCTATTCACTTATGTGGCTCAAGGGCCCTACTTGCAGCAATTGTTTCTGTTTTCTTGAATATGATACACAACAAACGTCTTTCTCAGGCTACATTGGCTTTTACTGATCATGCCAGCATCCGTAGGAAATCTTTTCTCGGAAAGACCATATGAAAACAATTTTTTTGCAATATGTATTCACTTATGTGGCTCAAGGGCCCTACTTTCAGCAATTGTTTCTGTTTTCTTGAATATGATACACAACAAACGTCTTTCTCAGGCTACATTGGCTTTTACTGATCATGCCAGCATCCGTAGGAAATCTTTTCTCGGAAAGACCATATGAAAACAATTTTTTTGCAATATGTATTCACTTATGTGGCTCAAGGGCCCTACTTTCAGCAATTGTTTCTGCTTTCTTGAATATGATACACAACAAACGTCTTTCTCAGGCTACATTGGCTTTTACTTATCATGCCAGCCTCCATAGGTAAATCTTTTCCAAGAAAGGTCAAATGAAAACAATTTTTATCCAATTTGTATTCGTTTATGTGATTCAAGGGTCCCACTTCAAGTACCTGTTTTCCTTAAATATGATAAACGACGAAGGTCTCTCGCAGTCACGCATTTGCTTATGACTTTCAAGTCACCTACCGTAGAGAAATACATTCCCACAATAATCAGATCTAAAGGGTCGCTTTCCAATATCAATTCACTTACGTCGTTCAAGGGCCTTACTTCAAGTAACTGTTTTTTTTCTCTTGAATATGATACACAACAAAGGCTTTTTCCAGGCATCCATTTGAATATACTTTTTATGCCAGCCTCTGCAGGTAAATCTTTTCCCAGAAAGATCATATGAAAACACTCTTTTTCCAATATGTATTCACTGATGTTGTTCAAGGGCCTCATTTTCAGTATCTGTGTCCTTAAATAAGCATGCATTTTCTCATGATTTGCAAGCCAGCTACCGTAGAAAAATCCATTCTCACAACAATCACATGTACAGGGTTTCTTTCCATTATGTATTCACTTCTGTGGTTCAAGAGCCCCACTTCCAGAAACCTCTTTTTCTTGAATATAACGCACAACAAGAGTCTATCTCTACTATGCATTCGCAAATGGCTCTTCAGGTCACTTTTCTTAATTGATTCTTTCCCACAAGAGCAACAATTAAAAGGTCCCTATCTAGCATGAATTCGCTTATGGATTTGAAGACTCCCACTATGCTTGAACATGGCCTTACAAACATCACACGAATACGCTTCCTCCTTGCTATGTATTCGCTGATGCGTCTTCAGCTTTTTACCAAACGCTTTCCTACAAATATCACAGCTAAAGGACCTCTTTCTAGAATAAATCTGCTTATGTTTCGCAAAACTTCCTGAAACATTAAATGCTTTTCCACAGACATCACAAGAAAACTGTTTCTCTCCTGCATGTATTCGCGTATGTCTTTTAAGTTTGGTACTTTCAGCAAAAGCTTTCCCACAAACATCACATGAAAATGGTTTCTCCCCGGTATGTATGCGCTGATGTATTATCAGGGTAATTCTTTGAGCAAATGCTTTCCCACAATCATTACATGAAAATGGTTTCTCCCCAGTATGTATGCGCTGATGTGTCGTCAGAGTCACTTTTGTAGCAAAAGCTTTCCCACAAACATCACATGAAAATGGTTTCTCCCCGGTATGTATGCGGTGATGTATTATCAGGGTACCTCTTTGAGCAAATGCTTTCCCACAATCATTACATGAAAATGGTTTCTCCCCAGTATGTATGCGCTGATGTATTATCAGGGCACTTCTTTCAACAAATGCCTTCCCACAAAAATTACATGAAAATGGTTTTTCCCCAGTATGTATGCGCTGATGTATTATCAGGGTCCTTTTTCCAGCAAAAGCTTTCCCACAAACATCACATGAAAATGGCTTCTCTCTAGTATGCCTTCGCTTATGTATGCTAAGATTGCTACTGTCCATAAATTGTTTCCCGCATATATCACAAGTGAAAGGTTTCTCGCCAGTATGAATTCTCCTATGGCTTTTAAGCTTTGTTTTATCATTAAATGCCTTCCTACAAATATCACATGAAAATGGTTTCTCTCCTGTATGTATTCGCAAATGTACTTTAAGAGAGCTACTGACAGTAAATGCTTTCGCACAAATGCTACACTTGAAAGGTTTCTCCCCAGTATGTCTTCGCATGTGTATTTTCAAGTTGCTTCTCCAAGTAAATGCTTTCCCACAAATTTCACACGTAAAAGGCTTCTCTCCACTTTCAGTTCTAGTATGAACACTTCGATGTACCTGAAGGCCTTTATGCGTACTGAATAATTTGCCACAAACAATACATGCATATGCGTCTTCGCTGCTATGAGAACGTTCATGTCTCTTCAACTCAATTGCTGTTGCGAAGTCCTCGTTGCATACAGTACATGTATTGAAAGATGAAGGATTGCGTTCATCTGCACCAGACGTATTACCATTCTGTGTTGTATCAACTTTGTGTGATTCATCATTGTCTCTTTTTCGTGGTGTTCTTGGCAGTCGAAGAGACCTTCTCAATCTTCGATGTAGCCCTTAAAATGAAATGACAGACGACTTTTAGCTTCAAACTTCTCTCGGTGGTGGACACTTAGAGGCGATGGGGGTGTGATCGCCCGTCCAATGCTGGCTATAAACACGGATATTTGCTTGATAACAATGGACATAGACAATGCTATTTACTGAAACAATGTCCCTGCCGGCCTGCCCCTCAAAATTTTGCATCCTATCCGCGACTGATTTCTCTGCATTCTCAAATTTTTCAAATTTATCAGTAACAGCAATCTAGATCACATCATTCAAAGCAGTCTCCGAGAATAAAACAGCAATAGAATCACAACTTAACTTGCAAAAAAATGTTACACTCATCAAATCAAATGCTACACTATGAGTTGAATCAAAAATGGTAGCCAAGGAATTCTGAACCGTTTATTGAGAAAATCCCTTATAGAAAAGGGTAGATAATTTCTGTAAATTTCAAAATTTGATGGAATATGTCTGTTAGGAGACATTTGGCAATATGTGGGGAGCTATGGGGGTACCAGAACCCGCAAACCCGGACAAAAATTAGCAAAAACCCGATATCCCGCAGGCAAAAAAAGGCAAAACGTACATTGCACTTCTGAACAAACATCTTCAATTCTCGTCAGTAATTTTCGATTATTTCCAGCATTTTTGTTTTCACTGACTCCCTCCACCTTGTTTTAAGCAATCGAAAATTGATTTTTCAATCTCAGTTAACTACGTGGAATGTATGACTTTGAAAGCCTACGAAAATCGGAATGTTGAATGAAATACCCGAAACCTGAGCATCTAAAATGGCCAAACCCGCAACCCGCAACACACTGAAAGAGCAGAAACTGCAAAAAGTGACGTCATAGAACAATCTGAGATAAGGAAGTGTTTGGGCAGATAAGCTTTTTGAAATGATAAATCAAGAGTTTTATGTCCATGAGGCACATATCCAGGGTTGCCTAATATTGGGATCTAATGCAGGGAGCTAAGGGCGCTCAAAGTTACGGGGTTTTGCGCATGTGTGCGCATTTTCTGCTCTTACCAACACATCTCAAAACCCCGGGGGGGGGGTACATAACTTGCGGATGGATGGGGGTCTGCCGCCCGGTTTTCAGAAAGGTACCCTCTTCTAATTACCGAAACTTGCGGACATACCCACTTTTATGATGAAATTTGGCGGAAAACCACCCATTTTTTGCTATTTTTCGCCAATTTCTGGATAACCCACCCTTGTTTAAGGAAAATCTGCCGAAAAAGGGACCCTTGTTTAGAAAATTTGGGGCCCAAAAACCCACCCATATGGGCGGCACATACCCGTACCCTCAACATGTTATGTACCCCCCCCCCCGTGCTGAAAACCCGCGAACCCGCAAGATTTAAGGCTGTCCCTCTCGATGTAACAGAGAATGAATTTTAGAAGAGAATGAACTTAAGCAGTGAATGAATTTTACAAGGGAATGAATTTTATCATGAATCTTAAAAGGGAATAAATCCCGAAACACGAGAGCTAAAATTGGCCGAACCCAGAACCCATGAAAACACAAAGCCCCCCTCCCATATCATTGCTTTTCGCCTGTAAATAAAAGTTGTTCTGCTCTTCATATTTATACCAATATACGTATCCTGTAAACTTGCCAAATTTTTCTGACAATGGCCATTATGTAATGAGTCCCAGTTTGAGGCTTGTAGAAAATCATTATTCTATTAATGTGAGCGTTTTTTGCTGCAATAATTCCCTATCTTTCTAACAGAAATGGAGTTTGAGACACTTGAGACAAAACAGTGTTCCGCAAATAAGAAAAGCAATTCGAATAAGCAAGGACCCTCTTTATAAGGAACTGGTAAAGGTATGAAAAAAGCTAGTTTCTTATTCAAAATCTGCAGTTCAATTGAGCTGTACCCATTCAAAACAATACAAGAATTTTGGTTGCAAACTAATCAAAAAGCACGTGCCTGTAACAATTATAGCGTTTCATGGAAGCAAAAATGTACAAAAACAAATTAAAATAAAATATTTTGTTTCACAAAATATAGATACTATAAGAGGCAGATGCAAAAAAACTCTATGATGATAACTTAGGTTTGAAAGGCTTCAGTGTGCTAAGAAAAGTTTCCGTTTTTTTTTGCATCTGCCTCTTATAGTATCTATATTTTGAAGTACCATTGTTTCACAAATATAGAGCTCGTGTCTGTGGTGTGTTAATTGATAATACATGAGTATTGAAATCAGAAACGTTACTCTGATTGCAGTTTATCTTATTTTGTAAGAAACGCGTCAGACCTTAGATTAACTCATTTTTCAGGTATTCTGTTTTCAGAAAAATTTAGGCACATAATCCACCCGTGCATAATCAATGCATGAAGATGTTGAAAAGAAAATGAGATACTCAGAGATCTAAAATGGGCATTTTGTCATAGGTTCCCGTTAGACTGTTTATCAAATAACATACGCTTTTACTAAAATCGAAGCTTAATCGGGAAACTTTTTTGGGACACCTGCCATGAAGTTGTGCCGTTTAAGGCCACCAAAGTCCTGAAAGCTTCCGGGCAAACTTCACAGGAACGATGAATGTGAGAAGTAATTTCTATTATATCTGTTTTTTCGCATATATTTTAGAGTTCAAATCTTTTGACATCCAACGACGAGATCTTCTCGCTTGAGTTCTTGCATTAGTAGGACCGTTTGGACTCGACAACCTCTCAAACGAGAAATATCCTTGAGTTAACTCTACGTTTTATCCATGAAACTGGTCGATTTGATTGAATTCGTTCTAATTTTTGCCATCCGTCAAGCAGCCACCAAGTCCCCTTTCAAGTCCCCTTTCTTCTGAATTTTCTTCTTGACTATAATTCTATGTAGTTTTGCTTTATTACTTTTCTTCTTCTTTTTCTTCAAAAAGCCATGGGTGCCATGGGGTAAACATGATTATCTTGCTCCTCGTGGTATTGTATTTGTTGTATCGTAGATTATTTTGTAAGTAGTATAGTAAGTATCGTATCTTGTATTATAAATTTTTAATTGATGATATATAAAAAAAGTTCGAAATTTGGGATAAATACCATCTACCATACATCACACGCAAATGTATTACTCAAGCAAGGTGCTCGAAGTAATATACTGGGAGCACAAACTTTGTTAATAATAATAAAATCAAAATTGTTTCTACCTTGTATACATTCACTTACGTAGTTAAAGAGCCCCCGTTTTCAGTAACTGTTATGTATTAACTACAAAAGAAACGTTCTTCTCGGGCATGCATTTCCTTATACAGTAAAAACCCGCGTATAAGAACCTAGTGATTAAGAACCTACAGGCAGAAAATTCTGAAATTAAACCCGCAATATATAAGAACCCATTCAGCCTGCAGTTTAAAATAGGTTCTTATTTGTGGAGATCAACAAACTAAATCAAACTCTAGTTGCTTTGTCATTGAGCCTATACGTACTGATTCTGCCATATGTGCAAATTGCAAAGAGCTCTAAAGATGCTTTGAAAGCTTTTCATTGTATTCTGTAAAATTTCTTATTCTTCCACAAACTGATGTTTTGAATAAGACCTTATGAACTTAGGTGTCTCTCAACTGACAGCAAATAATGGGCTTGAAGTTTCAATCTGAACAAAAGAAATACCTGGAAGCCCTGAATGAAATAAGAACCGATTTAAGAACCTGAACAGCCTTAATTCCTACTAAATACTCAATACATAAGAACCTAATCAGGCTGACTTGCAAAATTGCAGGTTCTTATACGCGGGTTTTTACTGTACTCATGAATTTATCATGCCAGCGACCACAGGTAAGTCTTTTCCTGGAAAGATAATATGAAAATGTTTTCTCTCCAATATGTATTCATTTATATGGTTCAAGCGCCTCACTTCCGGCATCTACTTTTTTTAATGATACACAACAAACGTCTCTCTCAGGCATGCATTGGCTTTTATTTATTATGCCAGCCTCCATAGGTAAATCTTTTCCCAGAAAAATCATATGCAAACATTTTCTATCCACTTTGTATTCGCTTACGTGATTAAATGGCCCCAATTCCAGTAACTTACTTTTCTTGAATATGATACACAAAAAAGGTCTTTCTACGGCTACGTTGGCTTACACTTTTCATGCCAACCATCGTAGGTAAATCTCTTCCCAGAAAGATCACATGAGAACAGTTTCTTTCCAATATGTATTCATACAAGTGGTTCAAGGGCCCCACTTCCAGTATCTGTTTCCATTAATAAGATAAACAACAAAGGTCTCTCTCAGGCATGCATTTTGTTATGACTTTCAAGCCAGCTACCGTAGAAAAATAGATTCTCATAACAATCACATGTAAAGGGTTTCTTTCCAGCATGCATTTACTTCTGTGGTTGAAGTGCCCCACTTCCAGAAGCCCCTTTCTTCTTGATGATAACCCACAACAGGGGTCTCTCTCTACGTTGATTTCGCAAACGACTGTTCAGGGGACTCCCTCTTTGCTTGAACACTTCCTTATAAACATCACACGAATACACTTTCTCTTTGCTATGTATTCGCTGATGCCTCTTCCGAGGAAACTTTTGACCAAACGCTTTCCCACAAATATCACAGCCAAAGGGTCTCTCTCCTGAATGTATTTCCTTATGTCTCACAAAGTTTCCTGAAACATTAAATGCTTTTCCACAGACATCACAAGAAAACAGTTTCGCTCCAGTATGTATTAGCTTGTGCATTCGAAGACTCCTACTTCGCGTGAACATTTTGATACAAACATCGCATGGTTAAAGTTTCTCTTCTGTATGTGTTCGCTGATGGGTCATCAGATTAACTTTTTGAACAAAGGCTTTCCCACAAACATCACAGCCAAAGGGTCTATCTCCAGTATGAACCTGCTTATGTTTCGCAAAGTTTCCTGAAACATTAAATGCTTTTCCACATACTTCACAAGAAAACGGTTTTTCTCCAGTATGTATTCGCTGATGCCTCTTCAGAGTAAACTTTAGACCAAACACTTTCCCACAAACATTACAGTCAAAGGGTCTCTCTCCTGAATGTACTTGCTTATGTCTCATAAAGTTTCCTGAAACATCAAATGCTTTTCCACAGACATCTCTTTGAAGATCAACAGGGTGTAACTTCCCATAGCAAAGAAAACAAAGGGATCTGACGACCGCCTCTCATGGCGTTGGAAGACAACTGATAAAGCGAGGCTAGGAATGTAATTATAGTGATAGTAAAGCTTTAACTTTATGTGATTCATCGTTGTCTCTGTTTCGTGATGTTGTTGGCACTCCAAGAGACCTTCTCAATCTTCGACTTGGTCCTTAAAATGAAATGACAGATGACTTGTAAGATGAAATTTCTCTCAGTGGTGGACACTTAAGGGGGAGGGAGTGCAATCGCCCCTCCAATGTTGGCTAGGAAAACGATCTTTTGTTTGAAGACAATAGAAATCAAAACTGCTATTTACTGAAACAATAGCCTTGCCACTCAATATTTGGCAAGTGTCCGAATCTGATTTCTCTGCAATTACTGTGAGATTAAACGGAATTTAAGGCATTCTCCAATATTTCAAATTTATATGTAACAGCAATCTAGATCACATCATTTACAGCAATCTCTGATAATAAAACAGAAGGACAATCACAATCTGATTTGCAATAAAAATGTAAATAACATGCTACACAACGAGGTCCATTAAAAATGGTAGTCAAGGTTTTCTGAACGGTTTATCGAGAACATCCTTTATAGAACGGAGTGGATGATGTCTGTAAATTTCAAAATTTGATTGAATATGTCTGTTATAAACGTTTGGCAACATGAGGGGGGGTTTGGGTGAGGGGTGCTGGAACCCGTAAACCCGGACAGAAATTAGCTAAAACCCAATATCCTGCAGGCAAACAAAGCTTATGTCTGAGATGTGTTCATTGATAATACATGAGTATTGTAATAAGAAACGTTAGTCTCATTGAAGCTGCCTCTATTTTGTGAGAATCGGGTCAGACCTTAAATTGACTAAGTACTTTGTATATGCGGCACACAACTGGATACCTTACTGGCAGGGGTATCATGAAAACGAGAAAGATTAAAAATATAGACAGAACACTATGGTATTAGCAGTCAAAATTGTTGATATACTGCAAATGATGCCTAATAAGGCTGTAAAGTTGATTCAGAGGTAGTGTAGCGAAAATTCATTCTTTAACTAGTAACACCTGTGATGCAGCAATATCTCTACATGTAATTAAAGGCTCCCATTAGCCATGTTTGAAGAATGAAATCATGCACGTAGCTTACTTCATGAAGTAATAAATATTTATCTGCAATTGCAACTTTGTTGGGGATATGAATAGGCTCAGTTGCAAGCCTAGAGGAATCCCCCCAAAAAGGCTCCAGATCGCATGCGTGGTAGCAATTTATGTCAATCACGTAATATAAAAATCTTCAATTTTCGTCAGTAATTTTTGTTTAGGGAGCGGTCATTTTCAATCCTGGGTACCAGGGCGGAGGATTTTTGGCAGGGGTATGAAACTTTTTTCCTAGGTTGGAAAGCTCGTCCTGCGCACCAAAGAACTTCGGGGTGCACTTCAAAACTTTGGTGCGCGAATGTAAAAAAATTGGTGCGCAGAGCGCATAAATTACGGGGATTCCAACCTGGCAGTTTTTTCCACTACTTTGTGGGGGTACGAAAATACTAAGAGCAATTTCTATGGGGTACAAAACTATTCTGACTGAAAAAAATTTGGATGAAGTCATTGATTAAAGAAAAATTAACAGACACCTGGAAATGATGAATGACTTGAACGTTATGAAAATCGCCTGGGAAAACTTGGTATCTATCCATAGCTTGATAACCAGACCCGATTTCAAAAGGAAATAGGAAATCGGGTCTGGTTATCAGGCCAATGTATCCATAGATCTATGTTTTATGCAAAAAGACGTCTGGATGGGGGTATCAAACCATTTTGTTGAAAGAAAGTGGGGTACGAAAACTGTTTCTATGTTCAAGATGGGGTATGAAATTTTCTCTAATTGTACAAAATTATCCTCCGCCCTGGTACCCAGGATTAAAAATGATCGCTCCCTTATTTCCAGCATTTTCATTTACATCGACTCCCTCCACCTTGTTTTAAACATTCCAAAATTGGTGATCAAATTGAAAAACCGAGAAAATGGGAATTTTCAATGAAATACCCGAAATCCGAGCACCAAAAATGGCCAAGCCCGCAATCCGCAAAACATCGAAAGAGCAGAAACTGCGCAAAATGGCGTCGTAGAAATCAAAAGTGCTATTTACAGAAGCAATAGCCTTGCCACTAAATATTTGGGAAAGTGTCCAACTCTGATTTCTCTGCAATAACTGTGAAATCAAGAAAGTAATTTCTTCAAGTAACTGTTTTTCCTTCTTGAATATGATACACAACAAACGTCTTTCTTAGGCTACATTTACTTATACTTTTCATGCTAGCCACTGTACCGGGTGTCCCAGAAAAAAGGTAACAGATTTGATCACGACTAGTGCTAAGAATTTGGCTCAAATCAGTCGAAAATAACGTATAAACTAATCCTCGATAGTTAAATTGAAGATAGATACCTTGTTTGTTGATCTTGGAGCATTAAGAGTAGAAATCTTAGTCTTGAAAGTCTAGATTTGCCTCTATCTCCAAACCAGAGCTGTTGGGTTTAGGCCTAAGCTGTCAACGCGCTTGTTGTGGAATCTCCTGTCCTGAATCATAGCCAAGTACACACAAGAAGCCTCGTGCTTCGGAAAAATTCTTGATAGAAATCCAAATCGAACTTGACAATCAAACTCAAGAATTTTTTCCCAAAGGGATATCTCTGTTCATTCTACGAAAGCTGTGAACTACCGCTGCCAAATAAAAGTTATCCTACAGGGAAATGATTCACTTGAGTGTGGAAAAACCTTCCTTGTTTAAATAAAATGTATTCTCTGATCATTGAAATTATTACGAAACAAGAATTCGTCGCTTATACCAAAAACATCCACGAGGGTAAGATCCTTGAAAGCGCTCTCTCGTGCTTAAGTTGTTTCTTTTTTGTAAATTCATTTTCATTTTGGCTGAGTAAAGATATTCCTTAGAGACTTTTCAATTTTCAGTTTTTGCATTTGTACTCAAATGTGCATGCACAAAGCAAAGGTCCTTCCTCGGACTTTCTACATTGTGCTCAACTCTGCTCAACTTCGTTCCCAGGGTGTTCTTACGTCATACGCTAATCACGAAGCCGAATGAACACCCTGGTACACTTCGATCAAATGCGCCCAGAATCAATCTCGTCCCCAGAGTAAGTTCGTTGCTCTACCTCTACACTTAGGGTACAAAAGTATGGAAACGATGGCCTAAAACATGGCGGCAAAGATGTTCTGTGGCCTATGAGCCTCGTAACAAAAGGGAGATTTTCTCTCCAACCCAGACCTCAATTTAAACTCTTATGGCGGGAAAATATTCGCCATCTCGTCTTCTGTTTATCAAACAGACAAGGACAAGTTTTAGAAAAAACTTTTTATGAATTTTGAGACGAAAACTTCGAAGTAGTGTTATTGCTTTGAGCTGAACGAAATGGAGAAGATATGAAACTGAAAAGTTGTCAAAACATCAGTTTGCTTCAATGGAGAGTTGGTTGGGATGGCTTCATTTTATGCTGTTTATACTGGACATTTTGATTTTGAATCAAACTTTTGGGAATAATCAAGAAATTTTTAGAATTTTGGCTGTAAACTTAAGGAAAGCTGCTAACAGGTAAGCTTGCAACTTCGATTTCTCTTGTGACCGTTGCAGTTATTGCTTTGTAATGGCTTCACATCAAACCTCCGATGGCTCAGTCAACACGAATAAACCAGAAATAAACAAAATAACATTTCGTTTTCAGATTTCAGCTTTTTAAGGTACTTTCATAAAGATTTGTCTTGCTCGAAAAGAAAAGTGTCGCCTGAAAAAATAATGTAACTTACCTGCTCACAACTTGCCTTGAGTTTACAGCCAAAGTCCTGAAAATTTCTAGATTATTCCCAAAAGTTTGTTTCAAAATCAAAATGTCCAGTATAAACAGCATAAAATGAAGCCATTTCAACCAACTCTTCATTGAAGCAAACTGATGTTTTGACAACTTTTCAGTTTCATATCTTCTCCATTTCGTTCAGCTCAAAACAACAACGCTACTTCGAAGTTTTCGTCTCAAAATTCATAAAAAGTTTTTCTAAAACTTGTCCTTGTCTGTTTGATAAACAGAAGAGAAGATGGCGAATATTTTCCCGCCGTAAGAGTTTAAATTGAGATCTGGGTTGGAGAGAAAACCTCCCTTTTGTTACGAGGCTCATAGGCCATAGGACATCTTTGCCGCCATGTTTTAGGCCATCGTTTCCATACTTTTGTACCCTAAGTGTACTCTGGGATACAAGAGGCCGATCGGCAATCTGATTGGCTGTTCGCCATTTTGGGCCGTAACTCCGATTAGCGCTGGGTAAACGACCTCGGCATGTCAAAATTCAGCTTAAAACCATATTCTTTACCTATTCCGAACATAATTTGCAACTTATTTCCGAAATTCCAAGAATAACGAGCCATTCATTTTTGAAGCTGCGGTGAAAGTTTCCCGAGTTTGTAACTTAGGCCCATTTTCGTTCCAAACAAACCGAGCTTATTTTCACATTAAACACACTTACCGAACCCAGATCATTGTTTGAATACCTTCAAAAAGGTTCGAATAAGGTCCCCAAAGTGTTTGTTTTCCATTTCTCCATTCATCTTGTGCAGAATTAGCGCCAGAGCAACGGCCATTTTCCGTCGATTGGCGTTGCCTAGCCAACGGTGAAATCCATAATGGCTTCCACATTTGCCCATTTTTTGGGCAAATGTGATCGAAGTGTACCAGGGTGTTCATTCGGCTTCGTGATCTGCGTATGACGTAAGAACACCCTGGGAACGAGGTTGGCCCAGAATCTGGGTGCATTAGCAGCCATTATGGATTTCGTGGTTCCTAGGCAACACGAATCAACGGAAAATGGCCGTTGCTTTAGCACTAAATTCTGCAGAAGATAAATTGAGAAACTAAAAACAGACATTGGAGGACCTTATTTCAAGCTTTTTGAAGGTATTTAAGCAACAATCTGGGGTTGGTAAGTATGTTTAATGCGAAAACAAGAGATATTACTATCTTAAGATTTGCGACCTTGATGTCTGCTTACATTTGAAGTTTGAACGTAAATGCTTTGGGCATGAAATCCCTTATCTGGGTGTCCTATCATCATTCACAGTCCGCCTTTTAAGCTGCGTCAGTTGATTTCAATACCAATTCAACTGACATTGTCGAACAATGGTCCAATGCTTTGACAAATAATCAAACTGGAATGTTGTTTTGCAGCTCTGCTTTGACTCGCATAGTTGCAGTGCAGGGCCAAACAGAACGATTTTCTTCGATTTTCTGGAGAAGAGCGACCTGGCCATGATCTTGCATTTCCTTGCGGTAGGAGCGTACGAAGGTGAGTGTAGGCCAAAAGAAAAATTTCAACTTTTGCACGGTTAGAAATCAACATTTTCTTTCACCAGTCCTTTGAACGGACACAGCAACTTTGTAGAGATGCTGCCGTCCTTCCAAACGTATCAAATTTAACAGTTGAAATTTCAGCATTAACTATCACTCAAATTCGTTTGCTTCTACGTCGCTTGGCTTTCTGCCCTTGGGTGCTTCCACAACGATAGTAAGTCCTTTCGAGTTCGATGAACCTGGGAAGCTGGAAGTTTGCTTCATCAACCGAACTGCAAGCAAACTTGTTACAAAACAAAAAAAATGTTTGTTTTGAACGTTGCAGATGTGCGCACGCAAATGAGACCGTGCCTTTTGCGTCGGATGTGTTTATTTTGCGTCCTTTGAACGTAAGCCAGCATTTTGCAGTTTACCCATTGTTTATCTATTGTTAAGCCTTACCAATGTTCAGCCTTCCGCGCTATAGTCCGAGTTTGCTTTCAGGGCATTTTAAAGATTTGCATGCTGCTCCGCAGCGCAAATCAATAAGCTCGGTTTGTTTGGAGCGAAAATGGGCCTAAGTTGCAAATTCGAGAAACTTTCACCGCAGCTTCAAAATTGAAATGGCTTGTTATTCTTCGAATTTTGGAAATAAATTGCAAATGATGATCGGAATAGGTAAAGAATATCATTTTACCTTGAATTTTGACATGCCGCGGCCGTTTGCCACGCGAGAAACGAAGTTACGGTGCAAAATGGCGAACAGCCAATCAGATTGCCGAACAGCTTCTTGCACCCCAGAGTAGAGGTAGAGCAATGAACTCACTCTGGGGACGAGATTGCATTGTGCCGCACGACTGCGCGACCAATGGCTTGAGCATGCGTATCAAGTCATTATTGTAGAATCAAAGCAATCTGATTGGCTCTGTTCGTGCTGGTCGCAGAAAAGTTGAAGTCAATCCAACTACCAAAATCAGTCGCGCGATCGCGGATGACTGGGGAATCTTCATCTGGAAAACAAACTACGCATGCCCAGAAAACTGGTCGCGCGATCGCTCGACCAAATTCGCACAAGTGGAAACCCGCCATAAAAGTTCTGGTTTGGAGGTGAAGGCAAATCTGGACCTTCAACATACAAATGTCTACTCTCAATGCTCCAATATCAACAAACAAGGTGTCTATCTTCAAGTAAACTATCGAGGGCTAGTTTAAAGGTTATTTCCGATAGATTGGAGTTAAATTCTTAGCGCTAGCCCTGATCAAATCTGTTACCTTTTTTGGGACACCCGGTATGTAAATCTTTTCATATGAAGAAAGGTCAAATGAAAACAGTTTCTGTCCGAAATGTATTCACTGATGTGGTTCAACGGCCCCACTTCCAGTATCTGTTTCCTTAAATATAATAAACGACGAAGGTCTCCAACAGTCATGTATTTGCTTATGATTTTCAAGTCACCTACCGTCGAGAAATCAATTCCTACAATAATCACATCTAAAGGGTCTCTTTCCAATATCTATTCACTTATGTGGTTCAAGGGCCCCACTTCAAGTAACTGTTTTTCTTTCTTGAATATGATACACGACAAACGTCTTTCTCCGGCTACGTTGGCTTACACTTTTCATGCCAGCCACTGTAGGTAAATCTATTCCCAGAAAGATTACATGAAAACGGATTCTTTCCAATGTGTATTCATTTATGTGGTTCAAGGGCCCCAATTCCCGTATCTGTTTCCATTAATAAGATAAACAACAAAGGTCTCTCTCAGTCATGCATTTTGTTATGATTTTCAAGCGAGCTATCATAGAAAAATCCATTCTCACAATAATCACATGTAAAGGGTTTCTTTCCAGTACGCTATCACTTCTGCGGTTCAAGGGCCCCACTTCCAGAAACCCCTTTTTTCTTGAAAATAACACACAATAGGGGTCTCTCTCTACTATGCATTCGCAAATGACTTTTCAGGCCACTTTTCTTATTTGAATTTTTTCTTCGAATAGAAGAAAACTTAAAGGGTCCCTCTTTAGCATGTGTTCGCTTGTGCATTTGAAGACTCCCTCTTTGCTTGAACACTTCCTTACAAACATCACACGAATACGTTTTCTCTTTCCTATGTATTCGCTGATGCATCTTCAGAACAACCTTTTGACCAAACGCATTCCCACAAATATCACACTTAAATGGTCTCCCTCCAGTATGTACTTGCTGGTGTATCACAAGACTTTCAGAACCAACAAATGCTTTCCCACAAACATCACATGAAAATGGTTTCTCTCCTGTATGAATTCGCTGATGTTTTGTCAGGGCAGTTCTTTCAACAAATGTCTTCCCACAAACAATACATGAAAATGGCTTCTCCCCATTATGTATGCGTTGATGTATTTTCAGGCACCTACTTCGAGCAAAGACTTTCCCACAAACATCAGATGAAAATGGCTTTTCCCCAGTATGTATGCGCTGATGTATTTTCAGGGCACTACTTCGAACAAATACTTTCCCACAAAAATCACATGAAAATGGCTTCTCCCCAGTATGTATGCGCTGATGTATTTTCAGGGCACTACTTCGAACAAAGACTTTCCCACAAACATCGCATGAAAAAGGCTTTTCCCCAGTATGTATGCGCTGATGTATTTTAAGTTTGCTACTTTCAGCAAAAGCTTTCCCACAAACATCACATGAAAATGGCTTCTCCCCAGTGTGCATTGGCTGATGTATTTTCAGGGCACTTCTTTGAACGAATGCTTTCCCACAAACATCACATGAAAATGGCTTTTCCCCAGTGTGCATTCGCTGATGTATTTTCAGGGCACTTCTTTGAACGAATGCTTTCCCACAAACATCACATGAAAATGGCTTCTCCCCAGTATGTATGCGCTGATGTATTTTCAGAGCACTTCTTTGAACGAATGCTTTCCCACAAACATCACATGAAAATGGTCTCTCCCCAGTATGTATGCGCTGATGCATTTTCAGGGCACTTCTTTGAACGAATGCTTTCCCACAATCATCACATGAAAATGGCTTTTCCCCAGTATGCATGCGCTGATGTATTTTAAGTTTGCTACTTTCAGCAAAAGCTTTCCCACAAACGTCACATGAAAATGGCTTCTCCCCAGTATGTATGCGCTGATGCATTTTCAGGGCACCTCTTTGAACGAATGCTTTCCCACAAACATCACATGAAAATGGCTTCTCCCCAGTATGTATGCGCTGATGCATTTTCAGGGCACTTCTTTGAACGAATGCTTTCCCACAATCATCACATGAAAATGGCTTTTCCCCAGTATGCATTCGCTGATGTATTTTCAGGCCACTACTTCGAACAAAGACTTTCCCACAAACATCACATGAAAATGGCTTCTCCCCAGTATGTAGGCGTTGATGTATTTTCAGGCCAGTACTTCGAGCAAAGACTTTCCCACAAACATCACATGAAAATGGCTTCTCTCCAGTATTCATTCGCTTGCGTATTTTCAGTTTGCTTCCTAAAGTAAAGTCAGTTTGCTTCTCTCCACTTTCAATTCCAGTATGAATACTTCGATGTACTTCAAGGCCTTTATGATTAATGAATAATTTGCCACAAACAACACATGAATATGTGTTTTTGCTGTTATGAACACTTTCATATCTCTTCAACTCAATAACTGTTGCGAAGTCCTCGTTGCATACAGTACATGTATTGGAGGACGATTGGTCATGGTCGTCTGCACAATACTTATTACTATTCTGTGTTGTATTAACTTTGTATGATTCATCGTTGTCTCTCTTTTGTGGTGTTGTTGGCACTCGAAGAGACCTTCTCAATCTTCGATTTGGTCCTTAAAATGAAATGACAGATGACTTTTAAGACGAAATTTTTCTAAATGGTAGACACTTACGGGGGAGGGAGTGCGATCGCCCCTCCAATGTTAGCTAGAAAAAGGATCTTTTGTTTGAAAGCAATAAAAATAAACAATGATATTTACTGAAACAATAGCCTTGCCACTCAATATTTGGCTAAGTGTCCGCCTAAACCCCGCCTATGATTTCTCTACAATTACTGTGACGTTAAAGAATGTAAGGCATTCTCCAATTTTCAAACTGTAACAGTAATCTAGTAACAGCGACCTAGATCACATCATTCACAGCAATCTCTGAGACAAAAACCGCAAGACAATCACAACCTGACATGGAAAAAAAGTAAATAAAATGCTACGCCATGATTTTAATCAAAAATGGTAGTCAAGGTTTTCTGAACGGTTTACTAGAAAATCTCTTATAGAACAGAGTGGATGATTTCTGTATATTTCAAATTTTGATTGAATATGTCTGTTATAAAAGAAACGTTTGGCAACATGATGGGGGCTTTGGGGGTACTAGAACCGGCAAATCTAGACAAAAATTCGCTATAACTCGATATCCTGCAGGCAAAAAAAGCCAAAACCGACATTGCACTTCTGAACAAACATCTTCAATTCTCGTGAGTAATTTTCGATTATTTCCAGCATTTCTATTTTCACCGACTCCCTCCACCTTGTTTTAAACATTCGAAAATTGGTGATCAATCTCAGTTAACTACGTGGAATGTATGACTTTGAAAAGCCGAGAAAGTAGGAATTTTCAATGAAATACCCGAAACCAGAGCACTAAAAATGGCCAAACCCGCAACCCGCAACACATCGAAAGAGCAGAAACTGCGCAAAATGACGTCATAGACCAATATGACATAAGGAAGTGTTTGGACAGATAAGCTATTTGAAATGATAAATCAAGGATTTTAAGTCCTAGAAAGAAAACATCAGGTGTTGCCAAATTTTGGGATCTGGTGCAGGGAGCTACGTGCGCTCAAAGCTACGGGTTTTCGTGCATGCGTGCGCAGTTTCTGCTCTGACAAACACATCTCAAAATCCGAAAACCCGCACGATTTAAGGCTGTCCCTCTCGATGTATCCAGAGAATGAACTTCAGAAGAGAATGAACTTGATCAGAGAATGAATTTTACAAGGGAATGAATTTTATCAGAGAATGAATCTTAGAAGGGAATAAATCCCGAAACACGAGGGCTAAAATTGGCCGAACCCAGAACCCATGAAAACACAAAGCCCCCCTCCCATACCACTGCTTTTCGCCTGTAAATCAAAGTTGTTCTGCTCTACAAATTTACACAAATATATGTATCCTGTAAACTTGCCAAATTTTTCTAACAATGGCCATTATGTAATGAGTCCCAGTTTGAGGCTTGCAGAAAATCATTATTCTATTAATGTGAGCGTTTTTTGCTACAGTAATTCCCTATCTTTCTAACAGAAATGGAGTTTGAGACACTTGAGACTCAATAGTGTCCCTTTAATCCTTTATATATATATGTTTAATGGCCTCGGGGTAGACATTATCTTTTGCTCCTCAGGGCATCGTTGTAGTAGTATTGTAGAGTCATTTCTGTAAGTAGTGTAGTGTAGCTTGAAACATATATTGTAACTCTTTATTGGAATATAGAAAAAAATAGTGTTCCACATAGAAGAAAGCAATTCGAATAAACAAGGACCGTCAGTTTCAAAATAGTACCCCCTTTATAAAGAACTGGTAAAGGTATGGAAAAAGCTAGTTTCTTATTCAAAATTTGCAGTTGAATTGAGATGTACCTATTCAACTGAAGACAAGAATTTTGGTTGCAAACTACAGGGTGTCTCAAAAAAATTGTTCGACGTTTGATTAAATACTAAAAAATAACGATTCGCTGAATGGACCTTTGGTCAAGTCACCCTTGTCCTGAGATTTTAAATTAATTTTTGACACAAGAATCTTGCAAATCCGATAAAAATTCATGGTGTTACAAGCTTTTGAAGTTCAAGTTTGTACGAAAGCTAAAACCAGAGGCCTCGAAATGGCATTTTTGGTAAAAGTCCTATAAGCCGTCGTTTCTCTTATTTCTCAATTCAGGGGCGGATCCAGGCCGGTTTTCTGACCGGTTCACCAAACAGGAGGGGAAGCCCCCCGAAAAATTTCCCGTAACCACGCCCTTTAGACTCTCGGAAAACATGGGTAACGCCCTTTTCAATAAATGAAGGTTGTTCCAGTTGAGTATCCACAATAACGTTTTCAAGGTGAAATCAACAAAGATTTTACAAAAAATGTAAAAATTGCGAAATTCATTAGATACTTTTGCAAGCCCACTTCTTAGGCTTTTGATGTTTCCAGAACTCCCTTCAGGGCTCCCTAAAAATTTTCTTTCTTTTTATCGTATTTCAAACACATTCGTACTCTTCTTTTATCTTCTTTGCCTCTCCCTCGACCTCATCTGCAATGGCAGTGTTTGCAAGCTGCGGAGATCTTCCTCTTCTGGATCATTGCTGTCAACTTCCTCTACAAGCATGGTTTACTTCCTTCAGAAACGGTTTACTTCCTAATCGAAACAGGTTCACTGATTTTAAACAATTACGTACCGGTTCACGGAAATCATTCCACAGGTTCACTCAACCCTTATTGGCTCATCAGATTACAAAACTTTTTATATCAAAACAATGTAAAATGTCATGACCATTCAAAGCAAATCACATGCGGAATTCATTGCGCAAGTTTCGAATAACGTGTCTCAAAGAGGACCATGGCAAATAAAGCATAATCAGTGCAGCCATCATGACGTTTCTTATCGTTTTGGGGCGAATTGCGAGGAGCCACAGTGTGTCATGCTTTTAAAGACATCTCACTGTTAGACTTGCACTGGCTTGAAGATCGCAAAAAAGGGTGACGCTTTTTGATTTTTCTGAAAGTTTTGGTAAATAACGTCATTCTTTCTTCGGTTTGGAAACCTGACCGATGCACGGAAACCGGTGAAACCGGTCTGAATCCGCCCCTGCAATTGTTTCAGGGCGAACCAAGTGGGATTCAAACAGGTATTCGATAACCTAACTATCAAGCATATGGATGCTTTAAGGAAACATATTCAGTCTCTGGCCGATTTTTTTTTTGAACCACCGTTTTTGGACCTATGCAATGTTAAGGAATTTTGAGTATGATCGCAAGAAATAATTTACTTCAGAAGTCGTATTTGGTTTGCTCTGATATCAATGAGAGGTATGACATTGGATAAGCTTCTCTTACCTCCGTCTTCGAGGTTTTTGCAATACAAGTAATCTGGGGGGTCTCTGGCTTCAGCTATCGCATATTTACGACCTTCGAGAGCTCGTAACTCAGTGAATTTTCAACCGATTTGCACGATTTTAGTCTCTAAAATTATTTCATAATCTCAGGAACAGGGTTATCTTTCCATGAGCCTGTTCATGTTGTCATTATTTTTCAATATTTAATTAAACATCGAACAATTTTTTTGAGACACCCTGTAGGCAAAAAGCACTTGCCTGTAATTATCATAGCGCTTCATGCAGGTGACAGTGTACACATACAAATCAAAATAATATGTTTTGTATCACAAACGAAGAGCTCGTGTCTGAGGTGTGTTCATTCACTTCATTGATAATAGATGAGTATTGCAATAAGCAGGGATGGCGCGACTGGGGGAGCTTGGGGGCAGGAGCCCCCCAAAAAGTCACTGAGCCCCCGTCGGCACTTGAATTTTTGAAAATTGCTATGCCCTGTGGGCACTTCCGTAACTTGCTTGTCATGTTTTCAGAAAGTTTTGTCGACTTTTGAGCCAACTTTAAAGGTTTGGTCCGTAAGAATTTTACTTGCTTCGCTGGCTGTTGGAACTCTGACAATTTTTGCCCTCCCAGCATTTATTCCCTGGCGCCATATCTGGCAATAAGAAACGTTACACTGATTGAAGTTTATCTTATTTTGTAAGAAACGCGTCAGACCTTAGATTGACAAAGTAGTTTCTAAAGTATATACGGCACACAACTGTATATCTTACTCGCAGGGGTGTTATGAAAATGAGATGGATAAAAAATATACACTGATCACTATGGTATTACCAATCAAAATTGTTGATATCCTGCAAATACTGCTTACAAAGGCTGTAAAGTTGATTAAGAGGTAGGTGTAACGAAAAATTCAATTTTTAACAAGTAACTTTTTTGATGCAGCAACACTGGAAGTGGGGCCTTTGAACCGTATCAGTGAATACAGATTGGATAGAAAATGTTTTCATATGATCATTCTGGGAATGGGCTATGGAGGCTGGCATGAAAAGTAAAAGCCAATGCATGTCTGACAAAGAAGTTTCTTGTGTATCAATTTTACGAAGAAAAAACCAGATACTGGAAGTGGGGCACTTGAACAACAAAAGTAAATACATATTGGAGAGAGACAATTTTCATATAATCTTTCTGAGAAAAGGCTTACCTGCGCTGGCTGGAATGAAGTGTATAAGCAAACGCATGCCTGAGAAAGACGTTTGTTGTGTATCTATTACATAACAATTACTGAAAACGGGGGCTCTTTGACCACATAAGTGAATACAATATACAAGATAGAAGCAATTTTGATTTCATTGTTATTAACAAAGATTATGCAGCTAGCATATTACTTAGAGGACCTTACCTGGGTAAAACGTTTGCTTATAAAGTTTGATAGATGGCATTTATGCACGGTTAAAGCTCTAAAACGTATGCGAAAATAGATATAAGAGAAACCACATTCTCACATTTATTGTTCCTCTCACATTTAAAAAAGATGAACATCTTTTTTTGCAATTTTCGTTCAATCATTGACTCATTGGGCTTTCAGGGTATCATCATGGATAATAGACCTAATCGGCTAAGGTTTATCTTACCCATTTCAAGTCATGTGACCATACCATTGGGAAGTTTTAGTATTATTCTACTTTTTGCATTCATGACACAACTTTGCACGGTACGAAATATGTCAGAGAAATCAAAAGAAGTTTTATCAAGAGAAACATCGCATGACTTGAAATGGGTGTAAACAAACCTTGGCCGATTCAGTCTATGCTGTTTGAAAAAAATCATTTTTAGTGAAATGTCTTTATGCGTGCCCAATGTGGGGCGGCGTTGCTACAAATCGAGAAACGACATTATCGACCAATAACAAAGTAACGAGTAATCAAATTACAGTAGGGGCAACTGAATAATTGGTAAAATGTTTTTGGCTCTTTCTTGAAAGGTTCAGGTATTCTGTTTTCAGGAAAATGTTGGCACATAATGCATGAATATGCTGCAAAGAAAATGAGATACTCAGATCTAAAATTGGTATTTTGTAATAAATTCCCGTTCGACTGTTTATCAAATAACATATACTTTTACTAAAATCGAAGCTTAAATCGGGAAACTTTTTTGGGACACCTACCATACATTTGTGTAGTTTAAGGCCACCAAAGTCCTAAAAGCTTCCGCGCAAACTTGACAGGAACGATGAATGTGAGAATGTGGTTTCTCTCATATCTGTTTTCGAATATGCTTTAGAGTTCAAATTTTCATAAATGTTTTACTCAAGCAAAAGTTTTACTCAAGTAAGGTCCTTTAAGTGAGATACTAGCAGCAAATGCTTGGTTAATAACAATGAAATGAAAATCGTCTTTATCTTGTATGCATTCCCTTGAGCGGTGGCTCAAGAGCTCCGTTTTCAGTAACTGTATTGTAATAACTACACAACAAGAGTCCTTCGCGGCATGCATTTGCTTGTACTTTTCATGCAAGCCACCGCAAGTAAGTCTCTTCCTGGAAAGATCATATGCAAGTCGTCTCTCTCCAATATGTATTCATTTATGTGGTTCAATGGCCCACTTCCAGTAGCTGCTTTCTTTCTTTAAATATGATACACAAAAATCGTTTTTCTCAGGCTACTTTGGCTTATACTTCTCATGCGCGTTTGTTTGTTTGTTTTCAAATTGTTTTGAGTGGGCTTGTCAGGATTTCTAGCTACTGAAAGCTAATTTAGGCCCACTGTGCATGCCGCATCCAGGCATGGGACCCCTAGTTTAACGTCCCTTCGGCAGGACGACGAGGTGAGTTGTGAGGTCAGGTCTGCGTGGTCACCCATCCAGAGTCTGACCTCACCCGACCAAGCTTAACTTCAGTCACCTGACGAAGACTGTATAAGTCACTCGGCCACTCACCCCGTAAGTAGGTCAATCTTTCCCTGGAGAGATAATGTGCAAACATTTTCTATCCAATATGTATTCACTCATGTGGTTCATGGGCACCAATTCCAGTATCTGCTTTCTCTCTTGAATATGATACACAACAAACATCTTTCTCAGGCTACATCGGCTTATTCTTTTCATGCCAGCCACCGTTATTCCCAGGAAGATTTATATGAAAGCAGTTCCTTTCCAATATGTATTCGCTGATGTGGTTCAAGGGCCTCATTTTCAATATCTGTGTCCCTCAATAAGCATGCATTTTCTCATGATTTTCAAGCCAGCTACCGTAGAGAAATCCATCGCACAATAATCACATGTAAAGGGTTTCTTTCCATTATGCATTCACTTCTGAGGTTCAAGGGCCTCACTTTCTGTAATTCCGTTTTTCTTAAATATAATACACAACAAAGGCCTCTCTCTACTATGCAAATGACTCTTCGGGCTACTTTTCTCAATTGAATCTTTTCCACAAGAATAACTCTTAAAAGATCCCTATCTAGCATAAATTCGCTTGTGCATTAAAAGACGCCTACTGTGCTTGAAGATTTTCTTACAAACATCACACGAGGACGCTTTTTCTTTGCTATGTATTCGCTGATGCATCTTCAGATCAATGTTTTGATCAAACATACTCCCAAAAATATCACTTAAATGGTTGCCCTCCAGTATGTATTTGCTGATGTATCACAAAGCTTTCAGAATCAACAAATGCTTTTCCACAAACATCACAAAAGATCGCTTTAACTCCAGTATGTATTAGCTTGACGTGCCTTTTAAGACTCTTACTTCGCTTGAAGATCTTCTTACAAACATCGCATGAATACAGTTTCTCTTCTGTATGTGTTCCCTGATGCATCTTCAGATTACCCTTTTGAACAAAGGCCTTCCCACAAATATCACAGCCAAAGGATCTCTCTCCAGTATGAATCTGCTTATGTTTCACAAAGTTTCCTGAAAATTTAAATGCTTTCCCACAGACATCACAAGAAAACGGTTTTTCTCCAGTATGTATTCGCGTATGTCGTTTAAGTTTGCTTCTTTCAGCAAAAGCTTTCCCACAAACATCACATGAAAATGGTTTCTCCCCAGTATGTATGCGCTGGTGTATTTTCAGGGTAATTCTCTGAGTAAACGCTTTCCCACAAACATCACATGAAAATGGTTTCTCCCCAGTATGTATTCGCTGATGTAGTTTCAGGGTACTTTTTAGAACAAATGCTTTCCCACAAACATCACATGAAAATGGTTTCTCCCCAGTATGCACTTTCATATGTATTTTAAGTTTATCATTGGTAGTAAATGCCTTCCTACAAATATCACATGAAAATGGCTTTTCTTTTGTATGTATTCGCTTATGCATTCTCAAGCTACTACTTTGAACGAACGCTTTCCCACAAACATCACATGAAAATGGCTTCTCTCCTGTATGCCTTCGCTTATGTATCGTAAGATTGCTACTGTCCACAAATTGTTTCTCGCATATATCACAAGTGAAAGGTTTCTCGCCAGTATGAATTCTCCTATGGCTTTTAAGCTTTGTTTTATCAGTAAATGCCTTCCCACAAATATCACATGAAAATGGTTTCTCTCCTGTATGCATTCGCTTATGTCTATTAAGACTGCTACTGTCCACAAATTGTTTCTCGCATATATCACAAGTGAAAGGTTTCTCGCCAGTATGAATTCTCCTATGACTTTCAAGCTTTGTTTTATCAGTAAATGCCTTCCTACAAATATCACATGAAAATGGTTTCTCTCCTGTATGTATTCGCTTATGTCTATTAAGACTGCTACTGTCCACAAATTGTTTCTCGCATATATCACAAGTGAAAGGTTTCTCGCCAGTATGAATTCTCCTATGGCTTGTAAGCTTTGTTTTATCAGTAAATGCCTTCCCACAAATATCACATGAAAATGGTTTCTCTCCTGTATGTATTCGCTTATGTCTATTAAGACTGCTACTGTCCACAAATTGTTTCTCGCATATATCACAAGTGAAAGGTTTCTCGCCAGTATGAATTCTCCTATGGCTTTTAAGCTTTGTTTTATCAGTAAATGCCTTCCCACAAATATCACATGAAAATGGTTTCTCTCCTGTATGTATTCGCTTATGCCTATTTAGATTGCTACTGATCATAAATGGTTTCGCACAAATGCTACACTTGAAAGGTTTCTCCCCAGTATGTACTCGCATGTGTATTTTGAAGTTGCTTCCCCAAGTAAATACTTTTCCACAAATTTCACACGTAGAAGGCTTCTCTCCACTTTCAGTTCCAGTATGAATACTTCGATGTACTTCAAGGCCTTTATGCGTACTGAATAGCTTGTCACAGACCACACATGCATATGCGTTTTCGCTGCTATGGGCACTTTCATGTCTCTTCAACTCAATAGCTGTCATGAAGTCCTCGTTGCATACAGTATATATATTGGAGGACGAAGGATTACGTTCATCCGAACCAGACCCATTTCTATTCTGTTTTGTATTAACTTTGTTTGATTCATCGTTGACTCTATTTTGTGGTGTTATTGGCACTCGAAGGGACATTTTCAATCTTCGATGGGGCCCTTAAAATGAAATGACAAAGGAATTTTAACTTGAAACTTCTCTCGGTGGTGGACACTTCGGGGCGATGGGGTGTGATCGCCCCTCCAATGGTGGCTAGAACAAGGATTTTTGTTTGAAAAAAATTGAAATAAACAATGCTATTCACTGAAACAATAGCCTTGCCACTCAAAATTTGGCAAAGTGTCCGCCACTGATTTCTCTGCAATTACTGTGAGGTTAAAGGAATATAAGACATTCTCCAATTTTTCAAATTTATCAGCAACAACAATCTAGATCACATCATTCACAGCAATCTCTGATTATAAAACAGCAAGACGATCATAACCTGAGTTGCAACTGAAATGAAGCTAAGCAAAAAGCACTACCTGTAAAAATTACAGCGAATCATGGAGGTGAAAATTTAGACCCCGTTTACACGATATCGATATCATACCGGCATGACATCATGCCGGCATGAGATTTTTCCTCGCCCCGGTTACACGATACTGGCATGATATCATGTAGCTTCGGTAAGACAATGGCTGTGACGTAACATGATTGTTTTATTGTACGCTTTCGCGTTGATTCTCAAACAGGCTCCAGAATACATGAGAAAAACAAAAGAAATCGAACTCGAAGCAACGAACGAAAGATCACAAGGTTACATCGAAAATAGCAAGCGAAGAAGGATAAGAAAAGTAAGAGTGAAATAAGGCCACCAAAGAAGAAGACCAAGTTTAATAAAAGCAAAAGCAAGGCTCCATCGCTCGCATGGACTAATTGACGTAATTCGTCAATACAAGGCAGACAAGCACGCTTTCTCGGCTGCAAAATACCCTAAGATTTGACTATTTCTTAGCGTCGAGGTGAAAGCGACATGAAATCATGTCGGCACCATGCCGGCATGGCCCGTTTACACGATGTCGTTATCATGCCGGCATGAACCCGTACCGGTATGGCTATCGACGTGGTTTTAATCCGGATTAACACCTTCGCATACCGGCATGGTACCGACATCGTGTAAACGGGTGGCCTAAAAACAAAAGATATCATGCCGGTGTCATGTCATGCCGGCATGCTACCGACATCGGTTTATTTCTTATACATCAAAATCAAAATAATAAATTTTGTATCAGAAACATACAGTTCGTGTCGGAGGTGCCTTCATTGATAGTAAATGAGTTTTGTAAAGAGAAACGTTGCTCTGACTGAAGCTTATCTCATTCTATCAGAAACATGTCAGACCTGAAACTGAGAAAGTTGTTTCTATGTGCGGGAAACTACTGTATATCTCACTTGCAGGGGGGGAGGGTAAAAGATATAGAAGGTTCACTGTAAACGTCAGTATACTGTAAATGCCTCGTACAGAAACTGCAAAGTTGATTCAGAGGTGGAGTGGCGAGAAATTCATTTTTCAACCAATAACATCTGTGATGCAGCTTGAAGAACAAAATATTTTATTTGTAACATTTAAATGTAATATCAATTTGAATATCTATGTTAAATGCTATGGTCACAGGGTTGCTATGTATTTCCACGCTCCTCGTGGCATCGTCTTGTAACCCTTGTTTGTTTATTGTAAAATTTTATTGGAACATAAAAAAAACAGAATCATATTTACCTTCCTTTGGATCATCTGTGTCATTGCATGTGTTAACACGTGAATTGGCATCTTCACTATTGTCTACATTCATCTCAAGAACAGTTGTTGATAACTTTTTAGGACTTGTTGATGATGTGTTTACACCATCTCTTTGTTTTTGTAGAATTTCAAAGGCTGCGGTCGACTGCAGTTGGTTTTCACTTGTCAACGCTGATGCAGGAGACGATTTATTGTCATCTAAGGATAGGCCAGCATCTGGAGGTAAACTTGAGATAGATTCCTCTTCTCTGCTTCCTGGTATTGTTTGATCCTGAAAGTAAAAGATGAATTGTCATGACATTACTTGCTGTTTCAACTATTTGTGCATATTCGTTGGTGTCAATCATCTACTGGAAGGTAGAGGGATCTTCTTTCTGAGACGCCTGGTCGAGTTGTTGTTTTTAACAAATTCACCGTATATCTTATCATTATTGACTCTATGATGGTTGGAACTGTTTATGTTCCTTCAAGCTATGGCAGCCATACAAAACTTATTTGTAGTTGTAGATGTAGTTGCCTTTATTTGTGATTAAAAAGAGATGAACCCCTTTTAAACTGAAGAATAGCTCAATCGGTTGTTGTTGTTGTCGTTGTCGTTGTTGTTGTTGTTGTTGTTATTGTTGTTGAACATTTATTTTACATCAATGAAATAAACTAGTCTCCTATATACAATCATACTGTACAAGAAAACTAATCAGAATGAATGGATGCATAATCAATCAAAATAAAGCAACAGAATTATCTATTTTTAAGACGTTTATACAATATTCACGATAAAGCGCCAGGCATTGCAGTTGCGCGTGGCACAATCCCATTGAGTTATCAGGCTTTGAAAGTGTTAAGGTTATTCTCTGATTTTAACACCTCTGGTAAGTAGCTGCAAATCGTGGTCCTAAGAACCCGAGACTGTTCGTGCCGAAAGCAACCTGATTTGACCCATAATGAGTAAGATTATCAATATTTTGGGAGGAAAGGTTCTAATTTGAAAACTATACATTTTTTCATACATTAAATCTAAAAACTCACAATACATATTACCTAATAACATTACTCACAAAATACTATACGCTACTACTAGAACAATACCATTTGGAGCAAAAAACTATGACTACCTCATGGAAACATAAAACTGAAGACACGAGCATAGCACTACACGTAACGATTTGAAAGACAAAGATTGCATATAAATTACATGTAACTATTAACAAATAACAACTTCAAAAAAGGAAAGAAAGTTTACTTAAAGAGGACTTGGTGGTTTTATGGCCTATAACTGAGATCTAAATTTCTAATCAAAACGACCAGTTTCATGAATAAGGTGGAACGTCAAGAGAAGTATATCTTTATTGAGACTATCGGGAAACTCTTTATCACCGTAAAATACAATCTGCATTAGAAAATTGTTTGATAGATCGGTATGTCTAAGTGATAGTAATAAAGTGGAGCCTCCAGTGAGAAGATTTCTACGTTGTACTTCAAGAGAAGGGCAGAGCAACAAAAAGTGCTCCGTATCCTCAATGCTATCGTTGGTTGGGCACATTGGGTTTATAGTGTCTCTGAAGTTGTGTTTGAATTTGTGAAGATTCAGTTTACTGAGACCCACCCTAAGTTGGGTAAGATACGATAGTCCTGTTGGATCATGTATTCGAAAGACAGATTCTGGCAAAGAGCAAAATTCGGATAACAGCTTCGTCTTAAATGCAGCAATAGAAGGAGCATGTCTAAATTCGTATCAAGCTTATTCCATTCTGATAAGCAGTGAGGATAGAAGAAGAATTAAAATTTCTCTGTCCTTGTCCTTATACGCCCGACGGCATTCTGCTTGTGAAGAGAGTATCGTAACTGCCGCAGTGGTGGTATTGGTTCCGTAGAATATCTGGGGGCCAGATTATTTATGAACTTATGTAGTAAGATAAGTACGTCTGCGCCACCTACGGAAGCTTAGCGATTCCCAGCCAAGCTCAGCATACAGCTTCTCTCTCGACGTACCCTTCCATGTTCCTGATTGGGCTAGCAAAAAATATCTTTCTTGAAGGATGGATTCAGATCAATCAAAGTTTTAAAAATTTCCAAAGGAAGAGATCTAAGTCGGGAAAAATGCATCATATATTGTTGCGACCTCAGCAGATCATTATACGAACAAAAATGATCATTATAAAGAAATCTAATTGCACCTTCTTTTATCTTTTCCATCTTATGGGTCGATTTTACTGAACAGAAATGCAGCACTAAAGGACAATAATTGAATTATGAATAAACAAAGTTCTGAATAAGCACTTTTCTCTCTCAAAAACCAATATAAGATCAAAGCCTCTTTGGAACATTAAGTTGAGTTGCAGCTTTTCTACATTCGGTCAATCCACAATTTATCCTTACAGAGGCAAAAGCAACAGCAGGAAGGTCAAGTACCCCAATATTTTTTTGACTTAGTTTTTTGTTCTGGGAACAAACAATATCTAACTCCGTGTTTGCTGAGACTTGCGGAAACAGTCCAAGAAAAAGCAAGGTTTTTGGGAAATAGCTGGTCAGAGAAAATTCAGCTGTCTCGCAGAATTTCTTGTGCTATTTCGATAATTGCCTATTTACTCCAAAGCATCTGTCATCTTTTGTTGACTAAAGTTGAACCAAAGTTGAATAATACTAAAATTTCCCAAGAGTTTGGTCGCATGACTCGAAATGAAAATTCAAAAGAAAATTCAGCTTTCTCGCAGAATTCCTTGTGCTATTTCGATAATTGCCTATTTACTCTAAAGCATCTGTCATCTTCTGTTGACTAAAGTTGAACCAAAGTTGAATAATACTAAAATTTCCCAAGAGTTTGGTCGCATGACTCGAAATGGGTAAAATAAACCTTAGCCGATTAGGTCAATTAATTCCCCTCTTAGTAAACGTTCTTTCTTTTTTGTAGAAGTTACGTGTAATAAAGTGAAGTTACGTGTAGTTTATGTGCTATCTTTGTCTTTCAATGTCGTCACGTGTAGTACCATGTTCGTGTTTCCTGTTTTATGTGCCATTTTGTAGTCGTAGTTTTTTGGCTCAAAATGGTATTGTTTTAGTAGTAGGGTATAGTATTCTGTAAGTAGTGTTGATAGGTAATATGTATTGTACGTTTTTAACTGGATTTATAAAAAATAAAATCTGTCATCTGTTCGATGTAACAGATATATGTAGCCAAAGATTCACCAAAAAGGGTAAAGAAAGTTATAAACGAAAATATGGAAAAGGTTTGTTGATGGTGTAAAGATAACTTTCTACATGCTGACAAAGAAAAATAACAGGCCATGATTGTCACTGGCCAAAAAAAGATTCAAGAACTATCTATCGAATTTAAAGTGAATAACCTGAGTTAAAAGATGAGATCGCATAGGTTTATAAATAGCCTATTTTGTTTGGTAATCCAGCTCGTGGCGAAAGAAAGCAAGGCAAAAGAAAACAATGCAGGGATTAGGCGCCTCTTTGTCCTGTTTATAGACAAACGGTTTATATCTCAGGTCATTCACTTTAAAATAAACGATGATGTTGTGCAACAGACAAAAGCATGAAAACTTGTGAGAGTCACAATTGACCATAAAGTGACAGTGAGCATATAAGCAACATGTTTAAGAAGGCAAGTCAGAGAGTAGGAGTTTTGATGAGGCTACGAAACCTTATACCAACGGATGCTAAACTAGTGTTGTATAAAACAGCAATTCTACCACACCTAACATTCTGCGGACTGGTATTTCACTTCTCCAGAGCATCAGATCGTAGAAAACTTGAAAGAGTTCAAGAAAGACCGTTAAGATCAGTATTTTGTGATAAGCAAAGTAGTTACGGATCACTGTTAGAAAAATCAAATCTATCCACTTGATATAACAAAAGATTGAAAGATATTGCTATTCTAATGTATAACGTCAAAAACAACCTAGCCCCAAAGCCTCTCTAACGCTACGTTCACACTGCTCCGTTTTCATTTCTATCTGTTTTCGTTGATGAAAACACTGCCTGTTCACATTGCTCCATTTTCAAATAAATAAGCTATGAAAACGATAGGCGTTCACATTGCTCCAGCAAAACAATGTTGTTAATCCTCTTTTCAAAACAAAGCCTTTTGTTAATAGTTATCAAAAAGGCGCCAATCGAGACTTTGAATGCCATTGTAATCAAAAGTTTATTAACAAAGGAATGTGCAGCGTTTTCAAATGTCTCCGTTTTTTCGCGTTCACACTGAAAACGGAAGCGTTTTCAAAAAAATTTATGCATTTTCATTAGCGTTTTCGAAAAGCCCCGTTTTCACAGCGGAGCAATGTGAACGCAAGGCAAAAAACGGAGAAGTTTTACTCCGTTTTCATGTGAAAACGTAGCAGTGTGAACGGGGCCTAAGCCTTGTTTGAAAGCCAAAGCAAACGATACGAACTGAGGAACACTGAATTCAATATATGAAGATATAGAACTGTGATGTACGGGAAACCGAAACTGAACTCGGACATTAGAAATAGTACAAATCTTGGGATACTCAAAAGGAACTTAAGAAAAATTTCGGATTTGTCAGCCATGACCAGCTCGGAAAATGTAATTACCATGTTTGTGAATAATAAAGTTTGAACTAGTGTACTTTTAACCACATAGATGTACAATTTTTAACTACCGGGTGTCCCGAACAAAGTATACAGATTTGGTCGACCCTAGGGACTAGAATATCAATCCTGAATGATTTTCAAGACATACCTTTATAGCTAACTTGAACATAGATACCTCGTTTGTTGATATCGGTGCGTTGAGGGTGAAGATATTAATCTTCAAAGGACAAATTCATCTCCACCTCCAAACCAGAGCCTTGACGTTTTGGCCTAGGCAAATTCTTGAAGCACAGTGAATGGAATAAACAAAATTTGAAGATGACACAACAGATGTGTTTTCCAAAATACAGTTTATGTGAGACCTATTGTCAAGGGAGCTCCGAAATCAGCTTCATTCATTTCAATATCGACATTTTATTTCACACTTACTATTCATCAGTGAAAGTACTCCCATGAGCATCAACACACTCTTCGAACAGTGACCGTCGAATCATTCCTTGAAAAGAATTTGTTATCAGATCTCTCGGGGGTCAAAACTGGAAGGTCTGGAGATCTTCTGGGGCCAAAAGATGTCTCCTACCTTGTTGATGACCCATCCGGGAAAGCACCTCCAAGATACGTCATGATCAACCTGATGTCAAGAGATCTGATAACAAATTCTTTTCAAGGAATGATTCGACGATTCGACAATGTCAATAGTGCGTTGATGCTCAAGGGAGTCACCGGTGAATAGCATGAAGCTAATTTCGTAGCTCTCTTGACGAGTGGTTTCACATAAACTGTATTTTGTAAAACACATTTGTTGTGCCGTCTTCAAATTTGTTGATTTTCTTCACTGTGCTTGAAGGATTTGCTTAGGCCAAAACGCCAAAGCTCTGGTTTGGAGATGGAGGCAAATTTGTCCTTTGAACATTAATATCTTCACTCTCAATGCATCGATATCAACAACTGAAGTATCTATGTCCAAGTTAGATATCGAGGTATGTCTTGAAAATCATTTCGGATTGATTCATGCTATAACGAAATCAGTATACTTTTTTGGGACACCCCGCAGTTTCATTCTTAAATTGCAAAAGTGACATTCTTTTCTATACTAAGTGTCCCCAATTAGCAAGTATGCTAAATTTATTTGGCACAGTAATAAAGTTAATGAATGAATGAATGAATGAATGAATGAATAAATGAATGAATGAATGAATGAATGAATAAATGAATGAATAAATGAATGAATTGATAAATGAATGAATGAAAGATGTCCTTCGTCTCTCCAAGAAAACAAGGACGATGTTTTTGATGGAACATAAGATATCAGCGCTACAGATTGTAAATAGAATTGCCAAACCTTTACAATGCTGTCAGCTGTCAATCGTGGAATCAATTCCCCGCTGCAATGTTCACCATCATTTTGTAAGTCGTTATCGCTGTCATCTGAACATTCTCTAATGAAAGAAGGCACGCCACCATAATCATCATCAACAGAGCCGTCTTCTTCTTCTATCTTTATAGTTGTGTAAATCCTTTCCTGTGAATCTTGAAAATAAGTCCTGGAGACATCACACGGGTACGTTTGCCTCTTATGTACTTCTGTGATAGATACCCTCTCATCCGTTCCGGTATTGTTGGCACTGGTATCTTCAATTTCCATTAGCTTTCCTTGAAAGCTTCCTTCTCCTATTTCCTTCATAGTATTGTATCTCTCACTTGGATCACTCTCTCTTTGATCTGAATCTGAGTCATCAATATGATCCTCTGTCACCTCATATGTATTGCTGAAGTCAGAGCAACTCTCTACTCCATGACTATCATGTACCTAATCAAGAGAAAAATTCAGACAGGGTCCAAAAGAGCTTAACCTTCCTCATGAAAAAATCTGTAACAAGCAACCTTACTCTTCTCTGAATAGACAATGAATGTGTTTGGGAGAGGCATGAGTAGATCCTTTGCTATCTTCTAATTCATTTCATTAAACCGAAAATAACTACATATGCTTAGTATCTTCATATACATCAAAGAAGGAAAGGCCACGGTTTAAACGTCGCTTGTCGGATCCACAGGTGCTTGCGATAAAGATATAACGAATAAATTTGTTGGTATAAACATCGCAAAACGAAAAGAAAACAGCGAATGAGTTGGTTTAATGAGTATATATACTGAGTTACATCAAATAGCCAATATGTCGTCCTGCCATGCAGGACTTCTTCAGCAGGATCATGTTTCAAAATCTTAAAATTCATCCAACATGTTCATGATAATGATGATAAACTTCCAACTGTGTTTCAAAATTACTTTGTAACAATTGAAAATTTATATGAATATGACACTCGTCAAAGTAAAAATTATCAAATTCGTAAGGGAAAGAAAACATAGGGTAACAAAATGATGCAAAACAAAGGGGCCCATTTGTGGAATGATTTACCTTCCTCACTCAAAAAGCATTCAAAACCCAACAAAGTTCGCTATCAAACTAAAGAAAAGTATTATTGATCAATGCTAATTTGAGCTTGGGCAGTTGATAAACAAAATTAAGGAAAACGAGTTTTACAGTTGATTTTGGTAGTTTTACAGTAGTTCTACAGTTGATCTATATATATTCCATGTAGCTGTTCCTTATTAATCTTATAGTTTATTGATAGTAGCTCTATAGCATATATTGTATTTTAAAACTTTACGTTAGCGGCCAAAGCTAGATAAGCTTTGCTTTCCTTGGGTCCCGCAGAATACAAGCATTTGAACAAGTTTTCATTTTGTAGTAGCTCTTATTTTACGAATAAAATGGAATTGAATTAAATTCAATTCAATGCTGTTACACGATAGTTATATCTAAGATTTGAATATGTACAACGATTTGAATAGGAGAAGTTACATGTGATTAGTTACCAATCACACTACCGTCGAAAAGGGGGGCTAGCCGGAGTAGTGACCAGGGGGCCAAGAAAAAATAAGGCATGTATTTTTGCCTTGTTTCCCATTTTCCTTGACGAGCTTTTTGGGGCTTGCAGGCCAAGTGGCATTCTAAACTTAGTCTCTACACACGAGACACTATTTTTTGTGTGGGAGGGCGTTTCCATCTAAGGCCCCGTTCACACTGCTCCGTTTTTGCACAAAAACGGGAGGGAAAAACTTCCGTTTTTGTGAAAGTGTTCACACTGATCTGCACAAAATCGCCACAAAACGGAGGTTTTCCGGGGTTTTCCAAAACGCTATCAAAAGGGGATATCCACAAAAACGGAGGTTTTTGAAAACGCAATTGACCAATATGAACGCACAACAACGGAAGTTTTTGAAAACGCTCCTACATCCAATAATGAGCTTCACAAAACGGGAGCAATGTGAAAGCACAAAAACGGATATCTTTGGCTCCGTATTTGTTATCAGGCAGATCAATGTGAACGCACTAAAACGGAGGCTTTTCTCCTCGCTTTTGTACAAAAACGGAGTAATGTGAACGGGTAGCTTTAATGCAACAAAAACGCATCATAACAAATACGGAGAAGTGTGAACGGGGCCTAAAAGCAGCGTTATAACAGTGCATAGGGCGTGATCCCTGGAAAGGGATGACGTCCATGAGATTTTCCGTCGCCGGAGGGTCCTTTCTATGGCAGACCCTGGTTCCCAGCCCAGCTCTCGACGGCCCTGACCAATCAACTTTGCTCTTCCAGCACACACTTACGTTTAGAAGCGATTCCTGGTGTTTTGATGAGTCTTGTTCATCAACACTCCTTTGTATGGCATATGCATGTTCACCAAATGTATCTTTTAATCGTTCCTAAACATAAATAACATTAAAAACATACAGTAAGGACGAAGATACCCAGAAACGTAATCCTGTTTAATACATATATATTCATATATAATGAATTAGCGTGGCAAAGGCACACATCGTTTTCGTAGAGCAACATCTCGTAGAGCAACAAGGGCGATGCCACCATGACAGTCCACGGTCCACCACCATACTTCTCAAAAGATCAAAGCCATGCAGTCCAAAAGAAGCTTTCAGTCGAGCGAGACTGAGCAATAAGAAACATTTGGTTGGAAAAAGGCTGGAAAATGAAGAAAAAAATTCTTTCGGACATGGCTTAAGAACCAGAAAAACCCGGCAGCAGACCCCACAATGCCATCACCCCTGCTCTCTATCATTTCAAAATATCCTTCAGTTTTCACGATCCTTTGCCAGGGGACTTGCCTCTCCCCAAGGGATCCTTGTTTAGAAAATTAGGGACCCAAAAACCAATTCCATGTGGGCAGCACATACCCGTAAGATGTCATGTTACCCCCCCCCCCTCCTTCCCCGGAGCGAAGATGGAATTAGTTTTAGTTTATTAACAACATGCTGATGGAAAGGCAGAGGCAGACTTATCTCTGCTGACGGAAACTGAAGGAGTTAAGCTATCGCCTTTCTGTTGGCCTCCGTGCAGACTCTACTGATCTCTTTCAGAGAGGTTCTTCTCCAGTAGAGTCTGCGCATCGGCGACCAAATCCTTGTTCTGAGCCACGCGCGATTCCCTCTCTTGAGGAACCAAGTCACTGAACTGGATTCAATAGAGCGACCTATTGAGTGGGAAGGCATAACACCCACACACATTAAGGTTTCTTCGGCCAGCTTTGTCCATGGAAGCGCTAATTAAACATCTGCAGACTCCGAAAAAGACACGGATGCTCATGAAAGAAAGGGGATATGTGTCAGCCAATCAGGAAAGGTTCCACGTTTCTCATGAACTGAGAACAAGGATTTGGTCGCTGAAGCGCAGACTCTACAGGAGGAGAATCTGTCTGAAAAGGGATCAGTAGAGTCTGCACGCAGGCTACTTTCTGTCTAAAATTTAACAAAGATCCATTTCTTGTAGATTTAGAAGTACGGGAGACCGGAGACTATTATAACACGCGGCAATTGTAATAGTGGCTCTCAAGCCTAGCAGTAAAGTGCCAGAGGATGTAGGCACATGTTACATCTCAGAATGCAACTCAATGCGCGATTCCTATCCCGTGTGTAGCTCCCTGCATTCTACATACGTACAACTTGAGATACATGAATGTTTATCCAAGTTTGCCAAATTTTTTTTGGGAGGGGGGATTTGTTTTTGAGCAGGAAGTAAAAAACGTGCTCCCGCTGTAAATTGTTGTGAAAGAATTTGTTCTTGGGCAAAATTCGTATTGACATCACAGACATTACACCTATTAAGGATATGTAAAAATCGGAATGATGGTAGGTAACCAGTTAGGGGCAATCATAAAACGCTCTACAACTGCCCCAGTGTAAGCTGGCCCCATGATTTGGTTTTGATTCAGCTTCTAATCTGTCCCAATAAAGTGCTACCATGCAATACAGAAAGAGCTAAATGCTGAAATTTATAAACAAGAAACTATTTTTTCTCAATCGATTCAATTTTCTCAATTGATGCAACAAAATTTACAAAGAGGCAAGGACCACATTTGGTTTTCAAGTTATTTCTTTCTGAAGCGACGAATAATCTGCTATCTTGTGTTACATTTCGTGTAAGAAAAAGAACAGAGACATGCAATAATTGCACAAAAAATCTTCTTGTACCCGTGTTGCACAATGTTTCACTGATAAATAAACAAATAAACAAAGAAAGTATTACTAATTGCACAGGGTACTTTTTAAGAATTTTCCACAAGTGGGACAAACGGCTAAAAGGGCCCCGAACTACAATATAGATTTACCTAATTACATATATTCCAGCTACATTTGTCTCCATTCCAAGCTTTTATGCCTTTCTTAAATCTTACTACGTCTTCAGCACTCTTTATAGTATCAGGCATGGCATTCCAGAGAATGCTTCCTCGGAAGTTTAGAGAGTTTTTGCCAGAAGATATCATTTTGGTAGGCGGAATTTGTAGCGTGTTTTTGATTCGTAGATGATACGTTAGTTCCCTCTGCACGAAAAATTCTCCCATAAATAATGGACTTTCATGATTTAATGATTTATATGTCTGTCATTAATTTCTGTAAGTTTTTTGTGTGGATTACTATTTCATTGTTCTTGGTGAGGAGGCATTCAAAAGTGGATTCATAATCACCAAGCAGATCCAAATAAGAGGACAGTAGTTGAAATTTGACAACAGAAAGGAATCGTATAGCAATTTTGCCTTGTCTAGATCTAGCAGTTTAGCTGGTTTGTTGCTGTTGTATTGCATTCTTTCGGTAATAAATAATGAAGAGGGATACGTCTGGAACGTGAGAGCTATGAATCTGAAAACTGGAAGCAGGTCTATTAGAGTATGCGAATGGAATTACGCAAAATGAACTTGTTACTTCCAGTGATTATGTTCACTATTAGGATGGAAGACAAATCAGTTGCTTTTGTTGCTTTTTTTCTGTCTCAGCCAGATACTCATCGTTGTACATTATACTTCTACTCCAAAATATCGGTTTTAGTAAACATAACGTAACGTAACAAACGTAACGTAGCGTAACGTAACGTAACGTAACGTAACGTAACGTAACGTAACGTAACGTAACGCAACGTAACGTAACAAACGTAAACAAAATTAAACTTCTACTCCAAACTATCGGTTTTAGTAAACGTACAATTTCCAGTGAAAATTTGTTACTCCGACAGGCTTGAAAAAGCGGCCTAAGCCACCTTGATCACCTTATAAACAATCTCCTCCCGTAGAAAAATTCCCGCTCTCTTCAAGAGTGAAGGCTGGGAGGAGGGGCTGATTTTTCAAACGCTTGCTTTGTAAAACTGGTTGATGAATCTGGAGAGAAAACATTGCACTTGCATATTACTTCAATTGAGAAGAATCATTCAAATTCCTGATGAATGGTAGTGAGTGCAGGTAGGCAGACGATTGTCTTTTCCATCTTAATATTTTGAGCTGCATTCATTTAACTTTGTTAACAGCTTACTTTCATCATGTTGCTGTCAAGTTGCCAGATAAAAGTTTGAAATTATCTAGCCTAATTGAGGCCCTGATGACAACTTCAATGATCAAACTATTTCATGCCTACCCATTTTTACATTTTAGGCACAAAAAGCGTCCATAGATAGATACCTACCCTACCTACCTACCTTCCTCTCTCTCTTCCTTCCTATACAAAATCTGCCCCACCACGAAATGTGCTCATTCTTTGCACATAAACATGGCACTTCCGGCCAAAATTCAAAGAGTGTCCACATCTTACTTTCATCCACATTGTCGATTTAGAGCAAATCATACTTAAAATCAAATGTTAAACAGGTTAAAAGATACACTTAGGGTACAAAAGTATGGAAACGATGGCCTAAAACATGGCGGCAAAGATGTCCTATGGTCTATGAGCCTCGTAACAAAAGGGAGATTTTCTCTCCAACTCAGACCTCAATTTAAACTCTTATGGCGGGAAAATATTCGCCATCTCGTCTTCTGTTTATCAAACAGACAAGGAAAAGTTTTAGAAAAACTTTTTATGAATTTTGAGACGAAAAAAATGTTTTGAGCTGCAAGAAATCGAGGAGACATAAAATTGAAAAGTTGTCAAAATATTAGTTTGCTTCAATGAAGAGTTGGTTGAATGGCCTCATTTTATGCTGTCTATACTGGACATTTTGATTTTGAAACAAATTTTTGGGAATAATCTAGAAATTTTCAGAACTTTGGCTGTAAACTCAAGGCAAGTTGTGAGCAGGTAGTGACATCATTTTTTAGGCGATGCTTTTCTTTTCGAGCAAGACAAATCTTTATGAAAGTACCTTAAAAAGCTGAAATCTGAAAACGCAATGTTATTCTGTTTATTTCTGGTTTATTCGTATTGACTGAGCCATCGGAGGTTTGATGTGAAGCCATTACAAGGCAATAACTGCAACGGTCACAAGAGAAATCGAAGTTACAAGCTTACCTGTTAGCAGCTTTCCTTGAGTTTACAGCCAAAATTCTGAAAATTTCTCGATTATTCCCAAAAGTTTGATTCAAAATCAGAATGTCCAGTGTAAACAGCATAAAATGATTGAAGCCTTTCAACCAACTCTTCATTGAAGCAAGCTAATATTTTGACAACCTTTCAGTTTCATATCTTCTCCATTTCGTTCAGCTCAAAGCAACAACACTACTTCGAAGTTTTCATCTCAAAATTCATAAAAAGTTTTTCTAAAACATGTCCTTGTCTGTTTGATAAACAGAAGACGAGATGGCGAATATTTTCCCGCCATAAGAGTTTAAATTGAGGTCTGGGTTGGAGAGAAAATCTCCCTTTTGTTACGAGGCTCATAGGCCATAGGACATCTTTGCTGCCATGTTTTAGGCCATCGTTTCCATACTTTTGTACCCCAAGTGTATATATAGCTACGGGATTCATAAGTTTATTGCAAAGAAAGTTTTTACCTTGTAACTTTCAAGGTGCTTGGTTGTATCAATATGTTCTTCAATGTCATTCTGATGACGAAGAAACACTTCACAAAGTTGACATTCAAAAATAGAGACACTGACTATGAATTCACAACCTGCAATGGAAAGTACAGTAGATTATATTGTCTATGGGCCTGATTACTGAATGCAAGTTCCATCCACACTGCTGAAAACTATATTTGACTTGATTAATTTATTTCAAAACTAAAATGCGTCAAACAACTTTTTAACAATAAAATAAATACATATATCAAATAGATAGGGTACGTAGGTTGGATAGGATGACTCTTCTAGCAAATGCGGGAAATAGGACCAATACCCAAAGGAGGGGGGAAAGGGTACCACTTGTTGCGACATACTAACCAACACTCAATAGTTTGGGGAAGGTGGCCAAGAGACTCCATTCTATGCTCACAAATTCGGAGGAGCATTGGAAGGTGTTTCCTGAGCCACCTTTAATAGTATTTAGGAGATGTAAGAATCATAAAAGACATACTTGTTAGGGCTAGGCTGAGTAATGAGGGAAATGGGAGGACTGATAAGAAGGGGTGTTCTCGTTGTGGTAAATCTTGTTGTCAAGTTGTCATGAGCAATAGTGAGCATTTTCATTCTGACGTAGATAGCCGGGAATATAGGATAAACTATTTGTTTAATTGTGACTCGTCAAATGTTGGGTATTTGTTGGAATGTACTGTTTGTGATGTACAATATGTTGGTAGCACCTGCACGCCTTTTAGGCTTTGGTTTAACAATTACAAGGCATGTAGTCGTAAGTTTAATTTGGGGGCCTCAGTACCCCAGGTGGAATTCTTCAGGCATTTTACTGAAGAAGGCCACCACAGGTTTCTGAAGGATATTAGTGTAAGATAATCGATAGGCTAACGGGGGGAAAGAGGACGCGGGAAAGCTTCTGGCAATATCGGCTGGATTGCTAGGGTTTAAACACTAGGCAGGTTAATACATAGACTTTATTTTTGCTATAATTTTGGTTTTTGTATTGTTTTGATTTTAGCACTGAGCTTTTCGTTAGGGACACAAGCTGTTTTTTAGGGTTTTTTGTTCTGCCAATCCGCTCTTGGATCTTTCTATGGTTTGTTTTGTTGTAACATGCTATCTTTTCCAGCTTCGGCGATACAGACACAGCCACTGACTTCAGCAGTTCTTAACTCTGCGCTTTCTTTTATCTTTCTCCCTGCCACCTTTGTATTACTGGCTGATTTAACACATTTTAATTATGTATTGTAATAGGTAGGGCCCGCTTAGGCTATTGTTTTCGAAATCCATATTATGCTCCTTCTGGCTTATTATAATTAACGAAACGAAACGAAACGAAACGAAACCGAACGAAACCGAACGAAACCGAACGAAACCAAAACAAATTTACAATTAAATCTTTAAAGATCGATTGAAATAGCAAATTCATTATTTCTTATCGTCCGGATGGATGTAAACAACTAATAATGATCACTTTAGTAGTAAAAAACCAGCGATTTGGCTACGATGCATTCCCTTAGGAACGAAACGCAGCCGTTTCGTTCCCCACGGAACGAAACCAATTGTTTTCAAATCACGGAACAAAAGATTACAGAGCGCCAATTCTTTGAACTAAAGCTTCATAAAACGAAACCAGGACAAAAAACTGCTGGAAATTTCCGGAATGTTTTTGAAGCTATCTGCTCACCAGATGTTTGGGCATCCAGGTTTGGATGCCCGTTAAAATATGTCACGCATTCGTGGAGATAGAGTGATTCCAATCGACGAAACCCGCATTTTCGATGCTTGTTTACGCAACTTCAAGTCAGGTGATAAAACCTCTTGATAAAACCTCTTTTCAATTTCCTAACTTCTTTCACACCATGAAAACTTGTGCCATGAATACAAAAAGGAGAATAATACAGAAATTTCCCAAGTTTTTTGCCATACGACTTGAAATGTGAGAACTAACCTTAGCAAATGTTTTCAGTTCACACAGAAATCGAAGGGGCATTTTATCTTGAACCAAAGAAACTGTGGTGGCAGGACAATAGCAAGAACAATTGAAAACGTGGATATTTGCCGTTCTGGGATCATTCTTACAACAATCACTATTGTTACTACTATTGTCTCTCGCCCAGAATTTCTATCATTTAGTGCCTCATCGGTTTTGAAAAGGCCATAACTCCTAGAAACCATGAGATATTTAAACAGGCATCCAAACCTGGATACCCAAACATCTGGCGAGTAGATTTCTTCAAAAAATTCTGTAAATTTCCAGCAGTTTTTTGTCTTGGTTGCATTTTATAAAGGCAGGTAAAATTTAAAAAATCTTCACACGTTTCTTCTGTCTTCTTCACTTATTCGCCATCTGATTGGTCCGTGAAAATGAGGCTTTGAAGGTCTCCGCCCATGGGCCACGAGCTAAATTCGGCTAAAACATTTGATTCCTATCTTGAATAAATCTGTTTATAACCATAAATTTATTTTTACATTAAACTAAATTTGTGTTGTTGTAATTCCAACTACTACTAAATCTTTCAGTTAAATCTATACATACATATGTATCTGATATATGTACTCAGAAAAAACACATTCGTTTAAATGTTGCGGCCTAAGCCTTTATTAGCATAACTTTTCAAAGTCAGAAGGAGCATAAAATAGATTTCGAAAACAATAGCCTAAGCGGGCCCTACCTATTACAATATGTAATTAAAATGTGTTAAATCAGGCTTTGATGGTTTCCGGCCATGGGCCACAAGCAAAATTTGTCTAAAACATTTGATTTCTATCTTGATTTAGTCAGGAACGGCGGAGAGGGGGGGTCAAGTGCCCCTCCTGCCATTAGGGGGGCAAGAGCGCCCTTTCAATGGAGTAATAACTTGCATCTGTCATACCCAAATATGCACAAGAGAGCATCATTTACATCACGTTGAATATTCTTGAAAGCATTTTGAGAGAATCTAGAGTGTGTGGTTGCAAAAATTTTTACCGCGGAAGGACCCCATATCCACCCAATTTTCAGTTCATCTACCTCGTCATCGGTCTGGAGTGCCCTTCTCTTCCCCTTCGACCCCCTTGCCCTACCGTTGCTCCGGTGTCCCTGGATTAGTTGATATGTATAGGTTGATAAACAGGGTTTAATTGTTGCTTATATTTTGACTGGTGCTGTTTGATTATTGCAGTCAGCTATTCATAAGGGACACGTGCCATTATTTCAGGATCACTTCCTGCCTTTCTGCCCATATTCCCTTGGGTCTTTCTGTTGCTTGTTTTATTTCAACACATGGTTTTTTCAGCTATGTGAGACAGACACAGGCATTGACTCTCTTATGTCACTACATAGTGGCAGGCATTTAGTCAGCCATGTGATTTCTGTGTAGAGGGCAGTCATGGGGATTAACATGGTTTTTGAAGTCATTAGAAGAATTTGCAAAAATTGGGAAAAAATCCATTGTCAACAATGGATCTTTCATTGAGCAGCTCCCCCCCCCCCAAAAAAAATCTTGTCTTCATTCGCTTTTGAGTCAATTTGGAATGGCTTGAAGAACTCTCCACTGTTCATGAAGGCATGGGCACGGGGGGGGGGGGGGGGGGGGCGTTTCCATAGTAAAGGTACCTGGGGATGTGCCACCCGCAAGGGTATGCTTTTTCAAACCTTCTAGTCTAGCCAAGGGTATACTTTTTGCCAATTTTAGTCCATTTAGTCTAGCAAAGGGTATACTTTTTGCCAATTTTGGTCAAAGAAATGTCAAACTTCGGTAATTCCTGTAAAGAAACCCAATTTGTTTTCAAATTTTGGTCCTTAGAATGCAAAAATTTGGCAAGTTTTGCCTAGAAAATGCCAACTCATGGCACTTTTGATGTAGAAATTAGTCTAGCCAAGGGTATCATTTTCAGAAAAAATGGTCTAGCCAACGGTGCCATTTGGAAACCGTGGGCGGCACACCCCTGCCCGAAATTTAGCCGAGAACCCCCCCCCCCCGTGGGCATGGGTCATCAACAATAAGTGTACAATATTATCATAAATTGTGAACAGTACTGTGTAAAATTAAAGAGCCTGGCTTACCACAGTTGCTCTTCATTTTGTGATTTGAGATCCTGTAAAGCTTCCTTAATCCTGTCAGATTTGTGATTCGGTAGATGATCAGTACATTGGTGCAAAATTATCATTTCCCATCTGAAACAACACAAACATACAGTATATACTGTAGATACTGTAGGTTATTCTCAAATCTAAAAGACAGTAATTTTCAGGGGCAGAGTTTACATTTTCAAATTAAAAACAAAACTGAGGGCAAGCGCAACAACAACAAAATCATAGTTGTGGTATTCTCAGCATGTCAATTTTCTACTTTTCCATTTTAAAAGATTTGACAATCCAGTAGTAGTATGAAGTTAAGACAAATCACCAAGTGTGACCAAGAGTACCATGTGAACCATAAGCGTACGGGAAGAAAAAATCTAGGGGGGCTGTCCGACAAGCCCATTGTTTGCCAACATTTTTGCCCGACTAAGGACAAAACTTTGCCCGAATGGGGCTGATTTTTCAAAATTTCTCCAAAGTTACCGCCCCCCCCCGGCCCCCGGCCCCCGCCTCGCCTGCCTGCAAGGTAATTGACCATATACTTAATTGTACTGTATTGTGCCATGAGATCGATCGTTCAGACTCTCACAAAATAGGCCAATCAATGCAATGGGCCAACTTGCAAGTAGGAAGATTAGCCCGGGCGAAGGTTTTTGACTAAAAAATCTTTCATTTCATTAACTAAAAAATTCCAGGATAGAACGTCTGCAAAGCGTGCAGCAAAGGCGTGCAACTGGATATTCTTTTAAAACAACCTAACACTCCATACAAACATTTAAATGGTTCAGTATCAGAAAAAAAGATCAGCGGAAACTTACCATTCTTGAGCAGCACAACAAACGATTTGGAACCGAATAAAGTAAGACGCATACTCGTCCAGACGCAGATCCATATTCTAAGACAGGTTCCACCAACATCTTAAGAAAAATTTCTGTAAGGAGGTTTCTGTTCATACAACTTTCAAGAATTAGAAATCTTTCAATCTTTCAAGAGCAAGAATCCAAGAATTAGAATTCAAATTCTTGAAATCTTTCAAGAATTAGAAAAGGATTGTACAAATTATTCTGGGGAGGGTAAACTAATGATTGCTGGTGCCCTAAATGCACGAATATACATAATCCATGTAATAGCTCAGTCAAGTATTGTGCAAAACTGGCAAATGGCTATACAAACCCCATATCCAGTGGGACTTAAACAAGGCTGCGTTCTATTCTAAGCCCAATGCTCTTCAATTTATTCATCGATGACATTGGTAATATTTTTGACAAAACTTGCTGCCCTTGGACATAGAACTCCCGGGGGGGGGGGGGTACTTGGCCTAGGAACATACGGGGAGGTGCCGCTGGAAAATCTAAAAAGCTACCCTGTCCCGGAGTCAAATTCCTGAAAATGATACCCTGTCCGTGAGTCAAATTTACTTAAACAATAGTTTCTTCAGGCAGAATTGTGGTCTGCAAGGAAATTTGTACGAAGTCTGTCGAAAAAATGTGGAAATATTCCCATCCAATCGATTTGAATCACCTTCGCAGAGTGCAAATGGCCTAAAACGACCTTTCGGAGTAAAAAATGACAAATATGGACCCTGTCATGGAGCCGATTTTTACAAAAATGATACCCTGTCCCGGAGTCAGAATCCTGAAAATGATATCCTGTTCAGCGGCACGTCCCCGTTCATAAAAATATATGAGTACCCCCCCCCCGGGATAGAACTTAACCACCTCTTATATGCTGATGACCTTATTCTCCTTTCCACATTACCCGACTGAGGGCCTCCAAAATTGTTTAAACAGCCTTGGAACTTACTCACAACATTGGGACCTAACTGTAACTAAGTATAAAGAAGAGAAAAACAATGGCAAACTGACCACAGATGATAAATTCTCAAAACTTGGCCAACCGCTCAAAATGGTTGAAGAGTTCAGCTATCTTGGCATTGCGTTCTCTATAAGTGGCTCTTTCTCCAACGCTATCCAAACACTCAAAGATAAAGCAAATAAAGCAATCTATCCTCTCGTAGCTACTGTTTTCAAATTTAGCCTAGGAGTACCAAATTCTATGAATCTATTTGAAAACTTATACAAACTATCGTACTTTATGGCAGTGAAATATGGGAAGCTTTTTCTCATCACCAGTTAAGTTCTTTTTCTAAAGACCCTAATCTTCTCTTCAAATACTTATTAGATTCACCTACTGAAAAGTCTAAATTAAAATTGTTGAAACTAATTCTTGGCTTAAAGCAAAACACCTCAACGTTCAACCTTAGCTGTATATGGTCATTCAGGTGACATCCCTTCGACATTTAAACAGCATTCTACGAGTTATAAAGTTTTGGCACAGAATCGCGCAATTAGATGATAATACCTTGGTTAAAAAGGCATTCCTAGAAATTATATCTCTACCAGATAATCTATCAAACTAGTGTTGAAATAACACTGAATCTACTTGGCTTATCGTCAGTTGGAATAACCCTTCCAGTTTCTCTGAAAAGGAAGTATGTAGAAAGTTAAAGAGCCAATCAGCAGCACTTTTTAGGAAATTTTGGCATACTGAAGTTTCTTAAGCCAGTGTAAACTCTGATCGTAACAGTAAACTACGAACTTATAAGAAATTTAAATCTAATTTTAAACTGGAAACCTTTTTGACTAAGGAAGTTAAATTTCGAATATCGAAAAGTGCTGAGTAAGTTTAGATGCAGTGACCATGCACACTTGATCAAGGTGGGAAGGTACAAAGGTCTGCAAGTGAAACAATGCCTCTGCAAATTGTGCCTGGTCGAAGACGAATTTTACTTTTTGACGATCATATGCCCGGTGTATGATAATTCAATTACCTACTGTCAGCTGCAAATGTCGTGCTCTTGGACCCAGAGATACAATTTTCCACTGTCATGAGTAGCGAAAACACTACAGTTATTAGATGCCTGGCCGAGTTTATCATAGATGCTAACAAACTGAGAGACTCACTTGAAATTGCGACCAAGACCCAGCCTGGATCTTCCAAGATACCAAATCTTTCCCTTTTTTGTCGGTTGTTTGTCATTTGACGGCAGTTTTATTTCATTCATTCTAGTTCATTTGTCTCTCTTCGTTTTAGTTAATCATTGTTATTGTTGTTGTAGTTGTATTAAGTTTTATTACGTTAGGTTAGTTTAGTTTAGTTTTGTTCTATGCACGCTGCATTAGAAAGAGCTTGAGGCGAAAATCGCATATCAAAAAGCTTTGGATTAAAGACACTCGCTCAAAGCCTTCGAGCCTCGAGCCCTCGAGCCTCGAGCCTTCGAGCCATGTATTTCGAGCCTCGAGCCTTCGAGCCTTGCATTTCAATCCTTGAAGCCTTAACGTTTCGGAATGAAATAAAAAATGAGGCAACATTATTCAACAAACGGTGCACATGAATTTCAAAGATTTTAACAGTAACGTTTAAGTTGAGACTAATGGTGAATGGCATGAGAATTTCATTGGCATGTAGGAATGCATGCCAATTAATTGGAAAATTTAGATCTTCATTAGTCACCCATTGAAACTCTTACATGCAGCTTTCCCACTACATGCAACAGAACCATTACAAGCAAATGATAGAAGTACCATGAACTGAAACTTCAGTCACAAAAGCCAGATTGTCAAGTTATTTGCGAGTAATTGGCTAGTAGTGATAGATCTCTCACATACACATGAAGCACTTTCCTGAAGTATTTTCTGTTACGCATATTCTTTGAAATCGGGCCTGTTCGGTCCTTGAGAAAAATATGTGATGTGGCAATTTTACAAATTCACATGGATCTTAGCTAGTGCCTTGAACTTGAGTACTAATTGATCTTTGCAAAAAGAATCCTTGAAACTTGAATCCTTGATGTTTGCAAAAAGATGAACCTCAAAGATGAAAGCTTGTAGCTAAAAATATAACTCGAAGGCTCAAAGGCTCGAGGCTCGAAGTATGAACCTAAGGCTCGAGGCTCGAGGCTCGAGGGCTCGAGGCTCGAAATACAAGGCTCGAAGAATCGAGGCTCGAGGCTCGAGGGCTCGGAGATTAGAAACACTCGAAACCACAGTGATCCAGAATGGCAAAATAATGTAATAAATGCCAAGAAATGAAAGTTCTCAAAATTAATCAAGCTATAGCTCATTTGAAAGAGCAATGATTGACAATCAACATAAAAGAAGAATTATCAAAATCGGACCAGTGAGAGCCAAGAAACTGATTTTTGAAGTTTCAAGATATCACGAGTTTACAAAGTTCACATCAAAAAGACAATGAACACTCAATTTAGGCTAACTTCAAAATTCAATTTCTCTGCCTACACTAATCCGATTCTTGAAATTCTTGTTTTATTTTGATCGTATACATCTCAGCATCATTTCTCATTTATATAATCGAGAAGAAAATTGAGAAATTTCACGAATTTCGCGAATTGCGAGATAGTAATATACTAGAGGATAAAAACCTATATTTTGATAAAAACAGTTAAAAATCTAAAAGACGGGGTCAAACGGTGTCTTAGCAAAAAATATAATAATTAACTAGAACATGTCTAGAGTGCATCTGCCAAAGGATATGTTCAGGAACCTTCTGCGAAAAATTTTATGAACGTTTCAGAATGTGAGGTCATTTTCTTGAAAACGACATGTGGTTGCATGTTGAATCGGTATTGTTTTATGTTGATTGAATTACTGTTTAAATAATGCCCTAAACTCATATCAAAGCAAAGCAAAGTCAATCAACTGAGTTGTAAAAATTCGCAATAGTCGGAAAAATTGAAAATCAAGATACTTTAGCGTACAGTGGATTGAAGGAACAACACTTCTTCTTTGTCGTTATGATGTCTGAACTGAATATTACGTCAAATAATATCAAGTTCTGTTTCGTACCACAAAGTTCTTAGTGTGAAAATTTGACTTATTGCTTGCTCTTGAGCTTTAGTATACTAGTTGACTGTTGTTGGCCGTACTCTCTTCACTACAAGAACAGATGGTCATTAATCTGATAGATGATTTTAAGAAGAAGGCAAAAATCTTTTATTCTGTTGTGCTGCTTTGATGTTTGCTTCACAGTTCTGAAAACGTACACAATACGTAACTATCAACGTTGATGAACTGAAGCATTTCTGTCATATGTTTTATGATGCCGCACTTAGTAATCATTTTTCCCCGCGTAAAGATTTTCGTCTGTACACCAAATGCTTGCCCATAACTAGGAGCTGTTTGAAGTTCCCATTAAGTTCTCAAAAAGGCTCTCTGATAGCTTATCGGTTTGAAAGCAGGCCGGACGCCTTAAACAAACATGTTTGGAGCTGGCCTAGGATGAAGAGCAAGACAAACGTCTCTGCAACTTGACTCATATGACTCTTCGTCAGAATGCTCATAGCGTCTGCCCTGCTGTAGTAAAAGCGAGCCACATTCTGAAAAGTACCTTCAAAGTCGGACGATAATGACACTGGAACTCAAGGGGAAGAATTAAGTCAAGCTTTTATATAGCTACAGTAGTCTTAATAGTGACGAGAAAGAACTTTGTGGTACGAAACAGAACTTGATATTATTTGACGTTCAGACATCATAACAACAAAGAAGAAGTGTTGTTCCTTCAATCCTCTGTACGCTAAAGTATCTTGGTTTTCAATTTTTCCGACTATTGCGAATTTTTACAACTCAGTTGACTGACTTTGCTTTGATTTGAAATGAGTTTAGGGCATTATTTAAACAGTAATTCAATCAACATAGAATAATACTGATTCAACATGCGACCACATGTCGTTTTCAAGAAAATGACCTGACATTCTGAAACGTTCATAAAATTTTTCGCAGAAGGTTCCTGAACATATCCTTTGGCAGATGCACTCTAGACATGTTCTAGTTAATTATCATATTTTTTCCTAAGACACCGTTTGACTCCGTCTTTTAGATTTTTAACTGTTTTTATCAAAATATAGGTTTTTATCCTCTAGTATAGTACTATCTCGTAATTCGCGAAATCCGTGAAATTTCTCAATTTTCTTCTCGATTATATGAATCAGAAATGATGCTGAGATGTATACGATCAAGATAAAACAAGAATTTCAAGAATCGGATTAGTGTAGGCAGAGAAATTGAATTTTGAAGTTAGCCTAAATTGAGTGTTCATTGTCTTTTTGATGTGAACTTTGTAAACTCGTGATATCTTGAAACTTCAAAAATCAGTTTCTTGGCTCTCACTGGTCCGATTTTGATAATTCTTCTTTTATGTTGATTGTCAATCATTACTCTTTCAAATGAGCTATAGCTTGATTAATTTTGAGAACTTTCATTTTTTGGCATTTATTACATTTGCTGGATCACTGTGGAAACATTAGCCTGCGTGCAGTCTTTCTGTTGTTTTGAAAAAAATGAAGGAAAGGAAAATATTTTCCTTTCGTTCATTTTTTCAAAACAACAGAAAGACTGCACGCAGGCTACGGAAACATTCCCATCGTGAAACTCTGCCTAGTCTTTTGGTTTGATCATTTTAAATTGAAACTAAAAATTGCAAACTTCAAAATTTTGATAACAAAACAAATAAAGTAATGTAAATTGTGCTACGAACAGAGCTTTGTAATGTAAATTGTGCTACGAACAGAGCTTTGTAATGTACATCACAAAGCTCTGTTCGTAGTGCAATTTACATTAGTCTTGTGCAACACGCATAAAAGAAGTTTGTTTGTGCATTCAAAATTTTGAGAATTAGCTTGGGTTGTGAATATGAATCTGCCTCTGGACGAATATTCGTCTAGCTTTTATTCGGCGATTTGCATATGTTCTTATTCTGGACCATTTTAGTTCAATGTTCTGGACTCGCTCACAGGGTCTCAGGTCTCAGGTCTCAGGAAAATAGAACTAAGGTCTCAGGAAAATAGAACAACGAGCGGGACGAGGAGACGCTGATGCTGACGGGACGATTGGACGGGAAGGAACGGGAATCATTCGAAAACGTAACCACAGGAGGCCCTAGAATATTCCAACCATCAGCGATAAGACACCTAATGCGTAGCAGTTGGAAATTGATATCACTAGTGAGCCACCTTAATCTATTGTCCTTTTGTGTTTTGAATTTATTTTTACTTGGTGTGGCCACCTATTCACTGTTTCGTAATTTTTGAAATTTTGCAATAGTGAGCCAACTTAGATCCACCTTAATAAAATGAAAAGGAGCAAAAATTCATAAAAAAAAAAGGGGAAGGGTTGCTTGATTTTTTGAGGGGATTTAAGTAAATTTCTCAGTTGCAAGGTGGGGTGGGAAATTTCACTTGGAAGTTATGGAATGTCAAACCCCCCCCCCCTTAAGATTTTTCAGATCTGGCACCGACAGTGGGAATAGCCTAGCCTCTGCCCCATATGACAGATACTATCTTGCAGATACTTAAAGTAAATCAAAGGGTTAAAAGCAAACTTAGCTAGGGGGACTGGGTAAATCTAAATATAACCTATTGTATTCGATATTTTCGATCTATGAAACAAAAGAAACATAAGTGACCCCTGAGAAGCATGTGAATTAAATTAACGCCAAGCAAAACTGAAATACATGTTGCTGATAAATGATTTATTTGGATTATAAAGAATGTATGCAATTCAAAACTACAGTTTCAGTTTCAATTTATCTCATTCACTAATCAATCCTAAATACAATTCTACACAATACACTACACCTAAATACATACAAAACCCGTATTACACACAAATAAATTAGAATTAAAGATTACAGAAAAAAAACTTTGCCGGATTTTCTTTAAGATTGATTGATTAAGGCCCGTTTTAAAAGTCGCGCCGCGCCGTGCCGAACCGAGTGAATTTCGATCAGTTTTGCCTGGTTCGGCACGGCGCGACTCTTATAAAACCAACCTGACACTTGGTTCGACTGAGTCGAACCATATGCCAAAGGCCTCTCGAATGGGTCGACCCGGTGCGACTTATAAAGCCAATTTCAGTCGAGCCACATCGAATTTCTCATTTAATGAACGAATGTATTCAAATGCATGAAATTAAAAAGAAAATTTTCCAAAGTCAGTATTATGCGCATTCATCATTATGGTTCGGCACGGCATAGCACGACAAAAGTTTTGTTCTTATAAAACAGAAGAGGCGCTCCAAGTCGAACCTCAGTCGAACTCAAATTTCTATTGTTCGGCGCGGCGCGGCACGACTTATAAAACCGGCCTAAGGAGCTCTCTAAATGGAATGCAAGTATAAAGACTCTAATACTATCAACAAATTTACATAGACTTGCATAGTCTACAATTGCAACCAAACTCGTTGTTTTTAATTTTTCATTTGAAGATTTGCAGCCTCCGGGACTCTCATATGAATGATAGCATTTCATGTTCAGTGAATATTTCCACAGATATGCTGTCAAACGGAGATTAGAACGAAGTTGCTGCGGGAGTTGACTGAAGATTTCTCTCGCAACTTTTAGTTTTAAAAACATCGAAACTGCAGCGTCAAAAGGCTTATTTTGCAGCCACCAGGTGCAACATTGACTCGCCGAATATACGTGTTTTGTGTCAAATCTTCAGTTTAATGTGTTGTTCAGAATGTCTCTCTCCCCCTTACCACCTGAGCATAGTACTTGGAAATATACACTCATTTCTTTTACAAAATGCTTACAAGAAACTCAACTATCTAGCAGATCATCAAAGTGTTTAAGACACTCCAATAATGGGAAATTATGACTTAGGAAACTATTCATTTTGACAAAAGACGCATTAACATATTTTCATTTTTCACCTGTTTCATGTATCGCATTACGCGGAGGGTATAGTATTAAAATAAATACAATTCGTCGTTTGAAAGCGTGGTCTGGAATCGATTGATTTTCTCACACCCTTCTGATGATCACGGACTGTTTCCCAAGATAGCTTATGTCGAAATGAGCTGCTTCTTCCCGGGCAGAGGCTAATGGGCGGGGGGCGTGGGCTGCAAGCCACACCTTGAAGGTCAGTTGTCGGAAATTCCAGTCGACCTTGATTTGAAATATTCATAGGGGCACAGGCAGTGAACATGCAGATTTGTTATGGAACCTTCAAAGGTGATCTGAAGCGAAAATTTCATTGATAGAAATGAACGGCACTGTCGAATGATACTGAACCCTGTTTAAATTTCTTTGATATCTCATGTCGTTTTATAGTTATCCACTGACATCAGGCTTCAGTTGATGACGTAATTTTATTTGCAAGTTTAAGATGAAATGTTGAAATGTGGTTGTTTCTAATCTTTGAAAGTTTACAGTTTAAGTTGAGCTGGACAAATGTTATAGAAATCGTCTCATGGACTGATATGATGTTTAAGAAACCCATGTAGACTGAAGTAAAGTTCTTTGAGTCAAATTCATTTTGGAAACATAGTCAGCCTCGTACACATTCCACATTCCTTACTTTTTGCAAAAAAATGACGTCATCAGCCAATCATACAAAATATTGGATACCTCAACATTCTTGGTCATTCAGGAGTGCTATTCATTTCTATCAATAAAAAGTTTCGCTTTAGATCACCCCTTGAGAAACACAGATGAAATTTTGAGTACTGAACTCTCTTGTAGGTTTCTAATGAAAATAAATTTACTGCTTTATCACAAGGGGAACAAATTTCAATTTACAATAGGCAGATATACAAATAGATACAATATCATACTGCATCTGACAGATTGAAAGATGGCAGTTCATGGAAATGGCACTCTAAGGCCTCGTCCAAACGTATCCGAATATATTAGAACACGCATCTATTTTCATCCGTGTAAAAAATATCCGCCCCACACGAGGGGCGTTATCGAAAATATCCGCGTCCACACGAAAACGCTGCTACATGCAAACTTCGATGTTCGAACTTCGATAAAAGAAAACAGACAAGCCAAATGCCCTTGCATGATCCCCAAAGATCCATGCACATGCCTTGATACGTAGTAAGTCGATGCTGTCACGTCAGCGTTTTCGAAAAGCTCCGTTTTCATCCGTCCACACGACAACATGAAAACGGCATTTTCAAAAGATCCACTCTGGAAAGCGTTTTCGAAAAGCTTCGCTTTTGGTGACCGAAAACGCAGTCTCCGTGTGGACGCTAACCCAAAACGGATAAAAAAAGATGCGTTTTCAAAAATATCCAGATACCTAGGCCGTAAGAGTGTTTTTCAGATTGGTGGGGCACCAATTCGCGGCAAAGGCATGGAGCTGTAGGGGGTCCGAGGGCGAAGCCCCTGGAAAAATTTTTGAGCCATTCCTTTTTTCTCTTGGCAACGCCATTCTGTGAATGCTAAAAGGTGATTTTATGGTCGGAGGTTCACAGGTGACATATCAAATTCATGCATCCAAATTTATTTCACGAAGACTATCTGAAACTAAACTACGACACAAGAATACTTGGTCAAAAGTATCGCAAGTTTTCCTAGTTTAGATGCGTGTGATCTAGATGGTTGAAGTCTTGGTACTTTTCGTGTCACACTACACAAAAGGCTTCTGATATCAACTGGGCCACTGGGCTGATCCTTCTAAAATTGTATTTTCTTGCATCGGAGTCTACGACGAATTCTTCTGTTGTTGTTGGCCTAAGACAGCCAAAGACAATCTTGGTCAGGTGACTAAAGTTAAGCTTGATCGAGTGAGGTAAAACTCCGGATGGGTGACCCCTGAGGCCTGACCTCACAACTCACCTCGTCGTCCTTCGGAAGGGACGTTAAACTAGGGGTCCCATGCCTTGATGCGACATGCACAGTGGGCCTAAATTAGCTTTCAGTAGCTAGAAATCCTGACAAGCCCACTGAAAACAAATTGAAAACAAACAAAACAAACAGGTCTTGATTCGCAATACACACTTCAGCCCCTTGGTGGTTGCTTGAACTGTTTAATTAGCAAAGGAAAGTGGAAAGAATCTCCCATTTTTAGATTCCCAATTAGAGTGGTTTACACTTGTCTTCCTATCTCACTTAGGGGACGTTGACAGTACTAAAAGACGGAGGGCGCGAGGGAACACTTTTTGGAGAGAAATTTCATGGGGGGGGGGGAGCCGGGCCCGACCGGCCCCAATAGATGCTACTGGCCTGCCAGATACGTGTGGACGGGGCCTATGTTTAATTTGCAGTTTTTCAAATAGCCCTTCTCCGGTTGGAGTCTGTTCGTAAAGATAAGATGACTAGTCTTCCGGAAGCGAGCTCTCCCCTGCATGTATCCTTTTATGAGCTGTAAGATTTCCACTCCTCTTGAAGGATTTTCCACATACATCACACAGAAACGGTCTTTCTCCAGTATGTACCCTTTTATGGTCCACAAGATGTCCCCTCCTACTGAAAGATTTTTCACATACATTACACGGAAAATTCCTTTCTCCGGTGTGTATTCTTTTGTGGACATCACGACTTCCGCTATACTTGAACGATTTTCCGCACACGGTACACAGAAACGGTGTTTCCCCAGTATGTATCCTTTTATGGGCTACAAGATGTGCCCTCTGATTGAAGGATTTTTCACAAACATCACACGGAAACGGCCTTTCTCCAGTATGTATCCTTTTATGATCTTCAAGACCTGAGTTGTGTCTGAATGATTTTCTACAAACATTACACGAAAATGGTCTTTCTCCGGTATGTATCCTCTTATGGACTCCAAGACTGTGGCTCTGACTGAAGGACTTTCCACACAAATTACACAGGAATGGCCTTTCTCCAGTATGTATCCTATTGTGGATTACAAGTTCACTCTTTCCTTTGTAAGTCTTTCCACATAACTTACATACAAACGGTCTTTCTCCTGTATGTATCATGTTGTGCTTTTTAAGAGCTCCTCCTGCCGTGAATGATTTTCCACAAATATTACATGAAAACGGTCTTAGACCAGTGTGTGTCTTCTCGTGTTTTTTAAGATATCTATTATTTTTGAATGCTTTTCCACATGTATCACATGCAAATCGTTTCTCTTCATCAATTGCTCGTTTACTTTCTTCGCAACTACCTGAAAAATTAGATTAATAGATTAAATATCTCATGAATATGGTTGGATGGCCAGTAAGTGCTTTGAACTGACATCGTTGGATAGCCATACTAACTTCATCATCATCATCATCATCATCATCATCATCATCATCATCATCATCATCATCATCATCATCATCATCATCATCATCATCATCATCATCATCATCATCATCATCATCATCATCATCATCATCATCATCATCATCATCATCACCACCACCACCACCACCACCACCACCACCACCACCACCACCACCACCACCACTGACTTCAAAGAAGCGACAAGCTACTCGTCCGTTACAAGAGAAGGGGGCAAGACAGAGCTATCACCGTAAGACATCACAATGAAATAAGGCTGAAAGGTGACCACATGACGAATGAATGCTGAAGCGTATTGTATTTTGTTGTGTTTTTTTTAGTCTTAACTGCGATACAAAAGCAACTCAATGCAAAATTACCGGTTTTTGTATCATCTGTGTCAACACCAGTGTTAACACTTAAATTGCCATCCACATAATTTAACACATCCTGCTCAGGAACAGTTACTTGGATCTTTTCAGGACTATTTGATGCTGTATTTCCACCGTTTCCTTGTGTTTGCACGATTTCAAAGCTTGCAGTTAGTTGTGATTCTGTTTCACTCACTGACGGCGATGCAGGATATGCTTCGTCATCACTTAAGGATAAGGTAGCATCTTGAGGTAACATTTCGACAGATTCTTCTTTGATGCCTTCTGGCAATCTTTGATTCTAAAAGTGAATGAAATATCGCTAATTATTACCCTACGGTCAGGGCTGCAAACCGTGTAATAAATCTGACCGGACGAGAACGTGCGACATTAAAGGGGCAGGGTCACGTAGTGTAAACAGACTTCTTTTGAAATGACGATTTTGCAGTACTTTTGATAGGCCATATCAGAGATTTTCTACTGTTTTTCTCAAAATGAAGGTGTTATTTTGAAGATGGACTCTTGAGCTTTGAAGAGAAACAAACGAAATATTCATATGTTGTACGATTGCAGAGATATTGGTGGATTTTTGGAAGTAACTTTCTTGTGGATTCACCCCATCCACCAGAATCTGTGCAGAACACAATGGCCACGTGTGGACGACAATATATATTATAGAGATAACGGGTTTGTTTACGGTTACGTGACCCTGTCCCTTTAACGTAAGGAGCAGGGCACTGCATAATCAGCTTCAACGGCATGAGATCATTAAATGGCTTCACATTGTGCTAGATCTTCGACCGTTTACCTTTGAAAAGATCCTTCGAACTTTTGTATTTAAAGGGGGCAGGGTCACGCAATGTAAACAAACTTTTTTCGAAACGATGATTTTTCAGGATTTTCGATAGTCCATATCACAGAGATTTTCCACTACTTTTCTCAAAATATAGGTGTTATTTTGAAGATGGACTCTTGAATTTTCTAGAGAAATAAACCAAACACCCATATGTTGTAGGATTGCAGAGATATTGGTGGATTTTTACAAGTAACTTTATTGTGGATTCACACCATCCACCAACATCTGAGCGGAACACAATGGCCGCGTGTGGGTAATAATATAGATCATAGAGATAACAGGTTTGTTTACGGATACGAATCTTTTTAAAGCAAAAAGCCGACCAAAATCGTTTCAGATCATCATAGAATCAGATGGGGGGGGGGGCTCTTTTCAATTAGTTTATTTATCCTGTGTTCCTGTATTTGTATATTGCATTAACTTCCTTTATCTTCTGTAATATTGTCTTATTTCCTTGTAGTTAAGTTATTTGTTATATACAAACTATACATGTAGTGGAATTTGAAATAAATGAAACTGAACTAAACTGAACTGTTTACACAGGATAAAGCCATAAACTATATATACATAAATTGCTTCTAAGCTGTCCTGTATTCAAGCTGCCCTGAAAACAATTATTAGAGACCTAATATTCGACTATACCATAGATAAATTTCAACAGATTTGATTGGTTAATTTAACATCAAGGGTAAAGGATCATGGTAAAGAAACAGACCAATCAGCAGTTGAATGCGAATGTGCTGTTTTCGTAGCATCTAAAAAAACTGCATGGCGTTTCTTTCGTACCACCATATATTTGATACAAGTGGGGGAATCCTTCAATCATAATTGTACAAGAAGCTTGGCTTTTAATTGCTCGTATCAATGTATTAATATTTTTTAATATTGCCTGATGTTCTTGCAGTCTAGTTGCCACTTCGTATAGTTATATTTACTAAATTTTATGCAGTGGAAATTAAACTATGAAACTGACAGTATGAAATATGAACCTTGTACAGTTTCTTTCAATCTCGTCCCCAGAGTGAGTTCGTTGCTCTACCTCTACTCTGGAATATAAGAGGCCGTTAGGCAATCTGATTGGCTGTTCGCCATTTTGGGCCGTAACTCCGTTTGGCGCTGGGTAAACGGCCACGGCATGTCAAAATTCGACGTGAAACCATATTCTTTGCCTATTCCGACCATCATTTGCAATTCATTTCCGAAATTCGAAGAATAACAAGCCATTTTATTCTGGAAGCTGCGGTGAAAGTTTCTCTAATTTTCAACAGGCCCATTTTCGCCTCAAACAAACCGTGCTTGTTTTCACATTAAACACACTTGCTAACTCCAGATTATTGTTCGAATACCTTTAAAAGGTTGAAATGAGGTCCTCATTACGTTTGTTTTTAGTTTTTTTGATTGATCTATTGCAGAAATGGTGCTAAAGCAACGGCCATTTTCCATCGCTTGGCGTTGCCTAGCCAACGGTGAAATCCATAATGGCTTCCAAATTGCCCATTTTCTGGGCAAATTTGATCGAAGTGTACCAGGGTGTTCATTCGGCTTCGTGATCGCGTATGACGTAAGAACGCCCTGGGAACGAGGTTGAGTTTCTTTACCTATTGATAAAATTTGAGTTTCACATCATGTCAAACTTCATCGAGGACTGGTTTTTAAACCAAGATTTACAAAGACGATCATACTTTTTAGCATTATCTGAGTTGGTGATAGACTTTCTACTTAAACAGTTCGCAATCCATAGCAAAACGTATAAAGTCCTCCAACTTCGAATTGACCTCTCGTCGTTTCAAGTAGAGTTCATTACTATTCGGGAGAGACTAAAGGGGTTTTTTCCGGCATCAAATGTTAGTGCCAAAGGAGCCCTAGTCTTAAAGTTGTGGTCAGAAAAATGGGGTTGGGGGCTAAATAGGGCTTTTACAGTAGCAATTGCAGTAGCTTTTTAGAGGCTTGATTTACTTCAGATTACATCAACAATCCCGGACAAAACTCATGACACACTTTGTATTTTGGAGGAAATTTCGAGTTGTGATCCCCCCACCCCCTCCCCCCATTGCAATGTTGAAAGCTGATGAAAATGTCATAGATGAGTTGAAAAGTATGTCTTCTTCCAGCAACCAACATTGCAACGGGGAGAGGGGGGCATTAGCAGTGAAAGGTAACAGTTGTCAAAAAAGAAAGGCCTCTTTTACCGCAAAACTGATCTGTCCCAAAGAGTTTTGTTTTGTTCTGTCCCAAAGTTGCAAATACACAGGAATATCCAGAAAAATACTTTTAAATAAATTTGCAATAAATTGCCACATTGTGGAAATCTCGGGAGAAACGATACCATTTGGGCTGGGAAAGTATCTAAGCTACTGGGACCAACGAACTCTTGAAAAACTTTCTGTGATTATTAGTTACTCGAAAAAAAATCCATTCTTTGTTGACAGGTCATGATGAAATAAAATGTTTGGATAGATTTTGAAGAATCCTTCTACTCCTAAGTTACAAACGGTTTTAGAAAATTCATTTATCTGAACACAGCTTAAATTCATTGAAGAGCATCCCTCAAATTGTCTACAGGGTGTCTCAAAAATTTGTTCGACGTTTGATTAAATACTAAAAAGTGACGATACGCTGAATGGACGCTTCACTGGGTGAGTGGCCGAGCGGCTTATACAGTCTCCGTCAGGTGACTGAAGTTAAGCTTGGTCGAGTGAGGTCAAACTCCGGATGGGTGACCTCAGAGGCCTGACCTCACAACTCACCTCATCGTCCTTCGGAAGGGACGTTAAACAAGGGGTCCCATGCCTGGATGCGGCGTGCACGGTGGGCCTAAATCAGCTTTCAGTAGCTGGAATCCTGACAGGCCCACTCAAAACAAATTGAAAACAAACAAAACAAACAAAAACAAAACGCTAGGTCAAGTAATCATTTTTATGAGATTTTTAATTAATTTTTTACACAAGAGTCTTACAAAACCGTTACAAATTCATAGGGTTACAAGCCTTTGAAGTTCAAGTTAGTGCCAAAGCTGAAACCAGAGGCCTCGAAATGGCGTTTTTGGTAAAAATCTCATCGACCATCGTTTCTGCTATTTCTTAATTGTTTCAGGCCGATTGGGATTTGAACATGTTTTCGATAACTTAACTTTCAAGCATATGGATGCTTTGAGGAAACAGATTCAATATCTTGTTGATTATGTTTGGAACCACTGTTTTTGGACAAATGCAATGTTAAGTAAATTTTGACAATGATCGCAATGACATTTCTTTAGAAGTCCTATTTGGTTTACTCTGATATTAACTAGAGGTATGACATTGAATAAGCTTCTTATACCTCGGTCTTCGAGGTTTTTTGCATTACAGTAATCTGGAGGTCTCTGGTTTCAGCAATCACATAATTTTGATATTGGAAAGTTCGCAGCTCAATGAATCTTCAACCGATTTACAAGATTCTGGTCTCGATTATTTCTATGATAAGATTATTTCACATATTTGCCGTGCCACATTTGGAGTATATTAGATTGTAATATTTGATTACCAATTCGTAACCTATTTTATTCCTTCAAATGTCTCTTGGTCCACTAATAGAGAAACGCAAAATACTCAGAATTTGGTATGGGTATGAATAATTTCGGGCTTAACTGTACATTTTGCATTGAATGCTGATTTGTTCCATACAATCTATGATCGCACATTACGATGCAATTACACTTTGAATTCATATCTTATTTGCTCCATACAATCTACATTCGCACATTGCGATGCACTTACAATCTAATGATCGCCATGATCGCACATTGCTACGCACGTACATTTTGAATAAAATCCTGATTTGTTTTATACAATCTAAGATGGCACATTGCGACACACTTAAATTTTGAAATTAACCCTGATTTTTTCCATACAATCTAAGATCGTATATTGCTACACACTTACATTTTGAATTGAGTCCTGATTTATTCCATACCATCTACGATGGCACATTGCAACGCACACACGGTTTGAATTGAATCCTGATTTGATCTATACAATCTACGATACATCGCTACACACTTACATTTTGAATAGACCTTTTAGCTATTCTGAAAGAGAATCTCAATCGAACGATTTTTTGCTACATTTTATAGAATTTTCGAATGTGCACAATTGTGATAGAAGCTCTAATGGCACTCGATCGAATCTCGTGTATAAAAATGTATAAAAATATCGCTCGATCCAGGCTCTTTTAAGGTCTATTGAACCCTGATTTGATCGACATTGTTAAGAACTTACAATTTGAATTGAATCCTGGTCATTCTCTGAGTGTTGTCCATGAAAGCTCTTCTGTCTGGCATAGGCATGTTCATTGAAGCTGTCTTTTAAATATCTCTAAACATGAGCAAATACAAAATTTATGTAGTCAATATACAATATCTAGAAATATTTTCAAATTTTGGCAAAAGTTTCCTTCAAAAATTGTTAACTGTTAAATCAGTGATAGATACATTGATATGTATGTTTCTTGGGTGCATGATTTGGAAGCCTGAATTATATTCCAAAATGTAATGACATTGATCATGGTGAAATTTCAAGTCAGGCTCATCCAGTTCGCTTTTTTGGCACAGTAGCTTCATTGCTGTCATTTGGATGTTGCAAAGCAGTAAAATTGAACTTATTGTAGGCCACAAAATATAGGAAATTTTGGCAATCATGTTATTCCACAATGGTACTAAATCCTAAATCTAGGCAAATATACTGGGTGAGCCGGAAAAAAGTTCCCACTTTTGAAAATTCATAAAACCAAGACTAAGGGCCTGTTCATATGGAGAAAGTTTCCCCGGCATTTTCCCGCTTCACCGGGAAATTCCTCAGCCGAGATCTCGCCTCATATAGCTTTACCACATAAAACATCAGAAGCGTTCACATGAGAAAACATTTTCCTTTGGTTTATCCTTTGGCGCCAGAGACAAAGCGCTATTGTTCTTTATCCCGGCTTGCCGGGGAAACTTTTCTCATATGAAAGGTCAAAGAATATTACCTCGGCTGAGTGATTTTCCCGGTGAAACGGGAAAATGCCGGGGAAAGTTTCTCCATATGTTCAAATTGTAGTTAAAAGCCGAAAGATCAAAGTATTTTTGTGATTTTTCTCGCTGTCCTACCAGCAATACAAATATAGGTTAATTCAGCTTTACAAAAATTTTATGGTTGCAAAATGACTGGAAAGTGGCCTAAAACATCGATCACTGCATAAATGACTTCTCGCACAGAATAATGAAGGAAATGCAACTTCTCATGGGTGATAGATATCCTCTAGGCATTAATTGCCTTGGGATTGAAAATCTTTCGTATATGTTTGAAAATAAGTGTCTTATAACTCTTGAGGGAGGTGAAACGCCCATGGCCTATTGTTCGATTTGAATAGAGTCCTTACGATTTGGTCAATGTTTTAGGCCCTTTTTCCGTCATTTTGCAACCATGAAATTTTTATAAAGTTGAATTTACCAATACTTCTAGTGCTGGTAGGACAGCGAGAAAAATCACAAAAATACTTCGATCTTTTGACTTTTAACTAGAATTTGAATGATTCAAATCCGTGAAGTAGTCTTGGTGTTAGGAATTTTCGAAAGTGGGAACTTCTTTCTGGCTCACCCGGTATATTAAAGGGAATCTTAGCATATGATAAGCGTTTGATAAAACTGCCGTGCAAAGGAATTGGCTATGACAAGTTCTGCATGATATCTGGGTAACTAATCTAAGTTAAAAGGAAGTACTGATTTGGACACAATTTGACCATTAAGGCCACTCTCTGTAGATTCCCTTTGATGTATCACAGAACAAAACTTTTACCTTGTAACTTGACAAATGCTCTGTGGTATCAACATGTTCTTCAATATCATTCTGATAACGTAGAAAAACATCACAAAGCTGACATTCAAAGATAGACACACTGACAATGAATTCTTTTCCTGCAATTCAAAAAGACTTCATACCTTAAGTTGCTATGTAGGGGCACCTGAAGACTAAGTAGACTTATGCCTTTTCGTCCCTTGTTTCCCTGCGTTCTTTGATTTGCTGATATCACTTGGTCAATAGGGACTCATAATATTACGGTTATATAATGGGCCCACTTTTTCAAAATGGCCTAAAAAGGTGGGAGTTCTCGTACACTCAACAAAATCGCTTCAAAATCTGGTTTAAAGAGCTCGAACATTGAAAAGCGAAGTTTTAGTACGAAGAATGATGTTGTGTTTACCTACAAAGCGCAAAATGCATACCTTTCAGGCAGTAATCTTCCTCTGTAGAAGCAAAATAGATCCATTGAAGCTGCGAGAACTCCAGGCTTCTTCAACCGTTCTTTAAGAGCAACAACAACAACATTCTGAATAGCGGCCCCTGATTGGTTAAAAACTGAATTCTAGCGATTTGATTGGTGAATACGGAACCATCCTACGCGGGCCTAAAGTGGGCCCACTATTTCAGAGTAATGTTATTAGTCCCTCTTGACCAAGGAACGCAGAGAAACAAGGGACGAAAAGGCATCAGTCTAAAGACTAAGGCCCCGTTCACACTACTCCGTTTTTGTTAGTATCCGTTTTTGTTGCATCGAAGCTACCGTTCACACTGCTCCGTTTTCGTACAAAAACGGAGAGAAAAACCTCCGTTTTTGTGCGTTCACACTGATCTGCCCGATAATAAAAACGCAGCGAAAAACATCCGTTTTTGTGCGTTCACATTACTCCGTTTTTGTGAAGCTCATTGTTGGATATTGGAGCGTTTTCAAAAACCTCCGTTTTTGTGCGTTCGCATTGATCAAATGCGTTTTCAAAAAACCTCCGTTTTTGTGGATATCCACTTTTGACTGCGTTTTCGAAAACCTCCGTTTTTGTGGCGTTTTTGTGCGGATCAGTGTGAACACTTTCACAAAAACGGAGGTTTTTCTCTCCGTTTTTGTACAAAAACGGAGTAGTGTGAACGGGGCCTAAAAATCGAAAAATGGCAATATTGTTGTTTCACATTGTTATGAGTATGTCTATTTTGATTTGACTGACTTAGCAATACAGTACAAATACAGTACCATTTTGCTCGCCAAAAAGACCGTTGTAATCGGAAATACCGTATTTATCCCAACTTGCTGCAAAACAGCTCTGAGGTAGAAAAAATTAAAATCTTGAAAATATAGTAGAGAAAATTAATAGTCTGGCTTACCACAGTTGCTCTTCATTCTGCAAAAATTGAGATACTCTTTCTTTACCTCCTAGTCTATGATCTAACCAAATGCCAATCTGGAAGTGCCAAATATAATTGTTTACAAAAGATAATCCAACAGGATTTAATAGGATTTAGGAATATTTCTTTGGGCTCGTAAAAGATAAGTTCTTGCTGATTGATCTTGTTTCTCGGACAGGCTCATTTGGAGTAAATAACTTGCAAGTATTTAAATTCGCTTGCACCAAACTACTTGAGAAAACTATTTGTAAGATATTCTAATGAAAGAGAGCGGTTTCTGCATTCATTAGAAACTGATCTTAAGATACCGCTCCTAAAAACGATCAGTGGCCAGAAGGTGTTGTCTTATCTCGGTGCAAAACTGTGCAACAGCCTAGAAAGAGCTAATAAATTACCCCCCTCCCTGAAAACTTTCAAAGAACAGCTATAGTCGGGGAAAACTTTTATTTCACCTTTACGTTCTCTTTTATAGCCTTTAGTTTTGTATGATATTGTAAATTAGGTTAGGTAGTAATTTCTTTTGTCTTTAGTGCTTATTTTAATCTTTTAAACAGGTCAGCTAGAAAAACATTTATACTTATGAACCTATTTAACCTGTATAAATATTATAAAATTAAATGAAATGAATCTTTTTAAACTGAGCTTCAATAGCCACTGGCAAGAAAGAGAGGGTGCATGACAAATTTTTCATAGGCTTGCCTCTTCATAAGCAGCAAGCAAGTATAAGATTTGCTAAAGTTTTGTTCTTTTGGGGAATGTTCAAAAATTGGCCCCATTATTGTTGTCCAGTCCAAGCATTTGTAGATATATTCAATGTGCTAAAATATCCAATATATCAAGATCCTGGGTGTTTAAGTTAGCATAAGAAAATAGGTAAACCTACCATTGATTCGCGAAGAAACGCTGTGTCAAGCTACAATAGCTAATAAATCAAGACTTTGTGTCACTCGCAAGGGGTTGCAAAATTCTTTTGTTCCCTGTTTCTGATTTCCATTCAATGGCAGTTCGTGACAAATCAGCATATTGGCTTTTAGGCAAATAACAACAGGAGTTATTGACTATGATGCAATAACCCTCTAGTTGACAATGGGCACCAGACATAGACACAGGATCTAGACATAATGCCAGTAGATTCCTCATCATTTGATATCGTTTCCACCTAAATGATTGGCTTATTTCGAATATTGCTGTTGTACAAAGCATAATGGCTAGTGGAAAACAAGGCTAAGTTGGACTACAGGAAATTTTCCCCAACACAACCTCATTGATTCCGCTTTGCGAATCAAAAAGGAGCAAGTACTGTTAACAATCTTTTGAAAGAGCTCTAACCCTTCATGGTTCTATCGTTGAAAAAATTGCCAACAAGATATTTTATTGTGTTTTTCCTTTAGGGGCCGTCCAAAATCCATTTTGTTGTAGGTAGTGGAATTTGTCAGCTAACTTCTGATACCCACTCCCCCTCCTCTTAACAGACATACAAAATTTTGTGTTCACCTATCTCACTAACTGATTCATCAAGATCATATAAACCTTCAACTGTGAACAAGGAAGAACCTCTTCTTAGGCTGTTTCTGTCTCTGTTTGACATTATCCAGCATTGAAACTTTGCAAAATATGATCAAACACATCATTGGGTTCCATTCCGTCATGCTTAACAGATTGTTGATAAACCCCCTCCCCCCAAATGACCAAATTCCGCTATCCATGACAAAATGGATTTTTGGACCTCCCCTTAAGCTATCAATCATATAACTCATTGCATTGACATGTTTGTTGACAATGTTTTGGAGAGGTGGAAATTGGAAAAACATTCCTGGATTTCTACCTTTGCTGTCTTACTTTGAAAAAATGATGTTCCAGGCGACGTCAATTCTTGAAATGATCTGGACCGTGCCCTTTATCTGGCTTTGACCCTTACCCTAGAGAATTCCCAGTTGTGTACCTGCTTTGGCGTACATTCTGGTGCAGAGAGGCCTAAACAATGGGCAATTTGATGTCACATTCAAACAATAGATATCAGTTATTTCTCGGTGCCCAGTGGTGTACAAAATTCTTATGGACCAAAATATTTGAGTTGACGCAAAGAACCACAGAGGCAGAGATGCAGAAACAAGATAGAGTAATACCGCCCCTATCAGACCACCATCGATTCCGTGTTGTGCAACGGCCTTGAATAAAATGTTAAAATTAAAAGGGAGCTTGGGCCTAGCTAATCCAAAAAGCGCGCGAAAGTTGTTTGCTGATGTCATCTCTTTGATATTTCTTCATTTTTGCTGTTTTGTTTTGCTTGAAGTTGACCTACCTGCAACGAAGGTGTAAGTAGAATTCACATTTCCTTTGATGTTTCCACACACTATGTCTGTTTTGTGTCGTTTCTCAATATGCCTTTCAGTTAAAATAGAACAGTCTTCAGGAATATGCTTCCTCTAACTCTTCTTGTGTCATATCCAAAGAAATTTTGAGAATCGCACACAAATTGCGAGACCTAAGGCTCCTTTTGGAAGAGCACTGCAACTGACATTATGCCGCCCAGGTGTTTCCACCCTGTGAAACCCTTTAGTTTTGTAGACTATTGACACATCGTGTGGTTAGAGTTGACTGAGGTCAAGGATATGAGAGTTAAAAGTGGGAGTGAAATTAACAATATTTTGAAATCATTTTCAATCAAATTAGAATTGACCATGTAACTTTCTGGCTTTCTAGGAAAATAAAAAATACTTTGGTGAACTGACGATGGCCTTGAAAAGATTTTGATTTGCTAAATTCATCGTTCTTCTACGGTGGTCTGATAAGGGCGATACGGCCTAAGTTATGCGTTTCAGACCTCTCCGTATTGGTGTGGTTCCAGCATGACAACAAGGAAACGGATGGAAGAAATCTCACTTTGAGGTTTGTAGCAAGAGTTGAGAAGCCTATTAAAGGTGAGTTCCCTTCCACAACTTCTTTGACCTCTCCGAAAATCTTAGTTTTCTGAAAAGTGGTCTGAAAAGGGCGATAGTTCTCTAATCCTGAAAGGGTAAGCTTGGTTGGCCTTTATAGTTAGGCAAATTTCTTCAGTGGCTTTCTTGTCTTTTCCCGGAAAATTATTGAAGTCCAAACCAAACATACGCGAGAAGAGCAAACTAACTTTAAATTCAAGTAAATTCAAAGAACAGAAAACTATTGCTTTAAACAGAAGACCTTTTCTTACCCGGGTCTTGTTGCTTTTCTCCCGCTCTTGGACTTGTGAAAACTTTGAACATCTTCTTTCAGCCTCGTTTTAGTGTCTCGTTAATAACGATTCGGAAAGACGGGGGTTTGATCCAGACTGATGACTTTCGGCTAAGTTTTGCTCCATTGAATTGAATTTTTATTTACTGTTACAGTCATTCATTCCGCTAAAACTTCGTTGAAGCGGAATGAGTATTGTTGGGGTATGGTTGGGGTAAATGGAGCGAAAACAAGGGCTCATGTAATAAGTCTAGGTTTGATCATGATCAGTCACGAAGCCAGCAAACAACAGGGCCAAAGGCCAAACAATGTATCGCTAAACAGAGACTTCAATTTGAGACATTACTGCTATTGTTTCATTTTTCACAAAAAAATAAGCTATGGTTTGTTATACATGTTTCATTCAGGTGTCGTGTCGTCTTTAAGGACTTTTCGACAAACAAATAAAGTTTACTTCACGAAAAAAGACCATTCCGCGCATCTTCAAGAAACCTTCAACACGTGCCGAAAAAAATGAAATTTCCCAAACAATTTCGCCTTATACAGACCAAACAGAATGACTTCTGCACCCTTAAACAAGTACTTTTTGTTTTCAATTCTATTTTATTTCAAAATTCTTTACCTTAGGCTATAATTCAGCTTAACGAACTGCTTTACGATGCACCCTTGCAAAAGCTTCTTAATTGGTTTCTTACTTTTTGAATGCAGAATTATCAATGTGGTCGCTATGCACATCAGATATCAAGCATTTTTAAGTATTTTATCTGTTATCAAAAACCGAGTTGCGCTTGTGACAGTCATCGCAACCCTTACCTGACATTTGATGTGGAACAGAATCTACGGCATTATCCATCAGTCTTTAATCGTTTGTAGTGTACCGGGTGAGCCAGAAAAAAGTTCCCACTTTTGAAAATTCATAACACCAAGACTACTACACGGATTTGAATCATACAAATTGTAATTAAAAGTCGAAAGATCAAAGTATTTTTGTGATTTTTTTCGCTGTCCTACCAGCACTACAAATGTTGGTAAATTCAACTTTATAAAAATTTCATGGTTGCAAAATCACGGAAAAAGGGCCTAAAACATTGATCAAATCGTAAGGATTCTATTCAAATCGAACAATAGGCCATGGGCGTTTCACCTCCTTCAAGAGTTGTAAGACACTTATTTTCAAACATATACGAAAGATTTTCAATGCCAAGGAAATTAATGCCTAGAGGATATCTCTCACCCATGAGAAGTTGCATTTCCTTCATTATTCTGTGCGAGAGGTCATTTATGAATTGATCGATGTTTTGGGTCATTTTTCAGTAATCAATCAACCATGAAATTTCTGTAAAGTTGAATTTACCTATATTTGTAGTGCTGGTAGGACAGCGAGAAAAATCACAAAAATACTTTGATCTTTCGGCTTCTAACTAGAATTTGAATGATTCAAATCCATGGAGTAGCCTTGGTGTTATGAATTTTCAAAAGTGGGAACTTTTTTCTGGCTCACCCGGTAGTTGTATGCTAGTTTAACGTTGCGTGTCCTTTCATATTGGCCATGGGGTAGTCACTGTCTTTCGCTCCACATGGCATCATTCCTGCAGTGTTGTATAGTAATTAGAATAGGTATAGTTAGATGTAAGATTTATTGTAGATATTTATATTTGAATAAAAAAGATATGTTCCTTGACACTTAAAACATCATCATGTAGGAAGTGTTCTATTATGTTGAAAATGCAAATGATTAGTTAATATTGCTCAAGAATTAAGGTTCAAACGGTATATTTGCTATAATATCCATGCTTTTGAACTCTAAAAGTTTCTCAATGCTTCTCAGACATAGCACTACAGTTTCTTAAAATTTTAGCCATCTTAGTACTAGTTTCTTATCAACCAATTTCTAACTTTAAAAAACATGTAGTGCTAAAAGCAGTTTTCAGCATGGTCGATGAAAACAAGAGTCACCATCGTCCACCAAGCATCATTGCCACTGACAACTGCAAAGGTTGAAGGTAGAAACTCACTTCAGAAACAAGAGATGGCATGGGAGAAACTTGTGCTTTTTCTACTTTTAAATTAACATTTTTTTTAAATACATCAATCAAAATTTTACAACAACAGAACATAGTTACAAGACAATATCACTAGGAGAATGAGAATGCATAGACCTTTTAGCTATTCTGAAAAGAATCAGGATGGAACAAGATTTTGCAACATTTTGTAGAATTTTCGAATGCGCACAATAGAGATAGGAGCACTAACGCCACTCGATCGAACCTCGCGTATAAAAACGTATAAAAATGACGCTCGATCCAGGCTCTTTTCCTGAATAGCTAAAAGGTCTCTTGGTCTGGCATAACTTCCAGAAAATGGCATAAAACGCATGATCAAAACCATCGTGAAATAAAAGAAATATAACTTTTCAGTTATACTATTTTCATTGCTCCTTTTCTCAAAGCAATAAATAACAACTTCGGTTTCCGTCTTGGTTCCAGATCTGCATTTCATTAGTCTTCCTAATTTCCATAGGATTTCAAACAACCCCGAAGTAATTTTTGTGAGTTATTTGAATTCACCAAGAGATGTCTTTGAGAATTACCAAAGAAATACAAGAAATACTTCAGCTTTTTAGTTATTAGAAAAATCAATCCTAATAATCATCGTACCATTACTTTGCTGTAATGATTTTTCAAACAATAGGACATTTTTTTGAGTCACCCGGTAGGCCAAAAGGCTCCATATAATGAATGTATGAACACAATGTTACCTCCGATGCCGGGAAATACAGGCGAAATTCATCCCGCGGGAGGGCATATCCATCCGGCGGGCAATAGCATGCAGGATATTTCCCGAGCCGTTCAGCGCGCGAAACGAGTAGGCGAGGGAAATATCCTCATGCTAATTCACAGGGGATGAATATTCACCCTTTTTCCCAACGTCGGAGGTAATATTGTGCTTATCCTTACCAACTAAGGCCTAAGTCATCATTCGCATGTCTCATAAGACCATCCGGGAAATAACAGGATATTATTATCGATTTATTTAAAGTAGGCGTATAAACATAGCTACAGAAATAAAAGTTAATTCAAGCCTACTACAAAGTAAAATTGTTTAAAGTAAAAAAAATACATATACAGGGTGTCTCAAAAAAATTGTTCGACGTTTGATTAAATACTAAAAAATAACGATACGCTGAATGGGCCTTTGGTCAAGTCACCCTTGTCCTGAGATTTTGAATTAATTTTTGACACAAGAATCTTGCAAATCCGATAAAAATTCATGGGGTTACAAGCTTTTGAAGTTCAAGTTTGTGCCAAAAGCTGAAACCAGAGGCCTCGAAATGGCATTTTTGGTAAATGTCCCACAGGCCGTCGTTTCTGTTATTTCTCAATTGTTTCAGGGCGAAACAAGTGGGATTCAAACAGGTGTTCGATGACCTAACTGTCAAGCATATGGATGCTTTGAGGAAACAGATTCAGTCTCTCGCTTATTTTGTTTTGAACCACTGTTTGTGGACCTATGCAATGTTAGTGAATTTTGAGAATGATCGCAAGAAATAATTTACTTTAGAAGTCGTATTTGGTTTGCTCTGATATCAACGAGAGGTATGACATTGAATAAGCTTCTCTTACCTCCGTCTCCGAGCTTCTTGCAATACAAGTAATCTAGGGGGTCTCTGGTTTCAGCTATCGCATATTTTTGATATTCGAGAGCTCGTAACTCAGTGAATTTTCAACCGATTTGCATGATTTTAGTCTCTAAAATTAGTTCATAATCTTAGGAACAGGGTTATGTTTCCATGAGACTGTTCATGTTGTCCTTATTTTTTAACATTTAATCAAGCGTCGAACAATTTTTTTGAGACACCCTGTATATCTAATATAAGGAATAATTAAGTATAAATACATATCTACAGATTTTTACAATGTTTTTTACATTTAGGGTATTTCCTGGGGAACCACGGGAAATAACAAGATATTTCCCGGCAGATGGGGAAATATAGGCGGCTATTTATCCTCATAGAGAAGATATTTCCTATTGAAAATGTAGAGCTTTCTTCATTGGTAGGGGTAATATGTTTTATTAAACATTCATTGGGAAAATGACAAAAAAATAATGTCTCCGTCAGATGTTCTATTCTATTTTCAACTTTTCTCTTGTATGTATCTGTTCGTGCTTTTTACGACTTCCACTTTGATTGAATGCTTTTCCACAAAAATTGCAAGAAAACGGCCTTTCATCAGTATGCACCCTTTTGTGTTGTTTACAATTACTCGAATTCGTAAACTTCATCCCACACACATCACATGAATACGGCTTTTCTCCGGTATGAGTCCTTTTATGTGCCTTATGATGGCCACTTTCTTTGAATGATTTTCCACAAACATCACACGAAAAGGGTTTTTCTCCTGTGTGTATCCTTTCGTGCTTTTTAAGGTCGCCACTCTTTATGAAGGTCTTCTCGCAAACTTTACAACAAAATGGTTTATCTCCTCGGTGTATCCTTTCGTGGACTTTGAGCGTGGAACCGTAGGTGAATGATTTCCCACAAGAATTACATGAAAATGGCCTCACTCCGGCATGCATTCTTTCATGCACTGTAAGATGCCCGATTTCTTTGAATGCTTTCCCACAAACCTTGCAGGTAAATGGCCTTTCTCCGGTATGTACCCTTAAATGCTTTTTAAGATCGCTCCTTTTTCTGAATGATTTTACACACATTGCACAAGAAAACGGTCTATCTTCAGGATGGTGTACCTTTTCATGCCTTTTCAGATGTCCTCTCTGCTGGCATGAATCATCAGTTTCATTGGCATGTGTTCGATCGTGTATTTCAACACTGCCACACTGACTTAATGACTCTCCATCAACATTGCTTGAAGAGGGCCTTTCTCCGGTATGTGTCATTTCATGCACGTTTACAGTTCCAATCTGCTTGCATGATTTTCCACAAAGATTGTAAGAACATGGTTTTACTCTTGTATGCATCTTTTTATGCTCTCTTAGTTTCCCACTTAATTCGAATGACTTTCCACATATTTTACACAAAAATGGCTCCTTTGCAATATGCATCCGCTGGTGCTTTCTCAGACCGCTAATCAATCTAAATGATTCTCCACAGTTGTCACATGAAAATGGCCTTTGTCCACCATGTAATTTTTCATGCCTTTTAAGACCTTCACTTCGGCTGAATGATCTTCCACACTCATTACAACAAAATGGCCTAATTCCAGTATGTAATTGCTCGTGTCTCTTACGATTTCCATTTTGTTTAAATGACTTTTCACAAACATTGCAATAATAAAGTTTCCGTACCCTTACACGACCTTTTCGAGTCCTTGATAGCTGCTTAAGCTTGATGTTACCAAGCTTTTTGTCAGTATGAATCCTTTTATGTATCTTCAAATTATGCAGCCGAGCAAACTTCTTCCCACATGTGGTGCATACGTGGGGCTTCTTAGAACATCGTTTGTCTCCCATTTCATTCTTTCTCAGTCTGTTCGAATCATTATCACCATTGCACAGTTTATCCTTTTCCTTCTTTCTTTTCCTTCTTCCTGCTCCCAAAGTGACGGCGATGTTTTGCTGCGTTTCTGGAAATAAAAACCATAAAGACATGAAGACACGTAGCCTGCGTGCAGACTTTACTATTATGGAAGAGTTGAGGACGAAAAGGAAAAGGTAAAGTCTGCGCATTAACTCCAACTTTTCCGTTCCAGAGATAAATACTATCCCCGTCCTCATTGTATAAGGACCAATCACGTTCGGTCTTTGATTTCTCAAAAGTATTGTTCTCGCTAACCTTGCATCTGATTGGTTAGAACTAGGACAATAGACTATTTGGATTTGCGTGCTACCGCCCTAGTTCTAACCAATCAGATGCAAGGTTAGTAAGAACAATACTTTTTAGAAATCAAAGACCGAACGTAATTGGTCCATATACAATGAGGACGGGGGATAGGATTTATCTCTGGAACGGAAAAGTTGGAGTGAATGCGCAGACTTTACCTTTTCCGTTCGCCTTTAAACTCCTCCACAATAGTAAAGTCTGCACGCAGGCTAGAAGACACGGGGCTATTCCAATGAGATGGGACCGACAATAACATTTTGCAATGCTTTACTTATGTACAGGGATTCGCAAAAAAAAAACATATGCGCCGTTTGAATAGCCTGAGTGCAGACTCTACTGATTCTCTGAAGAGAAGTGAGGTTCCTCTTCCAGTAGAGTCTGCGCATCAGCAACACAAAGCATGTCCATAGTCACGTGTGGCTCCCAGGCTCGAGGAACCAAACCTCATTGGTGGAAAAAGATTTCCATTGTTCTCTTTTAGTTTAATTAGTCGATAAACATCTCCAAGGAATTAATGTTATAATATTCTTATTGAATTAGATTCAATAGGGCAGCCATAAGTATGATCAAAAATAAGCCAATCAAAATACCCCCACACAACAAAATTTGTTTGGTTGATTTGTTTATGTAAACACCGCTTAAATCAAAATATGTCTATGCTGATATCAGCAGACTCGCTTTGTATCGCTTATTCACAGACTCTACAGGAGGCGAAACCTCTCTGAAAAGAAACCAGTTGAGTCTGCAAACAGGCTACGTTTGAACGGTTAATGTGATGTCGTCCATGATCCATATTTTTTTCAATTAATGAACTGATGAGACCTCAACTTAGAATTTTATACTATAAGCATACTAACCGGTTTTGTGTTGTACAGGAAAATATAAAGCCCGATGTGTTAAAAATACAGACCGAGCTCCAGCGTCTGTGCCTTAAGACCGACGGCTTTATATTTTCCTGTACAACGACAAAACCGGTTCGTATGAGTTTTATTACCCGACAGCTTCTAATCATGACTCGCATCATTTAATCAAACACATTTCGTTACAGTCATGTCGTTTGAGTTTACTGTAAATCTCACAGGCCTAAAGCAGTTGCTGCTGGAACAAAAACGCGTCCTTGTATCGTATCATACAAGGCTACGGGAAACCTACAGGAAATGTGCGATTAACCAACAGGAGTGGCAGGATTATGTATTGCCTTGTTTTTGATTCTTCAGTCAGGTAATAAATGGACTTGCTCCAAATCTCGCTCTTGATCAATAAACAAACGAGAGGGGACAAGAAGAAAAGGGAAGGGAAAAGGGAAGGAGAGCGAGACTTGTGGACTACGCGTTCCGAAAACGAGACCGGTCAAGATCTTGACCGGCGGCTTTCTTCGATGTTAGCGGAAGCGCCAATCAAACTTGAGCAAGTGAGTGCCGAGCCTCGTTTTCGAAACGCGTAGTCCACAAGTCTCGCTCTCCTCCCCCTTTCCCTTCCCTTTTCTTCTTCTTCTTCCCTCCCGTTTGTTTATTGATCAAGAGCGAGACTTATAGCAAGTCCAGGTAATAAAGTGTTTGAATAAATCTGACGAGTAGTTGCCGCTTTATGGAGAATGAAGGTCAAAATCACTGGTTGTTTTGCAATTCGAGGATCATCTTACCATAACTAACCTTATAACCTGAATTTTGCCAGCAAACTGACTTTATTTTACACTTTTACCATGAAGCATATTTGGGAGTGATGACCAAATAACAAAAATGCTCGCTAGGAATCCTATGCAATGCAATATTTTTAGGATTCCATGACTTTTGAGAGACAAAATGTCTCACAAAGAGATCTAATCTAGGAGAACCTGATTCAATTACGAAATTTAGAAAATCAGGCTAGGTATGCTTTTCACTCATTCTATTTTGACATCAATGGATAACATCAAATCTCCTGGTTTTGAGGAATGCGGCAACCAGACTTTCTTGCTTCATAAATCTGCAACTACTTAGCAGCTTTACACATTCTAGATCTCAAACTCTAACTTGAACCCTTTCTACTAAAACTCTCTGTGATCCAAAGCTTTAGAATGGCAGTGTAGCCAGCTAAAATTGAAATAAACTTTGTACCTTTTTCATGGACATTTGTGTCCTTGTATGTGTTGATATCAGAGCTGACATGTGCGTAACTTTTCAGGCCAATTTCTTTGTGACTGGATGATGTTTTCTGCAAAATGTCTAACTCAGCAGTTTCAGCTACAGCCTCTTTCTCTAAAGTGTTGGAGCTGACAGTTGGTGACAACTCCTTGCCTCTGGTCAATTCAGTCACCAAGAATGGTTCCTCAGTGATCAATAATATGCCTGCATCCAATGTCACTTTTGAGGCCATTTCTTTTCTACAATTTTGTGATCCTTCTGTCTGAAAGTTAAGAAGGTATGATTACAGCCTTACTGTATGCTGTGGAATTGTACAATAAATATTTCACAAAATCTCAACAAAAATTCTGTACATACCACATATATACATAGTGTTACAACCTCTGCAGTAGTTTCTGTGGGAAGCCAGCGAACCTATCCTAGGGGGTACACTCAGCAAATGTGCATATGAGGGTCAGTCTGAGAAAGTTTCACCCAACCCTAAAATATCCGTTCAGCTTCATTGCACCTCAAATATATCAACTCATGATACTTGTCAGAAAAACAAAGAAAATGCTGAAACAATGCAAAAGAGGTCAGGGTTGAGACAGCTTTCCAAGTAGATTTTGAATTTAGACGTTGTTTTTTGAATTTCTGTGCCATTTTTTATGACATCACAATGATATCTATAGAAATTCTCAGAAATTGTAGTTGGTTCTGCCGACAAGGGATATGACCAAAAAATAGTGTTACTAAGTTGGATTTTACATTCTCCCTTCGATTTCAAAGTTTTATGCAAGGCCATTGCACCACAAGGAATTCTTAGTGGTCTGACCTAGAGGGTAATGGTACTCTAGGCTACTATCGTTATCGACTAAGATGCGTGTGCGCAAGGCCAACCTTTCAGTCTGGTGCTTAGATGATAACAGCATGAATTCGCAAGCAAAAATAAAAGCGGGGCCAAAAACACTTCAGCTATGCTTGTTCAGAGATAGCTGACAGTGTTCACTAATGCCTAGTCATCCAAACAAACAGGCACTAGGGCTATTACCTCATTTCCAATATTCTTTGTTTTTTCTTCCACTTTCTCTCTTATGATCAATGCTTAATTGCTTACCCTATGACACCCGACTGCAAAGCACAACAAGTGCACACCCAAGATTTTTCCCTGAAATTTTCCTGACACCTGAGAAAGGGTGTGGCACACTAAAATTTTGGTGTGGCTCTCTTGTTCGCTGAAGCTTTGTGCCACAATGATGACTGAAGTAGTTCAAACGAAAACTATGGCAGAAAGTTTGAAATTTCTGATATGATTTTTTTAGATGTTCATCAGTTGTTGTATTTGTCACTGTTGGCAGTCATTGTTTTGATCAGTGAGATCTGGGCTCATTGTAAAAATTCTACAAATGCCTCTTGCATGAAGTCAAATTTTAGTGGTTTTAGGCTCAAACAAACTGCTTCTTCCAGAATACAGAACAGAAATGGCTTTGAACTTGCCTGTCTGCAGAGTTTGGCACTTTTAAACTAGATCTCCGATATTGTCTATTTTGAATATACAAAACTGTCGCTGTGGCTACAGCCTAAGAAAGCTGCAGTCCTTGTTCTTTTTCTTTCTTCTCGCTTTTCGCTTTACTTTTCGCTCCCTTGTTTCCTTGTGCTCCTTTCAAATTTTTTATTTCATGAATAATAACACGGCAGGGGACGTAAGAAGAACAACACAATGGATGTGAAAGAAAGGGAAATAATTCTTGAACAAAATATTTTTCTAATAATCAACACAATTGATTATTGTTGGGGTACAATTATGCGCCTTTAAAGTCCATTCAATGGCATTGCACGAAGTAACAACCAAATTTTGGCAGATCACGCTGCACGGCGGAGTCCCAGACTGTAAAGTTTGGTCTGCGCGGGGAATGCGTTCCCCGCGCAAAAATTTCTGGCTCGTTTTCCGTCTGCGCAAAATTCTTTGATAGACCAATTTCTGTGCAGGTTTTTGGACCAGTTTGCTGCGTTACCTGCACAGTTTTCAAAAAAAGGCTTGCAAATTTTGCTTCTGCCCAGAATGGAGCAGTTTCAATACAATCCTTGTAGCTCTGATCTTTGTATGGATGGCTTGATGAAGCAAGAGCAAGAATAATGCGAGAGACAGGCGAGGCGAGGGGCTCGTGGAGTAAGGCTGCAGTGGAGATCTAGGAGTAAATGCGGTATTTAGCGTTAGAATCCGCGCAAAAATTGTTTGCGATAGAATTTCTCCTGCGCAAATTTTTGGAGTTAAAACTAATGTTCTCTGCGCATTGAAAAAACTTTACAGTCTGGGCGGAGTCTTCGAATCATGAATTCACGAGTCGAAAAAATCACGAAATCGCGTGCTTAAATTAGCCAAATAAAGCTTCACATACAAATGTGGGGGGCCTCTCACTACTCTTTCTGCAGCTTTCTGCATTGCATGCAGATCGAGTGATGATAAACTTCAATCAAGCAAAGCGCACAGCAAGCATTCAAAAGAATCTCAACCGCAGATTTCGAAGTCAAGGTAAGGAACCAATACCTTTCTATATCATTCAGTTGGTCTTCTCTTTTATATCTTCTTTCCTCTTCTTTTACTGTCCCTTTCGGGGTTGCTTTCACTTGTCAAGTGGCAGATGTTGTAGTTTTTGGTTTTAGACTGGCCTGGCCGCCATTTGCAATCTCGACTTCAAAATAACACTAAGATGGAATTGAGGCTACGCAGTTGAATTCTCCCCTAGACTTACTACATCGTCCTTGCTTCGTCTGTCCCGGGAACTAAGCATATTTGAATACCGAGAAATGCACAACGGAAAACAAAAAAGCAAAGATATTTTCACTTCATGGTAAAGAAGCTGAAGCAGTTACGTCGGGGGGGGGGGGGGGTGTTTAAAACCATCTACATCACTGTTTAAAACATCCTGATATTGCCAAATGTTACGAAATGGTAATTTTCGTGCAGAAAGAACACTTGCATCACCCCGCGGTTTGTCTCGCGTTTCTTCAATTGAGCTGACATCAATAACAGTAAGGAATAACATACATCTTAATCCAAAAAATGACTTTTGTTTTATGATGGAAAATGCCTACGGTATAGACTCAACTCAACTGTGTCATACTATGGACTGTAGCAAGTTCATGGTAGCATATTTTGTGATGAATAGGACAAAAAATCATCAAATAACATGAATTTCACCTCCTTCCAAAATGACGCTGAAATATTGAGCAAATTTCAGCTTTAATTTTCAAAACGTAAGGGAGCTGTCACTCTCAAAGCTGGGTACAGGAGTGGAAGAATTTGTGGAGGGGTATCAAATTTCTTGGCCTCGTTTTATTGGGGTATGAAATATTCTGGAAAAATTGCAACATATCTCGATGGGCTGTGAAACATTTGGAATATATATCAGATTGAAGTAAAAATTATATGTTCTTTTGCAACATAAGTTATATCTGTTATTTCAATTGTTCCAATGTCATTTATTTTATGTCCAAATTGCATTCCTTAGTGTTCAAGTTTTTATAGAAAACCTTAGATGTATAACTCAATAACGGGGTATGAAATGTTTCTCTTCCTTGAATTGGGGTGTCGGGTTTCATTGAAGTTCACGAATGGGTATTTGCATAAAAAATTTCCACCCCTGTCCCCAAAATTAAAAAAACACAGCTCCCTAAGCGTAAATTACATTGGTTGGATTTCAAATGGAAAAATATCAACAGATATTCCCTATCAAAAATATCTCCATGCATATTTGTTATCATTGTGGATCGCAGGTAACTTCCAAATTGTTGCAATGGTGTTCAAGCCGTTCGGCTTTCTGTTTTATTTTTTACATTTATAAGACAAATGTGTGAAAATGGCCTCGCAAAAGTGAGCAGCACTATTTCAAATCCTTGACGTTTTCGAGATTCCAGAATGGTTGGGATGGAAACATATTCATATTGGAAGCTGGAAATAAGGCAATATTCAATCTCAGCCGTAGGGTTGTCCGGTTTTGAAGCATGCTGCAAAAGGCAAGATATATGATGTTGCTCAAGAGGTAAAGCTCAAATGTTTTGCAACCTTTCAAACTTTTATCATCTTCAGATACATTTGGATCATTAACGAAAGAGATCAAAACGAAAATTTTATGAAAGGTCTGATAATCGAGTTCTGGTGTCCTTAAAAAGACATTTTGAAACACCCAGTAATACAAAAATAGAAGAAATGGGGCTAGCTATGCCTATACCATCTGATCGTCTATGGAAAACATCAAATAGGCTACCTTGGACTTCCATAGGCGTAATCCACCCGACATGCCCATCATTTTTTATTTTAAAATTATGTGAGTCCTCTGGTGCCTCCTCAGTTCTCACAAAGAAGTCAAAGAGGCCGTTTCCAAATCTTCACCAGAGTCTATTGAAATTTCAACAGACTTTATCTTCACCAACACAGTTTTGATTCTGACTTATGAAGAAAATGTTTCCATTGCTTACAACCAATAGCACCTGTTCACACAATTTAGGATCTTATCAAGACATCATCCCCTAATATGTAATAACGAAGCCCTACTCATCTAGTGGGTCACAATCTCCTCATTCCTTAGTGATCGTTATTTTTGCTTCCTTGCTACTTGTATGTTAGACTGACGACGTGATTCCTTGTATTCGTTCAACATTTATAATCTGATGTTTTAATTTCACTCATACAAAGGACTCACGACCAAACAGATTCTAAACAGGGACTAAAATCTTACGAAAAATCAGAAGAAACTTAGAACATCTTCCATCCTACGAACGTCGAAAGAAAAGTCGAACGTCTCTTCGAACGTCATTTCGAGCGTCGCTTCGCTTCGCTTCGAGAAATCGAACTTTGAACTAATGAGCCAATCAAACGCTACAAATAGGCACGTGGGTTGACCATATTAAGAAAGTAGCGATCTGATTGGTCGCGCCGTGAACGCGGCGGACTTGGCCTAATTAGTCCCTATTCTGAAGCTTAAGGACATAAGTCCCTCAACTGAAGCGATGACAACAACAACAACGAGCGTAAGTTAGAGGGGCTTATGTAATGTAGTCTACTTGTATGTAACACCAAAGTCAGAAATTCATAAATTTGCCCCCTAAAAATATTACTTTACATAAATGTATTCTCTTGTTCCCAGACTACTTTCACCAATGTTCTCTTGTTCCCAGATTAACATTTTAAGGATTCCCTATTATGTAGAACTCCTACAAAGGCCTTAATAACTGAAAATGGCAACTAAAACTCCGAGGCTAAAAACCTGCAAGCCTTTCTCCAGCCAGCTTTCTTCTTCAATACCCCCCCCCCCCCAATGTTCTGCACTGTCCCTCGTTAGGCTATATCCATGTGACGATCACCTTCTTCTGACCCTTTGCAGAAAAACAAATTTGCCTTCTCTTGATCATCAAAACATTTGGGGCAACTCTTCACAACCTGTGCCCTACATGAGTCCATAAAGAGGCAAGTCTACCCTTACCCTTAGTGCAATTGGTCTGGAAGATTGACAGCGGCAATAATTTAGGATCCGTAAAGACTCGTTGCAGTAATCTTCTAGAAATATCCAAATGATAACAAATCAAACAAAATGGCTAAATAGTTCACATTTGATTGCATTAGGTTTAAGGGGGCTACATGACTTGCAGATAGACGTGGGTCTGCCGCTTCAGGAAAATTTGCCGAAAAAGGACCATTGTTTAGATAATTTTGGGCCTAAAAATTCACTCACATGAACAGCACATACCCGTACCTTCAATCCGAATGGGTGACCTCGGAGGCCTGACGTCACAACTCACCTTGCCGTCCAGGGGTCCCACGCCTGGATGCGGCATGCACAGTGGGCCTAAATTAGCTTTCAGTAGCTAGAAATCCTTACAAGCCCACTCAAAACGAATTGAAAACAAACAAACAACCCCCCCCAATGAAAACGCTACAGATTTATTTTCAATGAGAAAGCAACTCAGTAGATTATGCACGCAGGCTACCTCACCTGTAATTTGCAGACATTCGTAAATCGTGGCATTAACTCTTCATTGTTGTTTTCATCGTTTTTATGTAAGTCATCATCACTGCTATCAATAGCACCAACATCATTATCATCACCTTGCCCTTCTTGCTTAATGTTGAAAGTCTTGTCAGGCCTTTCATGCTCTCTTGACAAAGATGTATTCATAACCTTACACTGATAAACGTCTCTCGTATGCTCTTTAGTAGTAGATACATCTCCATTAAAACAAACATCATTAATGTTGCTACCATCAAATTTCACTTCCAATCCATCTCTCTCTGCTCCTACCAAAGTATGATCATTAACAAGACCGTTACAGGTTTGTGCATGAGTCTTATTAAAATTTTCATCAAGCTGCTGCATTGCTAATTTACTATTGATGATTGTATTTCTAATATCAGCAACTGCTTCCTTAGTTGTATCTGTATCACTTGTCTCATGAAGCATATTTTCTGCTAATCTTTTGTTAACTCTGTTGAAACGAGTATCCCACATTTCCGATTCTTCTGTATTATCAGCTACAATACCATTCTCTTCCGGAAAATTGCCATCACATACCTGAAGCAAATCAAACAAAACGAAGTTTTGAACATGAGATATCAGCAGTAAAGGGCGTGAAATTTGCTTCCAGCAATTATATCAAATGAATCTTGGAATTTAGAGCGACGACTACCATCATCGAAGCGAGCAAGTTACTTTAATTTGTAAACGCAGCACGGGCTGTAGAAAACACTGAATTTTGGAACAAGATATAAGTTTATAAATTGAGTTATTTCTTTCCTAATTCATCATTTCATGCGCTACATATCGACTTGATTTTCCTCTGTTTGTTCTTCTCCTGCTAAGCCGCCATTTCAATCCCCGCGCGTGACGGCAGACTGACAGCAACTCAAGGACCCTGGAGAAATTATGCCACGTAACTCTCCTTTTCCATTTCATTTAATCACACTTAATTGGCACTCTCCCTCGTACAAGCTGTATTACCGAAGAAGGAACAGATTTGATGTCGCGCCATAGATGAAACGAGTGCGCAGCGAAATACAGCCTCTGCAAAATAGAGTGCTTGATCGGCATAATTTCCCCAAGGCACTTGAGGTCATGTCAATCTGCCACCATGCCCTGGGCTTAAAATAGCGCCTTCGCAGGAGAAGCAAAAACAAAAGGAAAATAAGTTGATATATCGCGCACGAAAATGATGAATAGACAAAATCGGCTAAGTTTTGTTTACACCAATTTCAAGTCATGTGATCAATCTCTTGATGAAACATCTTTTGATTCTCCAACATATCTCATGCCATGCAAAGTTGTGCCATGAATGCAAAAAGTAACATAATACCAAAACTTCCCATGGGCATGGTCACATGACTTGAAATGGGTAAAACAAATCTTAGCCGATTAGGTCTATTAGGAAAGGAATAACTGCATTTATAAAACGTAAATCTTTTTGTAAATTTAGCGTTTCCTAAAGCCCGTGAATACAGGCTGGGTATATTTCCGGTTACATACGGTTTCATGGCTCCATATATTATCATCATGATCATTATGCACGGTTCCTAACACAGCAGTCATTCAAACAGGATACATGGTTTTGGGGATACCCTGTGGAATTATCTGATATGCATACCAAATTTCTTGTGAAGCAACTTGCAGCAGCATTTTCTTTCACGTTATTATGGTCATCTGAAATGATTACATCCTCTGAATACTGTCCATTGACATCGTTTTGATTTGTGTTCATGTTATCTCGACCCTGATCATGGTCTTGCAAGTGCATCTACAGTACAATTAACATAATTTAATCATCTGGCATAAGCTGTTGCCTTCGTGCATACTCTACTATCAAATACACGATTTTTCATGAGAAACTTGGATCAGGCCATAGTACTTAAAGTTTTTTAATTTCACATGAAATTTTGTCCATTTTAGTAATTTCACATAATTGGTTTCTTAATACTGGACTATCGATGTGGTCACTAACATTGCGGCAGATAAGTTTCTTGACAATTTAAAATATCATAGAGGAACAAACAGTGTTCGGTTACGTTGAAAACACAAATGGTTAGTGAATATTGCTCAAGAATAAAGGTTAAACGATCTATTTGCTATAATATCCATGCTTTTAACTTTTACAAGTTTCTTAGTACTTCTAAGACATGGTACTGCAGATTCTTAAAATTTTGGCCATCTTAGTACTAGTTTCTTATAATACAGTTTCTTATAAAAAACGTGTACAGCAATGAATCAATTAATCTTGAATTAAATAAAATGATCATAGTCAAAAAGATTTTCTTAAATCATTTCAGTGTAATTTCCACTCCTCCTTCCACCTTTGTGTGTTTTTATTTCTTTCGTGGCTTGCAGTTCATGCTGAAATATTCTGAGTTCATTATTTTTGTGTAAATGTTTTAGGTTGAGAGTGACAGCCACAGGGTTGCAATATATTCTCATTCTCCTTGTGATATCGTCTTGAAAATTCTTCTCTTATTGTAAAGTTTTAGATTGAAATATATTTTTAAAATAACTCTACATATTTCCTTTCAAAGAGGCCTTTCCTCCATCACAGTACGTGCATCTGCAACCGACAGAGGTGGAAAAAGTGTGTGAAGCCATGAAGCAACTTCGCAGGAAGCAAAGCTTGTTGGTCTGGAAGGAAGAATGGGGGGGAAGAGAAAAATCAGAATGAAAAGAAGGAAAAAAGGAAACGGGGAAGAGAGAAGAAGTAAAAGATGGATAGAAAGAAAAAAGAGAAAAGAACGAAGGATGGAGAGGAGACATTATGAAAAATAAATGAATATTGAAAACGTAAAGAGCCAAAGAGGAAATGGGTAGACAATACACCCACACACAATATGATTCCTTTGGCTAGCTTTGTTCATGGATAATTCAATTAAATAGTAGCAAACTCGAAAAAAGTTACAGAAGCTCTGTTGCTGATATGCAGACTCCACTGAAGAAGAAAACTGTAGAGCTGGTAACAAACAGTATACTGAAACTGTGAAATATCATCATACATTACTTGAGCTAATACAATCGAAAAAATTTTGGCTACCTTCCCACTGTTAATGGTGAGTTCATTACAAGATGATTTTTTCAATCAGCAGCATTTTGGTGAATTTTAGTGAATTCAGGACGATAACAAGTTCGCAAGTGATTCCCTGGAGATGGAATGAGAAACATAAATAGCCCACGGGGAAAGGCACCGTTTACCTGCTGTGTTTTGTTCTGTTTTTTGTTTTTCAATTTGTTTTGAGTGGGCTTGTCAGGATTTCTACCTACTAAAAGCTAATTTAGGCACACTGTGCATGCCCCATCCAGGCATGGGAACCCTACTTTAACGTCCCTTCTGAAGGACGACGAGGTGAGTTGTGAGGTCAGGCCTCCGAGGTCACCCATCCGGAGTGTGACCTTACAATTAATAGCTCAATTTGCTTTTTGTAAAGGGACAAGAAATCAAAATAATGACACAGTTACATACCTCATAGATAGTCAGATGGTAAATAGAACCAACGTGGTCTTCAATGTCATTCTCATTACGTATAAAAATTTTACAAAGATGACACTCAAATCCAATCACAGGCATTATGAATTTACAGCCTAGAATGAAATATATTCAGAAATGAATATGATTGTCGTGAAGTAAAACACACTTAAAGGGGCAGCGTCACGTAACCGTAAACAAACCTGTTATCTCTATGATCTATATTGTTTCCCACACGTGGCCATTGTGTTCCGCTCAGATTTTGGTGGATGGGGTGAATCCACGATAAAGTTACTTCTAAAAATCCACCAATATCTCTGCAATCCTACAACGTACGAGTGTTTGGTTTATTTCTCTAGAAAATTCAAGAGTCCATCTTCAAATTAACACCTATATTTCGAGAAAAGTTGTGGAAAATCTCTGTGATATAGACTATCAAAAATCCTGAAAAATCATCGTTTGGAAAGAAGTTTGTTTACATTACGTGACGCTGCCCCTTTAACTGTTTATGAAAAACCCTTGAATCAAATCTATCTGTTAACGAACTATATCAGGCAAAAGCATTTACAGATTGGAATCTTCATTGCATCAGCAAAGCTGCACCAAAGGTACATACCAGGTGAGTCAATAAAAATGCCCGTCGCTTGAAAAAATCCTGCTCCCTGAACGTCAAAGTAATGATATGGAAAACGGTCTTATTTTATCCCCGACATGTCAAATTAGGTTTAGCAATTTACCTACCCGACTTTATTCGGTCATTCCTTCGCTTCAAGATAGGAAATTTTCTGCACCACTCGAAAATCTGTAAAAATGAGTGAAAACACCAAGCAAAATTTCTCTTTGTTCTCCTTCCTAGCAATAATAACTCTTGGATGTGTTAATTTTTTCGTCCTCTTGGGAGAATGGAAACCCCCTGAATAAGTTATTCAGACTAGGGGGAAGACTTTTCAGCCTGCCAATAGGAAAGCATGTGCTAAAGCGAGTTGAAAGTCATCGCTGTGCGGTAAACACATTTGGGAAACTTGCTCGTAATTTTAGCATGTTTTTTAACGTTTCTCAAATAGGTTCATTTTAGAAAATCGTTTACAGAATCTGAACGGAGTGGCCGATTTTACTCAAGAAAAATTCTAAAAGTAAGTGAGCATGTTTGTTAACTATTCAATCATACATTGCGAAGTATCATTGCTTATATACTGCGGGGGCATTGGCCTTTCAAACGCCAGGCGTTTTTTTTTTACTCACCCGGTATATCTCAAAAAAAGTGTTCGTCATTTGACTAAATATTGAAAAATAACGATAACATGAACAGGCTCATGGGAAGACAACCCTGTCCCTAAGATTATGAAATAATTTTATAGAGACCAGAATCTTGCAAATTGGTTGAAAATTCATTGAGTTGTGAGCTTTCAAAGATCAAAAAACAAAATCAACCAAGGACTGAATCTGTTTCCTCGAAGCATCCATATGCTTGAAAGTTAGGTTATCGAAAACATGTTCAAATCTTATTTGGTTGCCTTGAAATAATTGAGAAATAACAGAAACTATGGCCTTAGCATCAGCTTTCGCACAAACTTGAAATTTAAGGTGTAACCCCATGAATTTTAGTGGATTTGCAAGATTTGTCAAAAATCAATTTAAAATCTCAGGAAAAGGGTAACTTGACCAAGTATCCATTTAGCATATTGTTATTTTCTAGTATTTAATCAAAGGTCGAACAATTTTTTGAGACACCCACGTTACACAGATAATGTGATACAATTCAGAAACACCTAACATGGCACTATGTGATTTGGTAAACTGCATCTGCTGATTCCCATTCATATACTGTACCTGTCTATCAACCAAATTAGAGAATTAGTCCAGTAAACGAAAAACGAATTTTAGTCAAACCTAGAACAAATTGCAACAGAATTTTTTTCATGGCAAACCATTCTACATCTGCTACTAAATAGCACATCAAAAGTCTAAGAAAATTCAAGCATCGGAAGACCATGAATTAGATTTATTTTACTGGGTAATCCACTTCGTTCCATCTTTTACGATATAGTTCTGAAGAGGAACCAAAGCTTGTCGATTTCACAAATTTGCATAGAAAGTGCCCAACGTATAAAATGCGGACCATTGGAAAGTTGGACCTTTGGTGTTGTTCTTCTGTGAAGATTCCGAAAAAAAATTGCATTTCGAACGAACATAATGCAGAGATCTCAATTGTTTGGCTTGCTCTAGACGTTTTGGATATCAAATAGCACTACTGAAACTATCAATCCTCTCAAATAAAATTTTTGCTATACTTCTTTGTTTCAATCTCGATCTGCTGGACTAAGATGAAGAAGCCACACCAAAATGTTATTCAAGGGGAAAATGCTGCTGCGAGGATTGGATTGATTTAATGAATGGGGAACGGGGATGGAGCAAGCCTAAAGTTGAAGGAGGGGCAACTGGCAGAGAGGGCGCCAAAATTTCGGTACAAAGTAGGCGCCCTGAAGGCTTACGAAAGTGTCAGACTCCTGATTGAGAAAATTCATTAGGAAGAGAGGGTCCAGAACAAAGAGCAAAAGATTGCTATTACGGTTTCCAGATTTCTGGAACTTCATTATGTGACCTGTGTTGAGACACATTTTGCACATTATTTGAATAGGGGATTAAAATGATTTAAATTATTCAGGCGACCGTAGCAAGTTAGGCCCCGTTCACACTGCTACGTTTTCATATGAAAACGGAGTAAAACTTCTCCGTTTTTGCCTTGCGTTCACATTGCTCCGCTGTGAAAACGGGGCTTTTCGAAAACGCTAATGAAAACGCATAAATTTGAAAACGGTGCGTTTTGAAAACGATCCGTTTTCAGTGTGAACGCCAAAAACGAAGACATTTGAAAACGCTGCACATTCCTTTGTTAATAGACTTTTGATTACAATGGCATTCAAAGTCGCGATTGGCGCCTTATTGACAGCTATTAACAAAAGGCTTTGTTTTGAAAAGGGGATTAACAACACCGTTTTGCTAGAGCAATGTGAACGCCTATCGTTTTCATAGCGTATCTATTTGAAAACGGAGCAATGTGAACGGGCAGCGTTTTCATCAACAAAAACGGATAGAAATGAAAACGGGGCAGTGTGAACGTAGCCTTAGTGCTCCTTGTTTCATAGACTCTTTGATTAAGGGATTTGTTCATAGGCCATTGAAAGCATGTTTCCTCCCGATTTAAAGCCAAAAACCACTTGCTCATGCAATTCGCACTGTTAACGTACCCCAACGGCAAAGGCTAACCCTAAAAGAATAATATCTTTCATTTATGAAAGCAAACAATCCAATTTTTTCTGAATTTTAAAGAACAGTATGTCCATTCATCCCATGTTTAGTCTACACTTTATATGATATCGGATTTCAATACCGCTTCATGAAATAGTTTTGATTCCCCTTTGCAACTGTCGTGTGGAACAGAGAGGAATATTCTTTAAAAACGTGTCGAATTTGGTGGTCTCCCGATGCTCTGATTTTCTTAGACTTTTAGTATGTTAACTAGCACTGTTTAGCTATTAGATCCCGCAAAAATCATTTCTGTTGTAATTTGTTCAAGGTCAAACCTTAGATTTACTGGACTAAATTAGTAAGAGACATCACAAACTTAGGTTAAGTACCTAACTTACTTCCTTTGGTTGAAAAACATCCATTGAATCGGTTCTTGGATAGCATTCCCGGTTGTTAAAAAGGCTGAGTCATGTAAATGTAAACAAACTGTTATCAGTTCTGAACAGATTTTGATGTAAGGGATGAATCCACAATAAAGTTTTCTAAAAATCCAATCAGCAATCTTACAACATATGACATGGGTGTTTCATTTTGTTTACCTACTTAAATTCAAGAGTCCATCTACAAAATAACTTTCATTTTGAGATATTATAGTAAGAATCTGGGAAAAATCTGTGTGATATGGCCAGTCAAAACTGCAAATACCTTGAGTTTGAAAGATTTAACTTAGATCCTTTACAGGCCAGTTTACACGATCATGTTTACATAAAATTTGCTTCACATTATTTAAGTGACCAAAGAATGCGATGGTGTAAATAGGCTTCACAAGTTGCTTTTAGCTATTATGTGAAGCAACAAAAATCCAATTGCCTTCACAAATTTTCTATTTGACTGGCCTTCAAATGAAAAATCTGTGATGGCAACTTAAACGGGATTTTGTCACTTCATATAACTTCAAGCAACTGTGACATCGCATTCTTTGATCACATAAAAAGTGTGAAACAAATTTGACATGAATATGATCGTGTAAAGCATCATAAAACACAAAAGACCTTACCACAGTTTCCATTTGTCTTGCTTTTGGAAATCTCCAATGAGCAATCCTTCTCTTGATCCAGTTCAACAATATCCATTTTATCTCTACAAGTAGAAGCAGTAAAAGAAATGAATTCTTATACAGTGAAAGTGTAAGCACCATCAAGTGGGGGTCATAGGGGGTCACCAAAAACGTTAAACCTCCAAAGTATTTTAGAAAAACCATGAAAAAAATCACCTCAAAATTTGGCTAAAACCATCTGCCAAGCTGTGCATGTACCACCTTGGTTCTGTGCTGCAGACGCTGCCCCGTTATCATTTTTATGACCCAAAAAAGGAAATCAAAATTCCATAAATCTATTGGACAAGGGGAAATTCAGGAGACTTTTTGCAAAATCATGTTGTCTTGGACAATTATTTGTAGCCTTCATCCTCAATTTTTTAATAATTTGACCCCTTGAATCATATTTTTGTGAAGAAATTTAGAAACCATTGAGAAAGTAAAGACTGGCCATAAAATCCTACCATCAGTACAATCCAGGATCTGACTAGGTACTGCAATGAATGCCGATAGAGCAATAATCTTTTTTTTACATTCAATTAAAAATTTTACAAACACATCACTAATTACAATACCTACAAACAATGCTACGATACTACTAGACAATGCCACAGGGAGTGAAATACTATGTCTACCCTGCTGCCATTCTAACAGTAATTAAAATCTACATAGAACTACATATAACTGTTACAGAAAAAAGGAATTATAAAAGTACAAACCGACAATAACGATACAAGCGAAGGTAGCCTGCAACCAAATAAAGTAATTGCATGGGTGGATTTGTAGATTTAGAGCCAACCAAGGTAAATCTGCAAATTCGATTATCTGGCTCAAGTTTCCTTAAGACATTACATGATTATGAAACAAAGAACTACTGAAACAAAACATATACAAAAGGAGTTTGGGTGTTCTATGTAGGGATATACGTAGTCTTCAGTCAAAGCGTTCTGTTTCGAAGATATAGTTCATTGTTGCATTCAAGATTAATCTGTTGGCTTCCAAGGGCAAATTTTTATTTCCATATAGAAGAAGTTGCAAAATGTTGTTGTCTGCCAAGCACCTGAATTGAAATGTAAGGTCATAGAGTAATTGGCAGTTGTCTAATGAGTTCTTGCGTGTAAAGACCAACGAAGCAATATCCCGGACTGCAGAGTATGGCAGTTTCCAACGAGATCTCGGGTGTGCAAGAGCAAAATAATGAGTGTGCAAGTGTGCAATTTTATCTTAGTGTGCACTTCAAGTGTGCACAAAAACTTTTGAATTTGTATTTTGTAAGAAATTCTAACAAAAAAGGTAATAATTGTTGTGAAAATACACCAATTCAAATGCTTTTCTGTCCCGTATTCCGGCAGAAACAGTTTGGGTCTAAAATTTGATTGCACACAGAACGCAACGGGCATTCATAGACTTACTACAATGATTCCCAGATCTCAATTATCCAAACAAGACTGCTTACGGTGACAGATACAACAACTGTAGTAAGTCTACAAATTCCTCAGAAAAACTTTCGGTCCTTTCTTCTGAGGCTCTTCATTCAGTCATCACTGTGGCAAAATAAAAGCTTCAACAATAGAGCCACACCCAAATTCTAATGTGCCACACCCTTTCTCAGGTGTGCAGTTAGACTTCACGAAAAAAATCTTGGGTGTGCACTTGCCATACTCTGCAGTCTGGGCAATATCATGCTCACATACTGTACAAGGTCTATGATCACTTTGTTTTCAAAGTAATGAGCAACAGATCTGGCTCAAAATGGATGTGCACATTTTTCCAAAATCTTGTAGTTACAACACTCTGCAAACTGGATCAACAGCAGCTCTAAGGACTCTCTAAGGCTACCCTAAAACTTTGAAAAGCAAAAAGTATAGAACTCCAGAGAGGCAACTGGAGGCAGAGCCATTCCTCTCATAACAAAAAGATGGTCCGAATATGCTGCTTTCTTTGCTTTGCCCTCAACTTTGCAGTTTTGCCCCCCTAAAATATTCCCATCCAGTATCCAAATATGGGGGGAGGGCATTTAACTCTTTTGAAAAACCATACAAGCTTCCAGGTTGGAAAGTTCGTATTCAAAACTTTGGTGCGCGAATGTAAAAAAATTGGTGCACAGAGCGCATAAATTACGGGGATTCTTGCCACAATGAGTCTGAATAAGAGGGGCTCTGAGTTGTAATTGGTATTTTACCTAAAGTTGAGATGAGCCAGAAATTAAAATTTGTCCAACTGAACGAGAGCTCGCTGAACATGATAAGGTTATAGAACATCATCATAAAAAATCGGAATTGGGCCATCCCTTGCTATTTCTATTTTAATTTTGGTGCGCACATTAATTTCGTTTTTGGCGCGCAAAATTTTATCAGTCTCTTGGCGTTCGGTGCGCAGTTGACAAACTTTCCAACCTGGACAAGCTTTTCCAGGACAAGAAAGAATTAAAGGATATGGATTTTGATGGATTTCTTTGAAAACCAAAGGATTCTATGGCTAAAAATGCCTCACAACGAGGGGTAGGAAATGCAGAAAACGTACAAAGAAATGCCCAGTCACCCCATTAAGTCACCATATATACAAGACCAGGTCACTTCAACTTCATTTGTCAAACTGTAAAATGTTCCAGCCTGTGTGTCAATCTTTCTAATTGCAAAAATTCTGGCTTTATCTCAGTCTTCATAATATTATTGACTGGTCTTTTTTTGGCGGTAAGAGCCAAACACTTGACCCTTCAAAAAGGACAAAGGTTACAGATCAAAAAGGAGATGATTACAATGAATTTATAGGTCATAGGCCTATCTGCCTTATCTCTTACTTTGTCTTAAAAATCCGCCATGATTTCAAACGCCTGTTCTTTACAAAAAAGATAACTACCTTGTTTCGCATACTTCATCAATAACCATCTGAAAAATACACAGACTGACAACAGAAAATTGCAAACTTACCGAAAGCGTAACACATTTCAATTTCGAAGTCTTCCGGTTTCCACAACTCTGGGATGTTTTTTCCCGCTTTTTGCGATCCAGTGGAGCCTCGTTTGCATTTGAAGCAAAGCACGGAGAGAGACGAGAGACGGGGGCTGGCGGAGACAAAATTCCCCATCACCCCCTTCAGCGTCCCATGTTAGTTTCAGGTCCATAGGTTTTAAATTCAAAACTGCATACAATTTATAATTTACCATGCTAACAAGTAACTGCACAGCAAGGAGCTTAGACAGTATTACAGAAAATTAATACATTGATACGGAAAATTAATACTGTACAGATACAGAGAAAAAGGATAAATCAAATCGTATGGAGGGAATTACTTAAAGTTAAAGGAGGAGTTCACTCAATAGATAAACTAATAAACTAATGGAGGAGAGACCCCCTCCCCCTCTATCATACGATAATATGAAATGATTTCAGTCAGATTTGAACGATTCCAAGCAATACTGTATTCCCATTAGATTTTCATACAATTACATAGGAATCGCGCAAATATCAAAGACAGGTTTATTGATTGACATTGTTCGTGGACGTAAAAAATCCCCAAGATTTTGCAATAAACATAGAAGGGTCCTTCAATTTTTAGAAAATGTCCTTTCTTTCTGCAGGAAATGTGCCTTCGAAGCATCGTACCCTCCCCCCAAGTTTGAGATGCTTCCTACGTCCCTGACATTTCAATCAGTAAAACTTCAGTTGCTTTTTGAAGGATATTTTTCGATGGAGCATTTCGGAGTTCCGACGGTTATATTTCACTCCCGGGTTTAGCATCAAAGTATCGACAAGCCATCTTTTTATTGATTTAAGTTCCTTGTTACCAATTTTGAGTAAACTATGTAAATCTTTGGATCCACAATTGATGTTTGTATCATCAGCAAAGAGATAAGAAATAAGTGTCTTAGAAGCATTTGGTAGATCATTGATGCAGATAACGAAAAGTAATGGGCCTAGTACAGAATCTTGTGGTCACTTAACTTCCATCAACTGAAGCATATTGCTTTCAATCAGTGGACATTAATTTTTCTCAATATCTTATTGAAGATGGGTAAATGAGAGAATGGCCTTTCGTTAGGTCGTAGCCCAGGATTCCCTTTTTTGAATAGAGCTATCACCTTGGCTGTCTTGAGTTTATCAGGAAAAACACCAGACTGAACTGGGTATACTGTTAAGACGTACAGATCCAGCTAGATTCAGAACTTTGATTAGGTCATCAACTTTTATGAAAGTAACTGGAGTAACAAAAGGTGTGTAAGAAATTCTGTTAGAAAGATAGTCAATGGGGAAATTTAGGAGTCATTGCGATTGTCTTTGTTATTTCATCAATAACATTTACGAAAAATCATCAAAATTGTTTGACATTGTGCCTGGTTCTGATGTCACTTTTCCATCCTTGTCTTTGGTCTTGTAAATTGAAGAAGAAGTAGATATATTAGAGATGATTGTCTTAAAACATGGCAATTTTTAGAATATATACAACATATCTTTAAAGGATAAGATTTAAGAATTTCGACCAGTGACCTACCTTACGCTATTTTCAGAAATTTTCCTTCGTAAATGTCACAAAGTCCTTCTTGTTCTTTTTAAGATGTTTTACGTTTGCTTCGCAGTTGATTTCGCGTCACAGCTAACCCCCAATATCCAAACTTTACTAGCACTGGCTCAGTGTCTTGGTTTTCAAAAACTTTCGAATTTGTCAACTCGACATCTACTGCGAAACAGGTTTCTTTCTATCAGTAGTTATCGGTAAATTGGTTGTATGTAGCTTTTTGTAATCGTATATTTAAGTTTAGTTTAGTTCTATGTCTTTTATGGAATGGCGTCGGGGTAGTCAGGATATTATGCTCCACGGGGTATCGTCTTTGTAGTGTAGTAAAGTGTGTTTTAAGTAGTGTCTTAGGTAATTCGTCTTTGTAAAATTTTCAAATTGAGTGTTAAAAAAACATGTTAGAAGTCTCTTGGAACAATTGATCAGGTATACTTTTGGCAAAGTTTCAAAAAAGGGTATACCTTTAGGAACTTTAAGGGCATTTTCTATGCGACAGGGCACATGGTGTGGAGAGGTTTATATACCCCCGTTACTTCCCTAGTCAAGTAACCACCCGGGCTTTCAGGCAAGATTTGTAATGTTGTTTCAAAGTATAGAAAGTTTTAACGAAAACAAATTTTTCATCGTCCCATATATTTGGATCATTGGCAGGGGATCAAACCATATAATTTATTATGTATTTGATAATCGATTGTTGCTCGCTTTTGAAAGTGAGTACCTTTTCTGAAACACCACGCATCTGCAAATCATTTTTGAAAAGGAATCATCTGCCTTTCCAACGACTGCACAATCCGTGTCCTCGGATAGAATAGTCCGAACTTCTCGAATTTGTCTCTGATCAGGCTGTTTTATTTACAACCGATAGTCTTGGAGAGAAGTACCGAAAAAGCTCCAAAATTGTATGCTGATTTCTCAAAATATGGCCTAAGACAACTAAAACGTTATCATTTACACCATTGCCATTTGACTTTGTTAATAAGGCACTCCTGTCTGATGAAAGGAAGAACGTGAAAAGCATAGTAAAAATGTAACACCAATTCTCATCATTTACAAACTTTCGCGACATTCATTAACTGTATCAACAATAATAACTCAACAAATAAAACTTTGACAAAGCACATACAAACTCTATACATAAAGTCAACAGCAAACTAAACATGATCAATTTCCAACGTGGTGGTTCTGTCAAACTGCGAGAGACGATTGGGTTAAACAGCCATTGTCCCCCATGGGTTGGGCGGTTCTATATTTGTTTAAAAGATAGAACTTTAGGACTTCTATATTGTACCCGGCTGAAGAACCCAAATCTTCTTCGTAAGCCACCTTATTTCTGTGAGTGCAGGGTCCTTTCTGGGCACCCTGCCAATTCAAATTGCCTGAAATTAAATTTTACCGAAACAGAAACAACTGATCCGAAGTGCAGTAGTCGGAATGACAAAACGGTTCAAGTATAATGAAACTTTTCTATCAGTTCAAATGTAAACAAGGCCAGATTTTGCGATACAATAGTAACAGTTGCATTAATTGACACCTCAATTCAAAGCGATTAGCGGCTGCAGACAAAACAAATTCTCTCAACCAGTAAATCAAAGCAAACACAGCCGCAAACGTTGCCCCAAGACCAGTAGGGCAAACTCTCGCCATGTGCAAGCAAGGGGTGGTTTTTAAGAGCAGTTATGTGCTTATAATGAAAGAAGAAGGGCAAATCTAAAGTTCTGTCTCGCGGATTTTGTATATTCGATTCAGACGCTGCGTGGCAGTTGTTTCAAAGCCCTAAATACCCGAGAATTAGAGTACGTTCTGCTCAGCTTCTGAATCAAATAAACCGAAGACACGAGACAGACCTTTAGATACCCTTCTTCTTTCATTATAAGCAGATAACTGCTGTTAAAACCACCACTTGCTTGCACAATGCGAGTGTTTGCCATACTGGTCTGGTGCAACTTTTGCAGCCGTGTTTGGTTTAATTTATTGGTTGAGAGAATTTTATTTGTCTGCAGTTGCTAATCGCTTTGAATTGAGGTGCCAATTGAAGCAACTGTTGCCATGGTATTACAAAATATGTCCTAGTTCCGTGTGTAGCCATGGTCGCGCTTGGGTCAAATTTGATGTTCAGACAGTCTGAAATTTCAGCATAGGTTTCAAATCTTTAACCCTATTACTGTAGGGTCAATCGGTAGCTCACATTCCTGTAGGGGGGGGGGACTTTTCCCCCACAGTGAATAATGCCTCTAATTCAATAAATGTTTGGATAATTGCAAAGTTATTGATGAAACACGTCACATGTAGTTGAAATATTAGTACTATGTGGACTTTATCTCATTTTTAACCACATTTTTCGCATGTTTTCAATGACGTCATGATTCAGTCACACGTGACAAAAATGGACTTAACTCCCGTAAAAACAGCTGCTGAGGCAAAATTTTTAGCTTATCTTAGTCCTCTTTCTATTAGCTTTCGAATGCTATACCACACAACGGAATCAAACAAAAAATTATTTTTCCAAAAATTGGGTCACATGAGTGATGACGTCATATTTATGTCACGTGTCAAAAAAATGTTTTCTTCCAACCATAATAATGAGGACCGATAAATTTTAGTCACATATTTATGAGGATTTATCATTAAAAACTTGCTTTGCATATCAAGACTTTTGAGGGTGGGGAAAATTCCCCCCCCCCCCCTACAGGAATAGGGTTAAAAAGCTGGGTGTAAAATTCTATGACCTATTTCTTTGAAATGCACGGCCTCAAAGAAACCTGGACAATTTTACAGTAAGTCTGCCGTTTGGAATTTTCTTAAATCTTCAATGTTTTCAGAATTACAGTATTTATCTTCTCTTGTAAGAATTCAAGAAAATTTTCAAAAAGACCTACCGGTTGTCCCAGGAAAAACACATCAGTGCTAGGAGCAAGAATTTAGATCCAATTAATTCAGAATGATTGTTAGAATAATCCTCGATAGTTAACTTGAAGATGAATACCTTATTGGTTGATGCTGGTGCATTGACAGTAGGAATATTAATCTTGAAAGTATAATTTTGTCTGCACTTTCAAACCAGAGCTTGTGGGTTTTGGCCTCAACAGCAAACATACTGTTTGGGGAATCTCCGGAATTACCGTAGACTTGCCCCAAGTCTATTTCGTCATCTGTAATAAGTCTGCCTGATACAGAAAATTTCTGCGTTTCACGATAAACTGACCGTTCAAATCAATCACAAATCTATTCAAAGCAAAGAATCGTGGTAAAAGTTGCGTGTCACAATCGTTAGAGAAATCCATAAGCGTACGGGAAGGCAAAGCTAGGGGGACTGCCCAACACAAAGCCCATTGTTTACCAACATCTTTGCCCGACTAAGAGCAAACTTTTGGCCGAGTTGGGCTGATTTTTGAAAAATTCTCCAAAGTTAGGGGGCAGTCCTCGTTTGAAAGGCCAATATTCCCTGAATAACAAAGCAATGATATCGAAAATTGTCTTGTTTTGTCGCCAATATGTTCCATTTGGTTCAGTAACTTACCAACAAGGACAGATTTTGTAATACAATAGCATCAGTCGCTTTGGTTCACACCTCAATTCAAAGAGATTAGCGAATGCAAACAAAAGAAATCCTCTCAAGCAGAAATTAAAAACAAACGAGGTCGCAAAGTTGCCTTGAAACCAGGTTTTCCTTCCCAACAATAATGACACAGAAATTTACCGTGTGAGCAACAAATGTTAATACGTTTAGTGGGATTTAGAATAACAAGTACGTGGCCGATGATATTCAACTAAAAGGTCGATCTATCAGTCAAGGGCTACCCTATAACTTAGATATGAAATTTTGATTGGTGAAATCAATCTTCTTTTAGAGCCTGAAATCGGCAAGATGCTGGTACGGGGCTTGCATTGAAACGAGAACTCCACGTTCGATTCTGGCCAAGACATACTTAACGCACAATTTAAAGTCACAATAACGATAAACTCTGTGTAAAGTTACATCAACTGGTTTCCTCCTTTTTTGATGAAGAGTGTTTCCTTTTATGGACAGTACAATTTTCACGACGAGCGAATTTCTTGCCACAGACATCACATGAATAAGGCTTTTCTCCAGTATGTATACGCGTATGTAACTTAAGCTGTACCCTTTGGTTAAACTTTCTTCCACATACGTCACATGAAAAAGGTTTATCTGGATTATGTGTGATTAAATGCCTCTCAAGATTATCACGATACTTGAAAGCCTTGGCACAAGTATTACATGAATATGGCCTTTCCGTTGAATGCATCAGCTTATGTTTTGAAAGGTTCCCAATTTGAGAAAATGCCTTACCACACACTTCACATGAATATGGCTTTTCTCCAGTATGCATCCGCCTATGCGTTCGCATGTTCGCCTCCTGGCTAAATGCCTTGTCGCAAATGTCGCAAGAAAAAGGTTTCTCACCAGTATGTATTCGTTGATGCTGTTTTAGATGTCCAAGATTGCGGCATAATTTTCCACAGACATTGCATAAATATGCTTTCAGTCCAGGATGTATCTGCTTGTGGACTTGAAGGTCCTCATCGATCTCAAATGCCTTCTTACAAACATCACATATACATGGCTTTTCGTCAGCATGAAGCATTATATGTCTCTGTAAATCATGTGCTTCTTTGAAATCTTCGCCGCATGCTGTACACTTATGAGGATTATTAGAATTATTTTCTCTCATCATTTTGTACTTCCTCCTTGCCTCTTTAGTGTAAGCTCTCCAAAGATCTACAAAGGGATTTAAGAAGAACTGTCAACAGATTGATTCTTGAAGTTTGTTAGAGTACAGTAAAACCCCGCAAACAAGAACATAGCAAAATAAGAACCTGCAGACTGATTTTGTGGAAAAATACACCCAAAGATAAGAACCAAAAACAGACTGATTTGCTTCAATGTTCTTATGAGATGGTACACTTAGTTAATAAATTTCATCATATCAGTGTAAACAAACTCCCAACTATTGATAACTGAACACCTCTATCTTTTTTCAGGGACATGCAAATTGTTTTATCAAGCCATGTAACATAAACTGCTTTGTCAACAACAAAATACCATACTCTCTAATATTTAAATGCAGTCATTATACCCTCAAGTTTACTTAACACATACTATATACTGTAGCTATATATTCATCATAGTCACAAGTGCCCTTGCCACAAGAACCACACCCTGAAAATGTCATAAGTATCTCATTTATTAGAACCCAGCCAGTCTGCTTTTTAGCAAAGCATGTTCTTGTTTGCGGGGTTCTACTGTATATCAAATGATCAAGACGTTTTGATCACAAAAAATCGCCAAGCTAAATACCGTAAAAGCTTTATTAAGCCTCCCTCTCTATTAAAAGTCCCCTCTCTAATAAGCCCCTCCCCTCTAAGTCAAAATTTGAAATAAGCCCCCTCTTTAAGCCTTCTCCCACTTATGCAAATTTCTAGAATTTACCAAATATTTCCATTTACTTAGTGACATAAGCTTGCATGTTCATCTTGATATGGTTTGGGATAAGAATTTATGTATCTGAGTCGTAAAATTGTATGTTTTTTTCAGCAAAATATGGGATAAAAGAACTGAAAGCTACCAAATATCTCCTTGTCATTTGATTTTGTGAATAGGTCCCACTCTCTAATAAGCCCCCCCCTCCCTCTGGAAGGTCCAAAATCAAATAAGCGCCCCGGGGGCTTCATAGAGCTTTTACGGTAGCCCTTGAAAAGATGAACTTCGTACTGTTTATCTGCCCGTGTGTGTGTGTGCGTGTGTACTTTTATTATAGTGTCTTCCCTTTTTTGTTGCAACATAGTCGTTAGTCCTTCGAAGTTAGAGGGATAATATTGTGTTGTTAGAGGGCTAACGACAAGATGTTATCCCTCTAGCCTAGAGAATAATCTCAAATCTGCTTGTGGTGATCCTCCAATGACACGGTGCTCCCCTCTAACTTACTGTATGCTGTCCCTCTAAATAACTGAATAACCTCAAATTTACTTCAGGTTATCCCTCCAATGACATCATGCGATCCTTCTATCGCACTGAAAAGCCTCTGCCTTGCTGAATAACCCCTAGATTGATGCAGAGACGTTATCCAGAGTGCTTATATCAAATGCCAGAGGTTACAAAAGATTTACCTAGCTACGTAAATTGGAAGCTAATTTTGATATGATCTGTAATCAACATCGTGTCAAATTTGTCTATTTGACTGGTAAAATTGTATGTTGGTTCAGCAAAATGTGGGAAAATGGGAATAAATCCAAAGAGCTGTCATTGAGTCCTTGTAATTCAAAACTGTGAATACCTCCCCCCCCCCCTCCTTGTAAGCCCCACTCTCTGGAGCCTCCTAAGTCAAATGATTCCATGAGCTTTGATAGAACCCTTACGGTGCGGTGAAAATCAATCGAACAGCACGAACAAGCAAATTGACTTACCCTTTTGTGGAACAGTTGATACAACACTTGTGCTGCAAGGTTTGTTACATTCCGCAACAGCTTTTGGGTTAGTCTCCGTTGAGATCCTCTCAGGATTCTTTGGTACCGAAGCCCCGATTGGGCGTTGTGATTGCACGATTTGAAATCCGGAGGTCGGTTTCTGTTGCTGACCAACTGTTGATGTAGATGGCAATGTTGAAGCAGTGTTACCGGTTCTTACAAAGAGGATAGCATAAGGAGGTGTTACAATGGCATTTCCTTTTTGTATGCAAGCAGTCGTGGTTGCAGTCTGCAATGAACAACATACAAGGTTTACAAGAGGCAGTTAACATCAGAAACATCTGGCTTTCAACTAAGCTGACCGGTAAATTTTCGCACTGTTTACATGAGAGAGGCTGAGTTAAATGAGATGGAAAAAGTATCAGAACTAAGAACGTTGTTACCAGAAAATGTTTGGTTATTTACAGTCACAGAAAATTGCACAGGAAAATTTTGAGCCACTACATTAAAATCGAAAATATTCGGACGATCAAACTTTCGGACAAAATTTTGTCAGAAAGTTTATTCGTCCGAGCCCTGGTGATGTCCGAAAGTTTTTTCTTGAATATTTATCTAAAAGTTTGGTTCCTTGAAGCGTTTCTTGAAAATAGCTCATGCATAGCAACACCTTTAAATTTTGTTTACAGCTGGTTTACCATTGTTCAATCTAACAAATATTACTTTCCAATGTCCTTGCAGATGTGATGATCACCATGTACGTCCGAAAGTTGTTTTGTCCGAAACTTCCGAAAAAGTGTCTGAAAGTTTTTTGTCCGAAGTTTTTTTGCCGAAACTTTTCGGTCCTAAAGTTTTCGATTTTAATGTATACAGTTAAAACCCGCATATAAGAACCTAGTGATTAAGAGCCTGCAGGCTGAAATTTGATCTTAGACCTCCATTTTATCAGAGCCCGCTTAGCCTGAAATTTGAAATAGGTTCTTATGTGTAGAGATCATCAAATGGTATTAAAACTACAGTTGCTTGGTCATCGAGCCTATACAAACTGGTAATTATTAATACCAAATGTGCATATTGCAAAAAGAACCCTAAAAGTGCAGCATAGGTTTCAAATCTTTCAAAAGTTGTATGTAAAATGACCTATTTCTTTGAACTGAACGGCTTCAAAGAAACTTGAAATATTTTACAGTAAATCTGCCGTTTGACTTTTCTGAAATCTTCAATATTTTCAGAATTACAGCGTTATTCTTCTTTTTTTAAAATTAAAAAAAAAATTCGAAAAAACTTAAAACTATCGTAATTTCTAAACCTGTTGACGAAAGATCAAATAATTTTCAAGAAAATCATAGTTTATGGATGCCTACAATTTGGTATCAAGAAAAATTCGTTCGCTCTTCTGATTTGTGATTTAGAAATTTGACGAGGCCCCTTAATAAATGAGCTGAAATATAAAATAGGCTGTAATTTCGACAAATATTCAAGATTTCTAATAAGTCCAACGGTAGAATCATAGAAACGTGGCTAAAGTTGCTAAAAAGTCCATTGAATTTTACACCCGCCTTTTTTCGCAGATTTAAAGATTAGGAACCTATCCTTAAAAGCGCAGTACTCAATGTCCTGTTCAGTATTTCAAGTAGATCTAAATCATGTGGCTCTTTGAAAGCTTTTCATTGGATTATATAAAAATTTCTAATTCTTCCACAAACCTCTATTGTGAGTAAGGCCTCATGAAATGATTTTCAAGAAAATCATAGTTTATGGATGCCTACAATATGGTATCAAGCAAAACTCGTTCGTTCTTCTGGTTTGTGATTTAGCAATTTGATGAGGCCCCTGATGAGCCTATTTTAATGAGCTGAAATATAAAATAGGCTGTAATTTCGACAAATATTCAAGATTTCTAAAAAGTCCAACGGTAAAAGTGGCTAAAGTTGCTTACAAGTCCTTCAGTTTAAAGAAATAGATCATTGAATTTTATACCCGCCTTTTTTCGTAGATTTAAAGATTTGGAACCTATCCTTAAAAGCGCAGTACCCACTTAAAAGCGCAGTGCATGTCGTGTTAAGTATTTCAAGTAGATCTAAATCATGTGGCTCTTTGAAAGCTTTTCATTGGATTATGTAAAAATTTCTAATTCTTCCACAAACCTCTGTTGTGAGTAAGACCTCATGAACTCAAATGCCAGTTACAATAAGCTTTAAGTTTGAACAAAGGAAATTCAAGAAAGCTCTGAATAAAATAAGAACTAATTTAAGAGCCTGAACAGCCTAATTTCCCACCAAATACCCAATATATAAGAATCTAGTCAGGCTGACTTGCAAATTGCAGGTTCTCATACGTGGGTTTTTACTGTACAGTTGATTATGTAGGTGTTGGTCGGTGTTTATCAGCAAATAACTAGACCACAAACCAACCTCGAATAAAGACATTTAGAGGATTTTTGGTCTGTTACAGAGAAAAGACTTCTGCAAGAAATGGTGCAACTGACAATTTTGTACCATATCCGTACGAGTAGACAAGGCTGCTGACTTGACTGTTAATATTTTCCAGCTATCTTGTGAAATCACAAGCAAATGGCGGAAAATTTCGCAAAATAACATAGGTATTTCGAATCGTAGCGTGAAAATGTGATACACTGAGATTCACATATCGGTTGGAACTGATTTTCACAGAAATACTTCTGACATTCAATACAAAGTGTAGAAAGCAGAAACAAGAGAGATTTCGTAATTTTACTCTTTGAACAATTTCACAGAAAGATTGAGTAATAGATCTTGGTTCCTAGAATGGAAAAATAACTTTTACACCTCTGGAACACTAGCCTGAATGCAGCCTCGAATCGTTTCTTTACAACGGGAGAAAACAAATCACCAGAGTCCGTATTGAGCTGGACCTGTCCAAGTCTCACTTTTGCTTTATCAGTCGACTGAGGTAAGTGCTGCGGGGGAATGGAGAAGGAAACGGAGAAGGAGAAGGAGAGGGGAAACTTTCCTCTCTCTCCTTCTCCTCCACAACTCCTTCTCTATTCCCCCGCAGCGCTATTTACTTTCTGCGTTTTGATCTCAGTCGACTGATAAAAGAAAGTGAGACTTGGACAAGTCCAGTATTGAGCACACGGGCTGCATTTGACTCGCCGACTTATAAATTCCATTCCAAGATCTTTGAAAATTTCTCCATAACAAGAGATATTTTCAGCAGAGGTACATTGAAAGCAAATAACAATTAGTTGCAGAATAACCTTTAAAGAACAACATAAAAAAACAACGACTTATAAGGAAAATAATACAGAAATATGATGCTAGAAAAATCTCCTTTCAAAGAAGTTGCTTGATGCATTGCTACTATACACTTACATTTGGTAGTGAAGAACGAACACCCACGGAGCCTTGTTCATTTGAATTAGTAGGCTTTGTGTTCGTATGTTGAGGGTTGTCTTTCAAATGTTTCTATACGTAAAATAAAAATTGAAGTCAATATTTAGGCCAACCTTGAAGAATGTAGATTCAGCCTAAATTCTAATATAACAATTAGTTGAAATAACCCTTGGTTGAAATGATTCGCAACCACCTTCTAGTATAACGAGTAATTCTTGACTCCGCTTTCTCGACACTGCTGTTCTCGCAATTTTAATGCCACTTCATAGAATGTTGGATGGAATGGAGAAAGGATGCAGGAGAAAACAAAGATTTAATGAAGAGGAAAGGCGGGGATAAAAGAACGAGAGATAAAAGAAAGAGGAAAGTAAAACGTTGATCATACTCGTTTTCAACTACGGTCGCACGATGCAAGGGAGATACTGCATAAAGATTAATTCCAGTTCTTAGTGGATCATCATCTACCGGGTAACTCAAACGACTTCATGGCCTAGAGCGCACATAGTTTCCTGAAAGCAAAGCTTATGAACACAAACAAGTTATCAGCACGTAGCTGAAAGGCTCAGTTATCCTTTGAAATGTTGCTTGGTCAATTTAAAGTATGCCTACCGTCCGAAAAAACCGTTTCAAAAATAAGGAAATTCATTAAAGGGGCCTGGTCAACCAGCATCCTCTGCGCTCTTCAGTTGCTGTCGATTTGTACGAAAGCGGCAACTCAGTACTAACAATGCATAATTGGCACAGTGGTAGGTTCTCCCTCCTCTATCGCGTACAACCCGGGTTCAAAACCTGTGATATTAACAGATATTTTTAATTTTTTCTTCAAGTGACTACAGAAAGTATAATGATGAGAGATAACCTTGGAAATGTAAAATGAGAAACCGTTGATGTCACATCATCCGAGAATATCACCGTTTCAAGGAAATACACAGCAGGCCAATTTGAACGAGTAAGAAACTACAATACCCTAAGATGGCTTAGAAACAAAACAAGTATAGAAACAGTGGCAACTTGGTGGCTAATCCTTCCAGCCTTCTAAGATGTTAACTGGATACTGTGTTGAGTAGCTATGTGCCATCTTTTCTGCCTGGCAGAAACTCTTAATCACAGGGAAACAAGGAGAGTGCACTGCATTGATGTTGATCAGGGCCCTTTAATTTCTCGGACTGTTCCTTCGCTTTGTAGTAGATGTTTTGGAAGATATGAAAATGCTGAATGCAAAGTTTGCTTTGGAGCACCAAATTTCAATGATGAACAGAGGTTTATCGATTTGCAAACAAAAACAGACGACTTCAAAACCATCGCAACGTTGAGTTTTCACAAACTGATCGGCTAACGTTCGGATTACGTTATGTAAACGATTATCCATCCTGATTCCTGATTACATATACATCAATATCATCACCCATGTTGGCCTGACATCCAGTGTGAAACCGGCTCAAGTATTTATTCGTAAAAAAAGTCTTTTGTTTTTCTTTATATTTTGTATTGTACTGCAATTCCATTTGCACGTTGTATTTAATATTTAGATGTTTTTATTAGGTCTATGTTAAATGCCAGGGGGTAGCCATGATCTATTGCTCCTCCTGGCACCGTTTTTGTAGTGTAGTATAGTAGTTCGTAGGTAGTGTTGTAGGTAATTTTGTTATTGTAACTTTTATATTGAGTATATAAAAAAAGTTTTCACAAAATAATGACTGGGAATTAGAAATGATGGCAATTATTTCCTACAAAATGAGGAATCCAGGATTCAAGCTTTTCTTTCAACAGTGGTTTTCCGGATGGCAGTCATTGCTTAAAATGGTCATGCAGCATCTCAAAACATATCTAAGACTTTCAAATAAACTGTTATACACAGCATTTGACAGTAACTTTGATTTCAGGGAGCTAGTCCCTATCTTTTTCGTGAAATTTGTTTGAATCATATGGTACACTTTACAAAATATTACATTTCACATCAACAAATTGTTGACAAAACAATGAAAGGAAGAATCTTATAATGGTGCTGCTTCGTTGGAAGGCAAAGAATTTTTCCACCACCGCCTAATGAAAGAGTTTCTATGATATACAATTAAGCCCGAAATTATTCATACCCACACCAAATACAGAGTATTCTGCATTGTTCTGTTTGAGAGCCAATTTTACTGTGGCTAAGTTTCGTAAGAATATGATAAAAGCCTTAAAGAAGCACAACAAGAGACATTTAAAGGAATGAAATATCTTGCAATCTGGTCTAAAAATTAACGATTCAAAATACTTCAAATGTGGCATGGTTATGAATAATTTCGGGCTTAACTGTAATTCCTGCTATCCCTAGCATTCAATTTCTTGAACAGAATTCAAAGTCCCTTGAAAGCTTGAGATAAGAAATGGAAGAACCCTCTAAAGTATCGATTGCATTTTAAACATAGAAAATAACGAACGAGGAAACTCTTGGTAAAGACTTGAGAAGTAAATAGTGTGGCTTTAGCCACGGTGAGTCACACAAGTGGAAGTGCGAGTGCGATGCTTGGAAAATCTTGCTATTCCTTAATAAACGTTCAGCTTGCAACAAGTTTGCACAAGCTGGAGAAGGAAGCATGATTTTGGCTTGAAGGAGCTTGAATTGAGTATGTTTATTCTGGCCAGCTTGCATGTCTGATTAGACTGTATCAAGCGTAATATACTACAATCAAATTTGATAGAGTTTGCCTTCAGCTCAGAAGCACACTGCATACTAGTGCAAATGGTAATAACGTTGTGCTTGAATCAAGCTCTTCAACATCTAATAAACTTCCTTGCTTTATTTGATCCTTACCGAGTCTGTATTTTTGGAATCTAAAGGTGATCTGAAGTGAAAATTTTTATTGATGCAGATGAATAGCACTGTTGAACGATGAAGAATGTCATCAAAATTTTTTTGATACCTTGTTTCATTTACGAGCTATGCACTACTTTGTATGATTGGCTGATGACGTCATTTTGTTTGCAAAAAGTACGAAAAAGTATACAAGGTTGACCACGTTTCCAAAGGGAAATAAAGTCAACGACCTTTCCTTCAAATGAAATGCCTTTCTAAAGGTCACATCAGTTGATGAAACAATGTTTATTGCATTTTTTCTGCTCAGCTGAAATGTCTCCTAAAACTGTAACCTTCCAAAGATCAGATACAGCTTCTTTCCGTATAGAATCCTAATAATTTGCAAACAAAATGACGTCATCAACTGACACTGAAAATTATCGGATAACTTAAAAACGAAATGAGAAATCAAACAAATTTCAACATGATTTCTTATCAATCGACAGGGGCCTTCATGTGTATCAATAAAAATTTTCGCTTCAGATCACCTTTAAGTCAGGTTAGGGTCACTGTGTTGGTCCTGCTACTGGTAACATTGTAACCCAGTACAACCTGACACATCTATGTGTAGTCGACGTCTAAACCGGCTCCCTCACTAATTTGTCCAATGAGGAGGGTGGCATGACACCCAACAGGACAAAAAATAAGACCTGTGAAAGGGCGGATGAACTAAAATTGAGTCAACGGCCATCATGCACTGAACTCAAGTTCAATGGCGGTTCTGACAAGTCAACATGACATCAGCTCCGGCACCAAGCAACAAGTTGTTCCTGCGGCCATCTCAGCTATGCTGTGTTGTTGATGAACAGGACTTCTCGCCAAGGGACGCTGCTCTGCGCCAATCACCGTCGTCATCCAAAGCGTAGCCTCGCAGGTTTAGTTTATTTGTGAAATGTCATCAATTTGCTTTTTAAATGATTTACACTATCAGTGTTCAAGGAATTGCTTGTATATTCCAGGGACTAGCTAGCCTAAGAGTGGGCAATAAAGTGACTGAACTTCAAGTACAGTATAATCATGATATGCAGTGGTTACCTTGTAAATTTCCAGATGCTGAGTTGTTTCAACATGCTTTTCAATGTCATTTTGCTGATGCAGGAGAACCTTGCAAAGCTGACATTCAAAAGCTAAAACACGTGTTACAAATTCACTGCCTGCAATGCAAAAAGACATGGTAAATGTAGGTTCATACAGACTCAAAGTAACAATGACAAATTAAAGTCTGGTTTCCATAACATCCCAAAAGTCAGCATTAAATGAAAGATTCATTAGCGGTGGACGATGTGCAGTATCTCTGGAATCCATATAATCTGAACGGTCAGTAACTGGTCACAGACAAGGATCACCAACAAATCATTGATCGTTACAGTCACAGATCAGGGATACAGTCAAATGGAAACATGCTTTTTGTTGTGCTGGGACTGGGATCCATTTTCAGTTTCTGTTGTCACTTTGTGGCGTGACAACTGGTCAGAGGCAACTGGAAAATGTATACACATTCTTTCCAAGTACTATCAGGGGCGTCGGTGACATCATTGAGAAAATGCTTCCATATAATATAGCCATCCCTGATAAGTTGTTGAGCCCTGCTACAGCATTGGGTCACCGCTAACTGTTACATGCGGAAACAAAGCTTAATTCAGAATTGAAACTAACTTGCATCTCAAAAGCTACTCAAAAATACTCTTGATTTTCTGTTGGTCCATATTCAGCTTGGCTTGTCATCTATACGGATATAAATTATAACGGCGTGCTCTTATAACCAGGAGCATGAAAAATTATGCTTCTTAATCTTAACTGCCAATCAAGATGCATACACATGGGCATGCCTTTATACATTCTTGCAACTAGAGACCTTGTTCACAAACATACTCAACTGGCCACTCAGTCCTTTATTGACATATCCGATCAAAACAAATTGTAACCAGCATCAACTAGATGTGGATGAAACACTTACCGCTGTTGCTCTTCATTTTGCTACATTGAAATATTAGCTTTGCTTCTTCTTTGAATTCCAATTGACTAATGTGACAAATTGCTTTGACAACAAATATGTGTCTCTCTAGGGGCAGAAAAAATCAATAATTTATATTCTGGAAATTAAAGATAAAATTTATGATGAAAAGAAGTGAGTCAGTCAATCAGGATCTCTAAATTGCAACTCTGTCTCTCTATCTATCTATCTGTCTGCCCACATCTATTGATCCATCGATCGATCAATTCATCAATCAATCCATCCATTGATCCATTGATTGCTTGATCCATCGATTGATCAATCTATTGGTCCATCCATCCATTCGTCCATCCATCCATTGATCCATCCATCCAATTCATCTATTTAATAATCACATAGTAACTTTCACATGGGTATGACGTACAATGGTTATGGGTTATCGGTTCAGCTAAAGATAATATTTTAGCAGCACAACAAAATTTTTTATGCTGGCTGGAGAATATCAAAGTTAGGTATTTGCTCTATCCAATCAATGATAATATTGATATTTAGAAAGCCAATCAGCAATCAGTTCTAACAAAATATTTTAATTCAACGTCTGTTTTCTTCAGGGATCGTCTCCAAATTATCGTATAGAGTTTATACGAATTGATACGAATTCAATCGTATGCCTGAAAGGTGTTATATGATTTAATTCGTATAGCCACACAAGAGATAAGAATTGTATACGAATTGTTTGATTTCTATACAAATTATGATATGAATTTGATACGAATTTGAAACGATTTTGATACGAATTGTGTTTACGAATTGGTTATACGAATTTGATACGAATTGCATAAGAATCACACACGAATTGTATACGAATTGTATACAAATTCTGAAAGGTGACGATGCGAATTAATTCGTATGCGGCTTATAGAATATCGTATCAATATCGTATAATGCTACGAATTCCCTATACGAATTTAATACGAATATTTGGAGACGATCCCTAAGTGCATTTGTCTGTACCATAATACCTTTCCTAGCCAGGACTATATCAATAAAGCAAGGCCAAAAAGGTGTCAGAAATCAGATATATACTTTTCACTTCATGTAATCAAGAAGAATATTCTTGTAGTTTCTATTCTTTCACATTAAGGGTCCCTTGTTAGCAAAAGCTCTGTCCCCCTATTTAAAGCTCGTTTTTATCCTGTTAAAAAGCAAGTTGTCACCGAGATTTGTGTTCTTGTAAGCCATTTAGTTGGCAGATGTTTCTTATTGGTTTTGGTAAGGTTTATCAATGAGTGCATCAAATTATCAGGCCAGGTCAATAAAGCGGAATGCCAAAATTCCGTAGAACCGCGCAATTTAGATTCCACAAGATGGAGTTCCGTGTTATTGATCTTTGCATAAGGTCATTGCTAAAACTGCTGCAGATATGTTTCTTGACATTTACAACATCAGATAAGAATAAACAGTGTTCTTTTATGTTGAAAACACACATGGTTAGTTAATATTGCCCAAGAATAAAGGTTCAACGATATATTTGCTACAATATCCATGCTTTTGACGTTTGAAAGTATCTTAATGCTCTCAGACAGTACTAGAGTTTCTTAAAAGTTTACAGCTAGTGAAACTTGCCTGAATGGGAGACCCGTCTCTTGAACGGGAGACCGTCTCCTGAACGGGAGACAAATCTTTGAAAACTGTCAATTTTAGGTCTCCTAAACGGGAGACAAATACAAAAAATCAAGTTTTGACAATGAACGAGTTTCTCTAGCTGTTTTAGCCATCTTAGTACTAGTTTCTTATAAAAAACCTGTATTTACGCACGATGTGGTGCAGAAAAAAGGTAAGGTCTTCGCTATAGCCTTGATCCACAACTTGACTCACATTCTTGTTGTTGCTTCATAGAGTTGGCCAGATGAAGAGCACAGCTACGAGGATTGTATTGCAATCCTCCGTTCTGAGCAGAAGCAAAAATTTGCAAGCCCCTTTTTGAAAAGTGTGTGGGTAACAAAGCAAACTGGTGGGCAAATCTGCGGTCTGCGGAGACACTGGCCTCAGAACTTTGCGTGGACAGAAAACAAGCCACAAATTTTTGCGCAGTTTCCCACGAAGACCAAACTTTACAGTCTGGCAGCAAAATATCATGAATATTCCAAAAATCAGCATTCTGGGCCCACTGTCTTCCTCCTGTTCCATTTGAGAAGACAATCAGATTTTTGACATTGTGTTGACTGTTTTTCACATGATTTTCATCGATTATAAGTGCATTTGTTACCTAAAAATGTGCATGCTGCTGACCTCATATTCAAAGGCAAACCCCAAACATGCTGACACCTCAATTTACCAAATAAAAGTTAGAGGAATATTCATCCAGACGCAGATCCATATTCCAGACTAATATTACATTCCAGACTAATACTCAAAATTTTGCAATTTCAATGTAAAATTGTTAAACCAACATTGCAATTTCGAAGTTTCTATTGACATAATTCTCATGCACACTGTATTATGCAGATCTTAAGGCAAAACCAAATAGTCTGGGATGCGAATATTAGTGTGGAATATGGATCTGCATCTGAACGAATAGTTGTCTAACTTTTATTCGGTCCTCAATCTTTAGGCTCTAGGCTACCGCGCACTGATCCATTATTCCCGATTTGTCAAATTAATGCCAAAAAATAAAGTTCCTACTACTAATAAAATTTTAGACTTGTAACATGCACAGTAACCTAGGGGTTCATGCGCTTCAAAAATTTTTGAGATCAATTGACAGAAAGTGAGGATATTGATTTTGAAGTTGGGCCTAAAATGGATTCTTGTTTACATGGCCGGAAGAGGCATGGCAATGTTATAACAGCAAATTACAATTCCTTGTATCTAGGCTAAGACTTCTTCAATCTCTTTCATCTTAGTCTCACTCTGATCATCTGAATGTGTGCTTTGAGTCAATGTAAAGCATGCTAAAATATTTTGCCTTTTTATGACCAATTGTAATTTTCAAAAAATTTGTGTCTTGAGAAATCAATCGTAGAATTAAAGCTAAAGACAAAAATAGTATGTTTCGCTATGCTCTTCAAAATATTTTCAGCCATTATGTACACCTTTCTAGCAAGTTTCTGCCAAAGAGCTGGTGCCAATTCGCCTCCAAAAAATTTTGACAACAATCTTAATTTTGCAAGTTTTGTATGATTTTAACATTTTTGCACATTTTGTTGAGATAAATTAGATTAAGTCAAGTGGAAAGCTTTCCAATTGTTTGAAACCAAAGCAGAGTCTATGCCAATTATTTGTCCTTTAAGCCTGCTAAAGCCTTGAGTCAAATATTTTTAGGGCAAAAATGGTATTTTGAAGCCATTTGTCCCTAAAAAAAACTTAAAATTTTTGAATTTTGCAAAAATTTTAACAAATGAAGCCTTGCAAAGTGTGTCAAATGGCAATATTGTTTTAACATGTAGGTAAGGCACAGGTTTGGTCCTTTCACTGGATGTGTGTTAAAGTTTAGTGGTTACCATATGCAAAAATCTTAGAAATCAAATTGAAGGCTTTTGAAATGAAAATAGTCATAAAAGATTTTTGGGTTCCAATTGGCACAGCCCTTTGGTAGAAACTTGTTGGAAAGAGGAGTTTTTAATTGTTAAAATTATTTTGAAGAGCATAGCGAAACATACTTTTTTTGTCTTTAGCTTTTAATTTTACAATTTATTTTTGAAGACCTGAATTTTTCAGAAAAGTACCATCGTGAAATGATCTAAAAACGGTCATAAAAAGGCAAAATATTTTAGCATACTTTACATTGCCTCAAAAAAGCACACATTTAGAGGATCAGAATGAGACTAAAATAAAAATGATCGGTGACATCTGAGCCTAGAACCGAGGAATTGTAATTTGCTGTCAAAACACTAAGCCATGCCTCTGCAAGCCGGTCATGTAAACTAAGATCTGATTTAGGACCAACTTCAGAACCGAATTAAAGTTAGACGAATATTCGTCCAGACGCAGATCCATATTCCAGACTAATATTCAAATCTCAGACTAATATTCAGAATTTTTCAGTTTTAATCAAAAATTATCAAACCAGCATTGCAATTTCGAGATTTCTATTGATATAACTGTCATGTACACTGTATTCAAAAGACTTTGGACTTCTCAGGAAAACGGGAAATAGGACACTTGCTCAACGGTAATATCACCATAGCGAAACTCTGTCCGGCCTTTCAATGACCAACATTTCAAGAAAAAATTTCAATTTTGAGATTTCCATCAATATAACTCTCATGTACACTGTATTAGGCAGCCTTTAAGCAAAAACTCGCATTTCAAAACGCTTTGGACTTCTCAGAAAAACGGGAAATAGGACACTTCATCAACAGTAATATCACCATAGCGAAACTTTGTCCGGCCTTTCAATGACCAACATTTCAAGAAAAAATTTCAATTTTGAGATTTCTATTGATATAACTTTCATGTACACTGTACTAGGCAGACTTTAAGCAAAAACCGCATTTCAAAACGCTTTGGACTTCTCAGAAAACGGGAAATAGGACACTCGCTCAACGGTAATATCACCAAGCGAAACTCTGTCCGGCCTTTCAATGACCAACATTTCAAGAAAAAATTTCAATTTTGAGATTTCTATTGATATAACTTTCATGTACACTGTATTAGGCAGACTTTAAGCAAAAAACCGCATTTCAAAACGCTTTGGACTTCTCAGAAAAACGGGTAATAGGACACTCGTTCAACGGTAACATTACAATAACGAAGCTCTGTCCGGTTTCAATGTCCAATAAAAGATTTAGTGTAGTTGACTCTATTCATATAGCTATGATGTACACTGTCTTAGGCATATTTTAATGAGAAAACTGCATTTAAAAAGGTTTGGCACTTTCAGAGAGGTAGGGTTTTGTGAACCACTGAATTACGAAACTACGATACGAGATGGTGAAACAGCGGAATCAAATGACGGGATGATATGATTGTATTGTATCGATCAGTTGGCTTGGATTAGCTAATATATATAGTACCGTTTTTAACATTTATTTTAGATAGTTGTATGGCGGCGACTTTAATAAATAGGAAACCTGGAAAATAAGAAGGAAACGTTTGACGAAAATAACATAACTTAATAAGATACTTGATACCTATCAGCTTATGCCCAGTTCACTGTTTTCTTTTTTCTACTGTAGATAGATATATAGCGGCAACTATGAATAAATTGATTTTCATTATCATCATAGAAAGAAACTTGCAGCATTCGCATGGCGTTCACATTTAGTAGAACTCTACTCTTGTATGATTCCGTTTTTTGATTCTGTTGTTTTGTCATTACGTTCCTTCATTTAGTTTCCTTTGTTTACGGACACAGACTTGCAGAAATGTTGGTCACTGAAAGGCCGGACAGAGTTTCGCTATGGTGATATTACCATTGAGCAAGCGTCCTATTTCCCGTTTTTCTGAGAAGTCCAAAGCGTTTTGAAATGCGGCTTTTTGCTTAAAGTCTGGCTAATACAGTGTATATGAGAGTTATATCAATAGAAATCTCAAAATTGAAATTGTTTCTTGAAATGTTGGTCATTGAAAGGCCGGACAGAGTTTCGCTATGGTGATATTACCGTTGAGCGAGTGTCCTATTTCCTGTTTTTCTGAGAAGTCCAAAGCGTTTTGAAATGCGATTTTTTGCTTAAAGTCTGCCTAATACAGTGTCCATGAGATTTATATCAATAGAAATCTCAAAATTGAAATTTTTTCTTGAAATGTTGGTCATTGAAAGGCCGGACAGAGTTTCGCTATGGTGATATTACCGTTGAGCGAGTGTCCTATTTCCCATTTTTCTGAGAGGTCCAAAGCGTTTTGAAATGCGCTTTTTTGCTTAAAGTGTGCCTAATACAGTGTACATGACAGTTATATGAATAGAAATCTCGAAATTGCAATGTTGGTTTGATAATTTTAAATTAAAACTGAAAAATTTTGAATATTAGCCTGAGATTTGAATATTAGTCTGGAATATGGATCTGCGTCTGGACGAATATTCGTCTAACTTTTATTCGGTAACTTCAGAAATCAATATCTTCGCTTTCGGTTGACTGATCTTGAAAATTTTTGCAGCACATGAACCCTTAGGTTATGGTGCAATTTTCAATTCAAGTGCAAAATCGAGCAAGAATCTAAAACTTTCAATTTTGGCTAAATTCGATGATCTGGATCACAGTGCGCTGCGCTGCAGTGAACGGACCCTCAACCTCATCAAATTTTAGGCCACAACAGACCTGCTCACCTTCTGCCACAAAGTGAAAGTGCCAAGGATTTTGAATTTCTGAGACACGCAGAGCAATAGGAGCGAGCTGCACGCTTTACCAAATGATTCTTGAACCGAAAATTATGTTATTGCTGAAAATGAAAGACTTTCCTCCTCTTTCCTCTCGTCTCCCAAAAAACTCACCGCGGTAAAATTATCTTCGTCGAGACCAAGGTTGATATTATAGATTAACCTCTGTACCCGAGACAGAGATTCAGTTCCTCTCTTTTCAATTCTTTGCCAGTGACTGATGAATCATCCTTGCAAGAAACCAAGGCTCCGTTCACACTACTCCGTTTTTGTACAAAAACGTTCAGAAAAACCTCCGTTTTTGTGAAAGTGTTCACACTGATCCGCGCAAAAACGCCACAAAAACGGAGGTTTTCGAAAACGCTGTCAAAAGTGGGTATCCACAAAAACGGAGGTTTTTGAAAACGCATTTGATCAATGTGAACGCTACCCTGGGTACCAGAGCCTATTAAAAATTAAAAAAAAATGTTCTTTTTATTTTTTTTTTAATTTTTTATAGGCTCTGGTACCCAGGGTATGTGAACGCACAAAAACGGAGGCTTTTGAAAACGTTCCAATGTGCAACAATGGGTCTTTTTCGCTGCGTTTTTGTTATCGGGCAGATCAGTGTGAACGCACAAAAACGGAGGATTTTCTCACCGTTTTTGTACTAAAACGGAGTAGTGTGAACGGGTAGCTTCGATGCAACAAAAACGGATACTAAAAAAACGGAGTAGTGTGAACGGGACCTAACAGCAGCTACCACGGAGTAGGGCAGGCATAGCCCACCGCGCAGCCCACCCACTTTTTAGCAACAAAAAATGGCCTTATTTTGTTGGAAAAATTTGAAAATATTTAGCACTTAGATCTTAGTCGGCTGAAAGAGAAGCTGAAATTGGAACCGTCAAAGGCGAATTCAGAGCGATATATATTGAAGTTCTTGATTTCGTAGTACACTTTATAGATCTACGACTCAATCAGATGAATTTGAAAGCATACGAACAGCTGGAATTAGCCTCGAGGCGTTGGCGGCATTGGCATCCAATGATTTTCCAGACTGAATTGATTCCAGATTGAGTTTCTTCATGTTAATATGAAAAGGGCGTTTTCCAACAATCCATTGAGCTTGATTCTAAAAAATTTTTCCGAGGACTTAGCCCCCGGACCCCCAAAATACAGTTGCTCAGCGCTCGCTTCATACCCCATTTGAAAACACTTTTTGGATCGCTCTCCACGGTCCTAGGCGTCATTAATCCGCCTCGGTACACATCTTTTCTTGTATTTCTCAACTTGCATGATTCACAATAACAATTTTGTCCTCAAGATGAGCCATTTGATGTTCAAAGTTCATCCTATCTTGAACTCATGAAAAAGTTATGCCGTGTTTAATCATATTTCATAGAACAATCCACTATAGTTCAATCCAGTTCATATTTTCTTAATAAAAAGTGTTGACCCAGTTGAATACAAGCTCAAAAAAATAGTTGCCCGTTACGATTTGCACCGGTGACTGATGAATCCTTCTTGCAAGAAACCAACAAGGAAATTTGGCGTCATTTATCCACATTGGTACACATCTTTGCATGCATTTCTCAACTTGCATGATTAACAATACAATTTTGTCCTCAAGGTGAGCCATTTGATGTTCAAAGTTCATCCTATCTTGAACTAATGAAAAGTTACTGCCCCGTTCAATCTCGTTCATATTTTCTTAATAAAAAGTGTTGACCCAGTTGAGTACAAAGCTCAAAAAATAGCTGAAGGTGTTGCGGCGCAGTGGTGTAATCCTCTGACTTTGCAGCCGGAACAGTCAGGCGGAGGGGGTTCGAAACCGGTTGGCGCCCACCACTTGAGCGTCATGACAAGGGGTCGCGGACTCGATTTGCGCTTAGCTATTTCTTCGATCCCAGCGCTTGGCGCTAAAAACCGCAACTTCACCTTCAGTTGCCTCGTTACGTTCTGCACCGGCCATATTATAAAATCAACTTTGCACTTTCGATATGTTTTATTTTTGATGAGAATACTCAGTTGCCTTTTCCTATTGTTTATCGTTTTTCCGAAAAAACTCAAATATGTAAATGCTCATTCGCATTAAGGTTACGGTAAACGTTTGTGGCACGAAATTTGGTTTTCGCTCGCTTAAAGCCGAACTATTAACGGAATGTAGGTAAACTATACATCATTCGATGCACAAGAATTTGGGGATTCTAACCATACCAAAATTATTGGCAAATATCGTAAAATGATATTTTCCAGGCAAATTTATTGCTTCAAAGAGTGTACCACCTTCAAAAGCTATTTTGTACCCTTGCGTTTGAGGTAACAGAATCTGACTTACATCAGCAGGAAGTGCAGATCCTAAGCTTTTAAAGTGTGTCTCAAATTTTTCAAATTCCTTCTCTCTTTGAAACTACATGCTGTCAAAAAATAGCAATTGATTTTTCTGCCCTCCCACAGTTGTATTTGGCTATAAAAGATGGACCAGGACACATACAAAGAATTTGGGACACACTTTCCAAGCTCCAAGTCTGTCCTGGCCATCTGCAAATTTTCGAGCGATTCGATTGGCTCAAAGGGTACAAAATAGCTTTTTCGTACCTGTACCTCATGGATTTTTGAGTCCCGAGAAAAAAGGTTTTTACTGTTCTGCAGTCGTAAAGTACACATCGGGACCACATAAACCACACTAATCCGGATCAAGCCATTTAGGCTTAAAAATCAATTAGGGCCTTCAAATAATTACCCTATAAACATAATGATACACCAACGCACAATGCTATTGCACACAAACCACAAGGACTTTGGGATTATCGGCTTAACAGGTCAAGCATTTAGGTATGGATTTTGAAGACCACAAACAAAAACTTTGATTAAAAAATTCTGGAAACCTTCGTTTGCACAAAATTTCTTCCGTTTTCAAAACTTCTGTTAGCTTCAAACAATGTATCATTGTGTGCCTTGAAAGTTCGGCTAACAGAATATGAAGAAATCGAAAAATTGATATTTTCACACAGAAAACGTTTACCGTAACCTTAAGTAGTTATTTTATTTAGCTTATAAATATTTCGATTTAGAATAAGATGACACACGCAAGCTCTTATTGAATGACCGCCAACTTTGCTAAATATATTCCTAAAATGACATCAATTTGAGTGAAGGTCGACCGAAAATAAAGGATTCCTTTGAAGGATTTAAAAAGCACCTTGCCGAATTGGGCAATGCAATGTAATTTCGCCAATGCGAGTCAATTAATCCGAATCGATAGCTACCGGGTCAGTACGAAAGAAAGAATCCCCCTTCAAACCTTCAAATAAGGATGAAAAGATCGCAACTGATTTCGGGTACATTTCTTCCTGTTTTGCATCTAGTTGTTCTCATTTCATTTACAATTCTCTCGATTATCTGAGGTGCATTGTGAGTGCATGAATCAAGCTGATTTTAGACCCCGTTTACACTATACCGTTTTCAAATGAAAACAGTACGATATCATGCCGTTTGTTATATTCCTTTGTCTCTCTTTGAATCCGTTACGATATCGTTCCGAATTCAAGCGTTTACACTGAAACGTTTCATGCCGTTTTCAAGTCGTACCGTTTTCATAATCGTCTTCATTTGTTGCCGGTTACGCTAAAACGTGTTACACTAAAACGTTTTCGTAACCGGCAACAAATGAAGACATTATGAAAACGGTACGACTTGCAAACGGCATGAAACGTTTCAGTGTAAACGCTTGAATTCGGAACGATATCGTAACGGATTCAAAGAGAGACAAAGGAATAATCTGCCTCCCTTTCAATCAGTAACGAATTCGTTCCGTTTTTAAAGGGACAACAAAGATTGTGAATTTCGTACAGTCAGTTATTCTGGAAGCTGTGGAGAGCAAGTCGCTGACTTTGTGCAAAGCATGCTGGTCTTTGTACTCCCTTTAAGCGTTTACACTGAAGCGTTTCATGCCGTTTTCAAATCGTGCCGTTTTCAAATTCGTCTTCATTTGATGCCGGTTACGAAAACGTTTTAGTGTAAACGGAAGGCCAAGACGGCATGATTTCGTACCGTTTTCATTTGAAAACGGTAGGGTAAGACGGGGTAAAGTGAACTATTTTGTAGGTTTTCGTAGAACTGACTTTTTATTTCGATGAAAATATCAAATCTTCTTGCGTTAAAGTGACATTGTGGCCTTTGCTGAAATATTGATGCATGTTTTGATTTTTTGATGATTGGCGTTTCCACGTATCAGCGTGTTTTTGGCAAGCAGTTGGGTAGTTCACTTTACCCCGCAAAACGGGGTAAAGTGAACTAGTAGAGTGATGGTCAAAACTCGGTTGTTTTGTCGACTTTGAACTGCTTTGGAGATCAATCTATGTATTTCTAAGTGGAAAATAGTTCAGACAGGGCCGAGCCCCGGGGGGGGGGGGGTACTTCACTTTGGGTAAGACGGGGATGTGCGCCAGTTTTGGGTAGTTTTTGGTCTGAAAATTCTGGGATTGGGGTATCCTTTTACTGGAAAATTTCTGTGATTGGGGTATACTTTCACTCGGAATTTTCTGGGATTGGGGGTTACTCAAAATTCTGTAATGGGTGTTGAATGAAAGTACAACTGGATAAATTTTTGAGCAACACGTGGTCAGTTTCAGGTGAACTGATTTCAAGTATTTTTGTGTTGAAAAACGTCCTCAGATCAGAACCTCGTTCCAATGGCCACTTGGAACCAAAATAACCGTTCCCAGCCCTCTATCCCTTATCCTTTTGACGTCGAATTGCTTTTGTTACTTCTTCGATTGGGTATCAATATCTGACATATTTTCTGGGATTGGGTATCAATATCGGACCAAATTTCTGGGATTGGGTCGTAACAGAAATCCTTGCGGCGCACACCCCCGTATGAATTTATAGTGAAGTACCCCCCCGGGGGCCGAGCAAAGATTTTTGATGCCCCAGGAGAACCTTGGGAATTAGCAAGTCGAAGTGTTCATGTATGAAGCAAAAGTGAAGGAGACATTCCGATCTTTCTTGATGTTTATCATGTGCTCTAACCTTGACTACAACACTTTTGCCAGAGTCGTGCTTTTTTATGTTTTCACACAGAATTTTCCAATGAATGATCAGCCTGGTAGCCTGGTAAAAACCAGCAGAGAACTTCATGTATACTTATAGAAACTCAACTCACAGATCGTCAAAAAATTAAGAAACTCCAGTACTGGGAAAGCATAAAAGAAACGATTAATTCTTAAAAACAAATCCTTAACATATTTTAGTTTCTTTCACCAGTTTCCTTCATCATATTTCTCGGCAGAGATGGCGCTAGTGAAATTCTGGGGGGGGGGCAAATACTGTCAAAGTGCTGGCAGCGATTGAAGCAAAAAAATTTTAAGGAACTTTCAGGTAGGCTTAAAATGCAAAGACATTCTCTGAAAACATGATATAGAAGTTATGGAGGTGCCGAAAGTGGATAGAAATTTTCAGAAATTTAAGTGCAAGTGAGGCTCAATGAAATTGCTGGGGGGCTCTTGCCCCCTAGCATCCCCGCTGGTGATATCTTCTCAGTTTCTTGGCATGTACTTGAGTGATGTCTAAACATCGGAAAGGCTTCAAGTAACGTCGTTTTGAAAAATTCACAAGGGTACAATTAGTGAACATGAAGATTGTCATGAACCCTTACAGAAACTCCAATCAGGGACATAAATTATGAGACAAAGTCATTTTTTCAGATATTTTGACCTGCTGAACATCGTTCGCCCCCCCCCCGTTCCCCTTCAATAAATGTTGAAAACTCAGAGACCCTCCTTGACACATCACCAACATTGATAAGGGGGAGAGGGGCATCTTCATCGTCAGCTCTTAAATTCTGAATTTGTCCAAGCTATTTTATCTATGAACTATGATTGTCGTAAGAAACTCTCCCCCAACATACCCCTTTGCGGAGATTAGGATTGTTTTCAATTTCACAACAAAAACTGAAATTGAATCAATTTTATAAATGTAAAATTTTACACAGAGAAGGGACTTTTTAAGTAAAGAAATTCCCATTAGATCAGTTGCTATTACTTCTGAAGTGTTAACATTTAGTGCTGAAATATGATCCTTTGCAAGCGTGATAAAGAAGCCCCAAATTAGTAATATTACATTGAAATACGCAGAAATTGGTGTAATTTGAAAAAATCTGGAAAGGCTACGCTTTCTCACATGAAGGAAGCTTGGAATGCATCAAAACTCCAGTTTCATGCATGCCATGCAGGTAGTTCACTTTACCCCGGTCAAGGCAATATCTCGACTGAACGGTGGGTCTATCAAAATGCCATGCTAGCGGACTAGAAAGTCTTTCTTGGTTATCTTTTTTCTGGAAAAAGGAAGTACATGGTGTGAGCTTTACCTAAAACTGCAATTTTCCAAAGTTGTTTTCACTACCTCGGATTGGGGGATTTTTTGCAACAACAGAAATAGCCTTTCAGCAAAAATATTTTGATTTTCTGTCAGCACATATAATCAAGCATCTGTCATAAACTATCAATAACGTTAGTTAGTGAGTGCAGCGTTTTGGGAAATGCGAACAAACTGCACCATCATATAAAATGGAATAAGAGAAATAGGCCTTTCTCATTCTGCTGATATTACAAGATGCCTTTGCCACTATAATGTCCACAGAACAACATTCAGATTCAGCTCCAGAACAAGATTCAGATTCAGAAGTCAAATCTATGGTCAAATTTGATTATTTTTCCAATAAGTGTCTTTGTTACGTCGGTATTAGATAATAAATTGGATAGTTGCGAATCCGAATCTTGTCCTGAATCTGAATCTTGTCCTGAATCTGAATATTGTCCTGAATCTGAATCTTGTTCTGGAGCTGAATCTGAATGTTGTTCTGTGGACATTATACTGTAGTTAATCGAATCGATGGAATGGCCGTTGCTCCAGAAATAATTCTGCTGTGGATAAATCGAGAAGCTCAAAACAAACACTTTAAGGACCTTATTTAAGCTTTCTTGAAGGTATCTGAACAATAATCTGGGGTTAGGAAGAGTGGTAATGTGAAAAAAGCACGGTTTGTTTGGGGGCGAAAATGGGCCTAAGTTGCAAACAGAGGAGGAGCTTTCTCATCGCAGCTTCCAACATGAAATGGCTCGTTATTCTTCGAATGTCGGAAATAAATTGCAAATGATGATCAATGTAGGTAAAGTATGTGGTTTTACATCGAATTTTGACACCCCGAAGCCATTTACTACACGCAAAACCGTGCGGGGTTCACTCCGCGCGGAATTTCCGCGCAGATCCCAGATTAGAGGCAGAGCAACGAACTCGCTCTGGAGACGAGACTGGCACTGAATTGATTGTGAGCAACAGGTGGCAAATGACAATTTGGGCAGCTTCCGTCGCCATCAGGATACAGACCCATTCAAGTGGCCTAACCAGGAGTTGCTGAGCCAAAGGAGACAGTACCTGATAATCGAAGATGTATTCTTACTTTAAACTGCCGAAAATTGGTTTCGTAGGAGCTGGTAAATTAGCTGAAGTACTGACGAAAGGCTTTATCGGTGCAGGAGTTCTACAAATAAACCAAGTTTGGGCGAGTGCCCCGACAGAAAAAGATACATATTGGATCAGACATCTTGGATGTAATGTAACACATTGCAACAAAGATCTTTTGAAACGGAATCAGATCGTTGTCCTTGCTGTCAAGCCACAAATTATGCCGAAAGTTCTCAGAGAAATCGCCCCAGAGGTGACTAAAGATCATCTGCTTCTGTCCTTTGCTGCTGGCATGAAATTGAGGACTATGCAATACTTGCTCCCACCAAAGACAAGAATTGCTCGTTTGATGACCAACACCCCTGTCCAGTTTCGAGAAGGCGTAAGTTCTTATACACCTGGTGCATACTGCAGTCAGGAAGACATAGAATTGATAAATAAATTGATGACTTCAGTTGGATATTGCGTGGAGGTCAAAGAAGAGCTTGTTGATTTAATTACTGGTTTCGCCGGTGGTGGACCTGCCTATATCTACACTGTGATTGAAGCTATGGCTAATGGGGCAGTTCAAGGTGGCATGAATCGAGATGATGCCCTAAAGATGGCTGCAAAAACCGTTCTTGGTGCTGCAAGAACAGTTCAAGAAACAAAGGAACACCCTGGAGACCTGAGAGATGCTGTCTGCTCAGGAGGAGGCAGCACCATATTTGGTATTCACGCTCTTGAAAAGGGTGGCCTGAGACCCGCCATAATGGATGCTGTTATGGCAGCCACAAAAAGGTCTAAAGACTTAGGGGAAACAATCAATGAAACAAGTCTCACTGAAAGAAATGGGCACAACATGAGAAATTAGGATTTTTTTGTTCAGACAATTCTAAACATGAGTCTATCATTATACATTTATTAAGTCTTCCAGATTTTTTCAATGGTAATTTAATATTATAGGTAGTTTCTGATCTCAGGTCTTACTTATTATTTTACTCACCCAGTACCACAGGGGGGGGGGGGTTCTTCCATAGTAAAGGTACCTGGGGATGTGCCGCCCCAAGGGTATACTTTTCAAACTTTTGAGTGTAGCCAAGGGTATACTTTGCCAATTTTAGTCCATTTAGTCTGGACAAGGGTATGCTTTTTGGCAATTTCAGTCAAAGAAATGTCAAACTTTGGTAATTCCTATGAAGAAACTCAAATTTTTTTCAAATTTTGGTCCAGAGAATGCAAAAATTTGGCAAGTTTTGTCTAGAAAATGTCAACTCTTGGCACTTTTGCTGCAGAAATTGGTCTAGCCAATGGTGCTATTTTGGAACTGTGGGTGGCTCACCCCTATCCAAAATTTAGGTGAGTACCTCCCCCCCCCTCATGCCCAGTACATATATTTCAAGTGCAGGGACGTACCATCGGGAAGGGTACCTATTTTCCAGATATTGGTATATGAGAATGGTATGAATTTTCACAATTTTGATATAAGGAACAGGAACGGTACCGACTTTCAAAATTTTGGAATGAAATATTTCGAAAAATTGGTACAGGGAATGGGTATGTTTTTGAAGTCTCAATGGCATGTCCCTGACCAAAATCTGGTCAAGTTCTGTTTCTGGATGCTATTCAGAAATGGCCCCCTGGATGCTATTTATCTGGAATGCAACACTTTGGCTAGCATATAAGTATCAATTTCAAGAACTTCGATATTATTCTGTGTATTATGTGTAATTTAGACTTAATAAAAGAATATTTATGCTTTTGAGAAAAATCCTTTTGAAGAAATATCACAGTTTTTGAAGATCCCGATATTTGAAATAAATTGTAAGGATTGTATGGGTACAATATGATACAATACAATTAATTGTAAACTTTTTTGGATTTTAGAAAATGATAGCAAAATTTAGAAGTACTTGAAATTCTAGGTATATTGATTTACATCAAACCAAGCAAGCCTTTTCTTTCTGTCATTTTGGCCTCGCACAACTGAGTAGAAAATGTTGACTAAGCTGCATTCATACGCTGTCTGCACATTTTTTGTAATGATGACAAAAAAAGTGACGGATTGGCCTCCCGTTCACACGAAAAATGGCACATTTATTGACAGCAGATTTGAAAACGGAAGATTTTGAAAACGGAACTCTAACCGGCAATTTTTTTTAGCACATTATCGTTTGCACACTCCAAAATGATGAAAGCAGAAACAGAAGAAATTGCAACGCCTTCGTTCGCAACGAGTATTTATTCTTATCGTCAAATTTCCTACTGTCTTCAAATTGTGCCGGTATCGTATGAACGCTGGCTCAAACTTTCCTACCGGCTACCGTCACATTTTTCGCCGTTTTCGATATGCGCTGGCATCGTGTGATCGTAGTCTTAAGTTTCAGTTTCAAAGTAAATTCATCCTCTAGAGTGAAAGGCAAATGGAAAGCATTAATTTCTCTTATAATTGAATTATATGAATTCATATGGAAGATCTGTAGAAGGTTGCATGATACGATTGTCGTCCTTCTGAAGATGAATGCAGGACAAAGTTTATTCAAAATTTCTGACGTTTTCAAAACTCCTTGAAAACTTAAAAAGAGGATCAAGGTAAGAAAACTAGAACTGCATTATCTATAGAACAGTTCAACAGATGCCTACATCTTAATGTAACTTTCTTCCTTCAATATGATTGTATCGGTTGAAAATTCATGATTTCACCGGATGAGTCAAAGAAAAATTATACGATTGCTGGGCTGTCCTATGTTCAAAACTGAAATGTTAATCTATTAGTCAAGATATCTATTTGTAAAAAATTCGTCAGTTTGCTGTCTCCTCTCTTTTGTACTTTGTCTTTTCGTACATTTATTTATTGTGGTTTTTTTTGTCGGAAATATCTGTAATTGTTGTTTTCCTATTTGGTAAAATATGTTATTTGTAATATTTAAATGTAATATCAATTTGAATATCTATGTTAAGATTTATGGTCACAGGGTTGCTATGTATTTCCATGCTCCTCGTGGCATCGTCTTGTAACCCTTGTTTGTTTTTGTAAAATTTTATTGGAATATTAAAAAAATGATAAAAGTTAGGGTGTGTTTGATTGGTAATTCCAAACCTACCAAATTCTGAAAACGGTAGACTTCGCAGATCGCAGAGATGGAAACACAGTTCCCAATCAAACACAAAATTCTTCAAAACAGCAGGTTTCAAATTTATCCTTGTGAAGACGAGGTTTCCAGTTGAAAAACACGAAGACGAGTCTGGTACTTGGCAACAAGGAGTAAAATTACCGATTACCGCAAGGGTGTTAGGACACGGATGTTTTGTTTGGTTGTTTATTTACCTTGTTTTGATCCCTGTGTCTTGTTTTGTTGTCTTGTTTTCTTTTCTGTTTCGTCTTCAACTGAGCTTGCCTAGGCCAACCGCTCTCAAGTTGTTTGAATACAGCTCCCTTGTATTTCTGTGTCTTAGTGCGCCTATCTTGTGCAAAGGCACATTTTGGTTCAGTAGGCCTGCCAAACCTGCCGTTTTCGGAATCGGGGAGTCAATCAAACACAAATTCCGAGTCTTCCAAGTCTACCGTTTTCAGAATTGGTACCAATCAAACACACCCTTAAATGTGAACATTTTGTTTGGTAACATCACTCATCTTATAAACTAAAAAAAAAAGAAAATGCTTCAGGGTTTGTATTAGAACGAGAATTCCACTTTCCATCGTGGTCCATGCTTTACCTGCCATTGAAATTTAGACTGCGGCACATTTTGAAAACAGTGAAAAATGTGACGGTAGCAGAATTTGAGCTAGCGTTCACACGATGCCGGAACAGTTTGAAAACGGTTGGAAGTTTGACAGTAAGAATCTCTTTGCAAGACTTTAATGTCATAGAAAGGTACCTACACCCCAACTGTCGATCAGTCTTGTTCCAAAAGCGTCGAAAAATGTTCTATTTTCATCATTTTCAAGTGTTTACACGATGCCTTTTCCTAAATGTGCCGGTTAGACTTCAATTTTCAAAATCTACCGTTTTCAAAATGTGCCGGCTATAAATGTGCCGTTTTTGTGTGAACAGGAAGCTTATCCGTCACATTTATCACCGTTTTCAAAGTGTGGCGGCATCATGTGAACGCGGTCTTGAATACTATTTCATCGAATTCAACTTTTAATGGCAAGTAAAGCATGGACCACAATGAAAAGTGGAATTTTCGTTCCGTTACAAATTTCCTAACACTTCTGGGTATAAAAGATGAGTGTATGCACCAAACAAAATCTAGATTAGCATTTTTGTTTTGAATCTCCTCCGCACACTTTCTATTCCACAGCCCGGCAAAGGTGTAAGCCTTTTTTTTTTATTCACCTTGTAAACTTTGGCAAACGCTGCGCTGATGCATCATCTTGAGATACCTGATATACTAGCAAGTGATCATTAGATCAGAAAGTTACCGGCAAAACCGGGCGATCACCGGTTCGATATGCATCGACTTGAGCGTGGTTGAAGAAGACTGATTTCAAAATAATGTGACCAGTTGATTTCTTTACCGCTATCGCTCAAAAATGTACGGGATTTTTAAACTGTCACAACTAGGATTTGTAGGAGCTGGCAAAATAGTTGAAGTACTAACAAAGGGCTTCGTTGCTTCAGGAGTAATACAGAATAACAAAGTGTGGGCAAGCGCTCCTACTGACTCGGAAGTTCAATGGATTCGACATCTAGGCTGTAATGTATCGCTGAAAAATACGGACATCCTTGATCAAAGCAAAGTCGTGATACTGGCTGTAAAGCCACAGATACTACCGAAAGTTTTGAAGGAAATAGCACCAGCTGTGACTGAGGAGCATTTACTACTGTCAGTTGCAGCTGGGATAACGATATCAAATATCGAAAATGTTTTACCGAAGAAAACAAGAGTTGCGCGTATAATGACAAATACTCCAGTGATGTTTAGAAATGGTGTCAGTGCCTTTAGCATGGGAACAAATACAAAACACGAGGATCATGAAATTCTCTACAAACTCATGTCATCAGTGGGTTACTGCGTTGAAGTCAAAGAGGATTTAATGGACACTGTAACCGGATTTTCTGGCGGCGGTCCGGCCTATCTTTATACCGTTATTGAAGCATTAGCTGACGGTGCGGTAAGGGGCGGACTGAGTAGGGGAGATGCTGTGAAGATGGCTGCGCAGATGACCATAGGTGCTGCACGTATGGTGCAAGAGACAGGACTTCATACCAGTGAACTGAAAGATGCAGTTTGTTCGCCAGGAGGGACAACTATAGTTGGAGTGAACGCATTGGAACAAGGAGGCTTGAGAGCTACTTTGATGAATGCTGTAAACGAGGCCACGCTGCGTGCTAAAGAATTGGGAACTTCTTTGAATGGCGGACAATGCTCTAAGAAATGACATGGGCTGATAGCCATTTCAGTTGGAAAGTCTGTTCGTCGCCTATCGGAATTTTCCCATTACCTTTAGTGACTGCATTCACCGACCCACTCATCCAATGCTACCTAGTTATGAAGAAGAAATATCTTTGATATATTTTGGTGATATTTTTCCCGTTCCGTCACCGTCAACAACGGTGCATTGATGAGGATAATATGAAATTTCTGGTGGCCCCTAACACTTCAACCGGCACATGCTACCAAAATGTGCTCTTTGCAAAAAGCGGCTGGAGCGACTTCAAATAGAAATACTGCAGAGACCATTCCCATGATTACGTCACCACCAGTGCGGCGCGCAATGCATGTCGGTACTTGTAGTTAAACACCTGGCTAACTTAGTGTGTTTGTACAGGGAGTGTATGGGGAAGTTGTGTTTTGCGTTGGAAATATCGAAGGAAAATTTAAAAAATCGGCTATAGTCAACAAAGAACATGTTCCTAGATGTTTGAGAAACTCTATTCCTGGGCTCAGTGTACCTGAAGTTCAGATAACGGAAGTTTTCGTGAAGAAAGTGAAAGAAAATTGCGTGTGGCCTAACGAAAACACTGTCGAAGACTTGAGGAGGCCAGCAGAGAGGGAGAGAAAGGGTTATACTTTTCCCTAAATCAAAAATTTGAGTTTATTATCTTGTGTAGAGACGGGACCAATGGGAGTTTGAAGTTTCAATCTCATTGGCTTCTGACTGCAATCGCACGAAAGCAAAATTCCCCCTTTCGCGTACTGCACACAATAAAAATCACCAAAGTCAAATTGCTGCATTTTTGCTGTAGTTACATTGAGAACCTGAAACTGAATATTTTGCTTATCGCAAGGAGGAAAATCCGAAAATCTACCCTAACTCTCGATTTTGTAAAGTTTTGAGATTCTATTGTTAAATTCTGGCAGTACTGATACGCTCGAAGTGTGTGGTTCAAAACCCGTGACCTCCGAAATTCTTTCGCGCTTTCCAGTGGATCCACGCTTGACATAGTCTCTGTTTTCAGCATCTTTTCCAACTGAAATAGAATTAGATTTAGATTCAAAGTTCTGGCTTTCAGTAAGTGGTAATGGATTCAGTAAACAGTGTGTGAATATGACGACGATCACCTTCTTTTCCCTTCCCTCGCTCGCAATGTTTACGTTAGGCCTCACTGTGCTTTTCGTCGACTCTTGCCGCTAAAACTTCCTTTATCAGCTCTTTGGTCACACTGAAACCTGGACTTGAGTGTCTAAAGCATCTGGAGACATGTTCCTCAATAAATGTAGTTGCCGTGTCGAATTTTTCTTCGATATTTCCAACGCAAAACACAACTTTCCACTAGCTTCCCATACACTTCCTATACAAAACACACTAACTCGGCCAGGTGTTTGACTACAAGTACCGACATGCAATGCGCGCCGCAATAGTGATGACGTAATCATGGGAATGGTCCTGGATATACTGTGATTGACAATCGTGGCTGAAAATTTTCACGAACATTGCTTAACCGAATCTATGATCTTCATATCATTTTGCTAAGTTTGCTAAGTTTCAATTTGTTACAAGTATACAAGTCTCAGTTTTTTAATCTCAGGGAGCGTAGTTACTAGTAATGTAGATGCAGGAGTCGACGACAGGAAAGAGGAGAAACTGAAGAGAAGTTTCTCCACTTTCTACCTTCCCCTGCTCCTAAATGGTAAGCATTTTCAGGCTCGACGACTCAGACTTGGAATAAGCCAACAAGAAAAGTAAACTTCCACACTTGGCTCGAAAGCTTCATGCACATGATCAGCATAGCCACAGATTGCACTTACGTCATAGCTTCGCAATCACAAAGGAGGCTACAGAGCAAGGCCTCTTATCATTGGGGGGGGGGGGTTATACAATTTCGGGGCGTTCCTGTGGCGCTTCTTGTCTTTTTAGATTGTTTGTTGTCAAGGAGTTGTTATGGACAGTGTAAGATTCATTTTGTAAGATATTTGAATTTTAAACTACAAACCATGCAAGATGAACTCAGCTACTTAGTTTCCCCAATGTCAATCGCTTGTTAGAACATCAGTTTCATCTTTCCTCTGTATATGCTTTTCCTTGCAAGAACAAGAACCATTTTGTCATTAATCGTCGGCTGGTTCCATGTTGTCTTACACTAAAACTGAGGAATATAAGGTAACTAACTCTTTTTTAGGAAGGGGGACAGAGAAACTGGCTTCTGCAAAAATCTTTTGAAGGTTGAGTCACAGGGGGGCACTCAGCACATATACATACCGGGAGACCGGGAGGTAAGTCCAATATATTTGGGTCAAAACATTGCCGAAAATGATATTTTTAGGTACAAATAAACTTAGATTTGGCCATGTTTTTGGCATCAAATTTGTCAAAATGATGTTTTTGGGATCCTCAGAGGCAATCATGACCACATGCATCGTTTTGGAATATTTCATGTTTGTTTACAGTTTTCAGAGTATAAAATGAGCTGATATTTTTGGGTTGCGATGAGGCTAAACTGAGATATTTTTGGGGTGCCTGAAAATTTCTCTGACCCCCCCCCCTGGTATATGCATGTGCTGAGTTAAGTAGATAAGGTGTGAAGCTGAAACTGTAGATTTTTTGCACGAAATTTTCTTCTCTGCCACTCATGCACTATGATAAATTTTGGACTGTCCCTTATTGGTAGTAGAGCTTCTTTTTCGTTTGGTTTGGATGTGTGTAACCCTTATTTCTATGGTGTAACCCTTCTGAAAGACGCTGAATGGAGTCTGGAATCTAGTCGCGAACATGCTGCAAAGAAACAGGTTTACTTTCCTTCTTGTGGATGCTAAATGTCATCATTTGTGAAGAGGTATCGTGGAATGTCATTGAGTGGTGTTTGCTCTCTCGAAAAAGAAACACTACCTACCCATCTGACCCCGGGGGATACATAACATGTTGAGGGTACGGGTATGTGCCGCCCATATGGATGAGTCTTTGGGCCCCAAATTCTCTAAACAAGGGTCCATTTTTCTGCAGATTTTCCATAAACAAGGGTGGGTTATCCAGAAATTGGCGAGAAATAGCAAAAATTGGGTGGTTTTCCGCCAAAATTCATCATAAAAATGGGTATGACCGCAAGTTTCGGTAATTAGAAGAGGGTACCTTTCTGAAAACCTGGTGGCAGACCCCCGTTCATCCACAAGTCATGTACCCACCCCCCCCCCCGGGCATCTGACTACCCATACATCGTGGTGTCTGACTACCCATCCGGAGACCCATAATTCTAAACGAAATTATTCCAAATTAAACAGACTTAGTGTACAAGCCAAAATGCGTGCAAGTCTTGTCAGCACATTGTTAGCCATAAGCGTACGGAAAGAAAAAATCTAGGGCTAGGGGGGCTGCCCGACACAAACCCATTGTTTACTAGCATTTTTGTCCGATTAAAGGCAAACACTTTGCCCGAATGGGGCTGATTTTTGAAAAGTTGGGGCGTACGCTTATGTAGCTAGCACATTGACCATGATTAGCAAAAAGTTTTAATTCATACAGAAAGTTTAAGTGATATTAAAACCACACTCATTCTGAATTTCAAGATCCAATTTTCAAGACCACAAAGTGTGAACCCGAGTGTGGAGAAGATCGATAAAAAGTAAAAGTGCTTGCTGTTCAGATCACCTTTGATGATTCTGAAAAACTGTCGAAAGTGCCCCAAAATATGACTTTCTTACAAAATAAGTGTAATGGAAAAAATGAATTTCTTGGATAAAAGTGATATCCAGACATCTTGTGCTGCATTAATGAACAACCTTGAGCCAGATGACACAGAGTATCAGTTTAAAGCAGGATCAAGAAGAACGTTGTTGTTCCGTTGGTGTTCTGAGAACATGGAGATTGGGTTTGATGCTGCCACTGAAATCGCGCCAAATCAAATTGTAAATTCACATTCAGAATGGCATCAAAAACCAAAGGAGCAAATTAAATTTCCAACTCGAATGGCTGCATTTCCTGGCTCAGCTGTCAAATTTCCCAGGTGCAGATTAAAGTTAGAGCAAGAGGAAGCAAAAAAGATGAAAGAACGATTGTCAAGTCGCAAATCATCAAGAGAGGGACAACGGAAACAAATGTCAGATGGTGTGATCAAACATGAAGACGATGATAATTGTGATCACAATGATCCAGAGGTTCGCAACCATAAGCCTGTGAATGGTAAGATTTCATCAGTTTTGAATACAGTCGCATTTTGTTACGAAAGGCCTAATGACGAAACAATAGGCCCTAGCGTCTTTTGGGCTTTTGGGACGAGTTATCATCCCCCAGCTTGAAAGGCGCTGATTGTCCTATCTAACAGTTTTGAAATCATCTGCAAGTTAAGTTGATGCCGGGCCGGTACCAAGCTAATAACATGCAACACCGTTGTAATAAGGTAGCTGATTTGCATAGCATATAGCCAGATTGGAAAGTTTGCCTTGCGCGGCCGATTTCTCTGCCGCGCACTTTAAATTTCAGCCGCGGTTCCAGCCGCGAAATTTTCGTAAAACAACAAAAGGAAACAATAGAGCTATTGTTTTGTGACACAAATGCAGCCGCGCAAGCAATTTCGACGTAGGAGAGATCCCCCGCGCATTCTGCAAACTTTCCAATCTGGGCATATAGGGTAAACCGTAAACCGGTGTCATTTGGGACAATTTTGTCATTATTTTTGTTTGAGGTACAAAGCTGTCGATTCTCGTTTTTTTGAGGGGGTCTATTATAGGGTTCCACAAAATCACAAAATGGCCGAAATTTGCGCTCTTACCCATCAACCACAAGCAATTTTCTCTCATAAACCGCAACTGTCAGTCTTCTTCAGTACGATAAATATTCTTTTCAAGATAGCTATTGCATATAAATGAAGCAGGAATCCTGGTGGCACAGAGCAGCACAGAGATTCACCCTGGCCCCAAGGTAATTTGTCTGAATCTGCAATTTGCGATGACCGTATGTACTGTTACAGCTATTTGAAGGCCTGATAGATAATAATGGTTATCTAGTAGAGGGATATAAGAAGTAAGCGAAAAATCGTACACCGTTCATTTATATTCTAATATTACGCAACCGCGTAGCAATACAAAGACCGTATACCGCCTGATTTTCTTGCAGCAACTGTATTCCGCATCCAAAATAAGGCCGAATTCACCTAACTGCTACACTATAATAATCCCCCTTGTAACGGCATTTGGCCGTTATGGGGAAACTGGTCTTACCCTTTCCAGATTAAAAAGTTTGAAAACTGCATGGGGATTTTCAAGCAGGGATAAAAATGGCACAGATAGTGTTCCAATTTGAACTGAATGAAAAATGTTACATAACAGCTTAGCACAACTTACATATGTACAATACAAGCAAATTTGCAGTTTGCAGTCCTGTTAGTACAAATTTTGCAAATGCGCGGATAGCTGCGCGTATAGCACAAAAGTGCAGGGGGGATTAATCTCCCGCACATGTGTGGATAAAAACTTCACAAACAATGTATAGAATGTAGAATAGGAAAAGTTATGCTAGGTACCTCCCGATATACCTCCTGATCTCTAGGTACCTATACCTTATGACATGGTATATCTTTGGTTGAAGTCCAGCAAGTTCAAGACCTGTATTTGCTGCTTCCAACATCTTACTTGAACCAAAAATTTTTCACTGATCAGAGACATTTTTGGCAAAAGGCTGCTAACAAGGGGTTGGGCTCCGTAATGCCGTAAAAAATATGACAATCGAAAGTCAATGGTCCCTAAGTCAGCTTTTTATATAGTACATTTGAATAGTAAATAATTGATATTGAGAGATTAGCCTATAAATGATGCTGTCCCAGATTACCCTAGATGGGGGTGGGTAATTTGGGACAGTAATGAGTTCCACCTGCAAATGATGCATAATCATACCTGAAAACAAATTTGAATAAGAACATGTTGTATCTGCCAGTTCACTTGAATTTCATCCAAAGTGGCCTCTTTTATAAACTTACAGTAAATTAGTCATTATAGTCAAACCCTTGCTTCAAATTATCAAAAAAGTACTCAACATAAATGCCAATGGTAGAAACCTAGTGTAAAAGTTAATGATTGCAATGATATATATAACTATCCAATTTTAAGCAGTGTCCTAAATTACCCCCTAGGGTGTCCCAAATTTCCTTGGCCCAAGATAACAGTGTAAGAATTCTTGATCAAGATGGAGATTGCTCAAAGATTCTCTTTCATATACACGTTTTTTTTATAAGAAACTGGTTTATAAGAAACTAGTACTAAGATGACCAAATTTTTAAGAAACTCTAGTACTATGTCTGGGAAGTACAAAGAAACTTTTCAAAGTTAAAAGCGTGAATTTTATAGCAAATAGATTGTTGAACCTTTACTATTAGGCAATATTATCTACATCATTTGTGTTTTCAACAAAACAGAACACTGTTTATTCCTATATGATGTGTTAAATATCAAGAAACATATCTGCAGCAGTGTTAGCTACCACATTGGCGATTCATGCATTCAAAAAATAAGAAACCAATTAAGAAACTTTTAATACTAAAATGGACAAAATTTCATGTTAAATTAAGAAACTTTTAGTACTATGGCCTGATCCTAGTTTCTTATAAAAAAGAAATGTGTACAGTAAATACATGACATTGTAAGAGCCCTGGGGAAGTTACTGGGTGATAACAGTGGTGTTGCAATGGCATGCGGTGTACACCCTTCCCACTTTTGCCCAAGGATGGTTCCTGAGATTCTGTTAAAACTGGAGGGAAAAAGGCAGGGTATAGTTTGGGTAAGAATTTTCTAAGGAATGCTAGAAAGACATTACCCTTTTGATTTGGATAATTTTAATGTTATCTAAACATGGGATCAGGAGATGCATTCTAAGCCAAAGTAACGGATCTATCTTAAAACTAGAAGTAACTATAAGTTATCAACTGCTCGCACTCTTTCATATTTGTGAACTCAGATAAAGCCACACTAAATTCGTAAATGAATGTTCTGCTGTCCCCTTGAAGTGGAATTGTTCGTTCCATTATTCCGTATTCCATGTTTTATGAAGGTAAAGGAGGGTATTGAACGCAGGTTCAACAGATTATTGCTTATTGTGTTGACTTAATCCTGTTGAAAATGTGATTGCATGTAAACACTGAATGACGTCGATATCATTGTTGTGCAGCATTTGTGAATGTTTCGTATCGATACCACACGCCACTCAGGGTCAGGGCTCATACCAAGCCAAGCTTCGTTTCGTTGGGTGAAGTTGAATCATTGAACAAATCCGTCTTGCAGTTATTTACGCCGTGTTTGGTATCTTAGTCCTTTTATGGCCAAACGAAGTAGCGAAATGTGTCGATGGAAGATCTAAAAGTAGTGTGAAGGTGCACAAACTTATTGCCTGTGTCTCATGAAACGTAAGGGAAGTTCAATTTAGTCGCCCCTTCTCTGGGATAGGCCCGACCGCCATCACAGTATCTTGGCAGGCCTTGGCAGACAAAAGAATATCATGGCTATTGATCATTGTTCACGAAGACAAACACGTACACAATCAAACTGTAGTGACAAAGGAAATGTGGCCTGCGAATCTTTCAATTTAAACTAACCAGCGGTAATAGATAATCAGAAGTAACAAAGCAATACAATAAACATATGCGTGGACATCACAGAAGGTTGGCTGGATCACTATAGTAATCTCGCTCCTTCGTCGCTCGCAAAAATTTCCTCACACCACTCTGATTTATTAAAATTTCCTTAGAGTTTGCCTCTGGTTTTGGGACAACTTTTAGGGTTGTATTTGTTTTGACTTACTGGTTGAAAGAATTTCCTTTATCTGCAGTTGCTTATCACTTTGAACTGAGTCGTCAATTAAATCAACCATTGCTATTGTAGCACCACTATGATTGATGATTGATGATGAAATGAAACGCAAACTGAAACTGAAACTATTGTATTATAAAATTGGTCCTTGCTGTGCAAAATGAGGTAGCAATGGTTAGTTTACATACATACAGGACCGTCGAGAAGGGGGGGTCGAGGGGGTAAAAGGTCCAGGGCCCGGGCCTCGAAGGGGCCCGTAAATATTTTGTGCCATAAATTTTGTTATTGCTATTTATCTTTGCAGTGCATTTTTATGGCTATTTATCTGCTTTAACATAACAGGGCATTTGCAAGAACCATTGACGTTGATGACAGTGTTCATGTCAGAAACCTAATCATCCTATTGATATTCGTTGAGTTTCCGTTCACATTCAATCTTTTCGGCCTTTGAGTCGTTGTTTGTTCCCTCTGCGCCTCCAGCGACTGCACGACCTGCTGTGAACAAGGCATTACTAGCATGAAACGATATGTCCTTGATTCACAAATACAATGTTTTTTACAGCCTTTACACGGAATGTTTAAGCAATTTTTCAGAATAGTTTGTCTTAAAAGGGGCGTTTCCCTCATTTTCCGGGAGAATAAAGGGCGTGGTCACAAAAAGTTTTCTCGGGGCTGCGCCCCCAAACCCCCTAGGGCCCGTCCTCCTAGATCACTCCAGGGCCTGAGCTGACTCTCGACGGTCCTGCATACATAGATGCAATTGCAACTGGTCTTTTTGCTTGTTTCTTGTTATCTTCATTTAGTTTCAGCTGAATTTTCTTTCAATTGAATTACAACCGTTGAAAACAGCACACTTCAATTTGCAACTTGCAAAATGAAACCCTTGCATGTTTGCACTTTGAGCTAATACACAGCATCAGCTAACAATGAAAGAAAACAAGGCCAGAAGGCTAATAAAACTTTCCTCTACATACAGGGTGTCTCAAACAAATTGTTCGACGTTTGATTAAATACTAAAAAATAACGATACGCTGAATGGACCTTTGGTCAAGTCACCCTTGTCCTGAGATTTTAAATTAATTTTTGACACAAGAATCTTGCAAATCCGATAAAAATTCATGGGGTTACAAGCTTTTGAAGTTCAAGTTTGTCGGAAAGCTCAAACCAGAGGCCACGAAATCACATTTTTAGTAAAAGTCCCATAGGCCGTTGTTTCTGTTATTTCTCAATTGTTTCAGGGCGAAGCAAGTGGGATTCACACAAGTATTCGATAACCTGTCTAGCATATGGATGCTTTGAGGAAACAGATTCAGTCTCTCGCCGATTTTGTTTTGAACCACTGTTTTTGGACCAATGCAAGGTCAGGGAATTTTGAGAATGATCGCAAGAAATAATTTACTTTAGAAGTCGTATTTGTTTTGCTCTGATATCAATGAGAGGTATGACATTGGATAGGCTTCTCTTACCTCCGTCTTCGAGCTTTTTGCAATACAAGTAATCTGGGGGGTCTGTGGTTTCAGATATCGCATATTTTTGATTTTTGAGAGCTCGTAACTCAGTGAATTTTCAACCGATTTGCACGATTTTAGTCTCTAAAATTATTTCATAATCTTAGGAACAGGGTTATTTTCCCATGAGCCTGTTCATGTTGTCCTTATTTTTCAATATTTAATCAAACGTCGAACAATTTTTTTGAGATACCCTGTATATAAACTGAAACATTCCTAACTCGCTTTGAGTAAAGTCTTCATCTATACAGTAACTTTTGAAAAATTTTCTGAAATCTGAAGCAATTTCTTGCTGTTGCTAGCATCGTTATACAGAGAATTAGAACAGGCATCATGCTTTTCCCCCTACAAATTTATCAGATTTCAATGCTTGATCAAAACCTCTTTTTTAAGAAGTAAAAATGTCCATTGCTAATGGCAAGCATAATGTTGGGAGATGCATTCTAAGTCAAAGTAAAGGTATCAAAGTTTTCCTTCGCTCTAATGCATAGAATGATTGTCGCAAAATTATCAAAGATTTCCTTATCGCTTTGCATCATATTGGATATGCAGTGTAACCCAAAGTAATGGGTGCTGCCCAAAAATGTTTCTAAAAAGGGACTTTACCTAGAGACCCCTTGACCCCTATTACAGTGCCCCTTACTCTATTTACCCTGGCCACACCACTGTGGGCAAGGCATTCAATATGACTAAAGACCAAAAAAGTCCTACTTTCACAGGAGAACCATAGAAAAGAGCTGCAAAAGGCAAAGGGGCTTTTGTGAGAAACATGATTAGTGTCAGTGCGGTACGCCTTGAAATTTGACTCTTGGACTTGTTGACCAATTAGGCAACATTTGCCATTTGGGCAGCAAAAATGAAAAACAATTCGCTGTTGTGATCTTTTTATGCTTAATCAGAATATCCGTTGAAACAGTTTAAAATTTTGTTTCTCACTCAAGAAACCATGTTGCAATCTGGCAACAGAAGTGCAACAGATCATTTCAAAATTGGGAATTATGAACCGATTGGGCAACATTTCCCATTTGGGAAAGAGTGCCAAATTGATTGTGTCATTGTAAATAATCATGGTCTCTATTCTATCTTCATGGTCAAATCTACTAAGTTTTAGATAAAAGAATGTAATTCATGATTCTCATCCTTTGCATGATAGTTTTAAGGCTTCTACATCATGCTATTTCACAAAGCGTGTTTTTATTTAGCAGATAGTAAGTTTTCAAGAACACAGCTAAGCTTAATCATTCTACTTTCTAGGATCAGCAAATTCAAAACATGATAATGCTAAGAAACAGAAGAAAGGCAAAAAGAAGAAACGCTACAAGAGCATCCTTGACAGATACTTTACAGACAGGGACAGAAGAATCCGTAAAAGTAAGCATAAAGAGTCGAAATTTGGTAAATTTATTCATGTTGAAACAGATCCAAATGGAGGAGCATCAGTTCTCCATGCATATATTGATGAGATTGCCAAAGTCAAAGAAGAATATGTTGATGCATTTGTTGATGATTTCTTGCGGCTTGTTTTTCAAGAGGAGAAAGAAGGTGTTTCAAATTATGTAATTGGTATTGTGCATGGTGCTGCTGCAAGGTTTCCAGAACCAATGAAATTTCTGGCAAATCACCATCCGAATCACATGGTTGTGACAGAGGGGCTTGGGAAAAAGTCAGACTTAGAGACAATCCAGATGAGTGAATTCTACCAAAGAGTAGAGAATACCTACCACAATGGCACTTACAGGTCAGGCCCATTGAACCAGTTCAGTCTTGTTGGTACTGTTGATGGCGAATCTGGTGGAATGTTCCCTGATGTCCTTGACAAGCTAGAAGAGGATCCTTTCCTTTACAGGACACTTCCATGGGGGCAGCTTTCTTGTCTTCACATGCTGGATAGGGGGTTAAGTAATGATGGTCCAATTTTATGGGTGAGACCAGGTGAACAGATGGTGCCAACTGGAGAGGCAGTTAGATCTCCTCAAGTCAAGAGAAGAAGGTATGTGCAGTACACATAAAGATTATATCTGTTTAAATCTGTATTGAAAGATTTTGTTTTTATCTGAAAACGGAGCAGCGGAACAGGGGAGGAAAATAAGTTCCGTTTTTAAGAATAAAAACGGACCTAAATGAAAACGGATGAGTGTGAATGGGGCCTAAGTGTGTGGGATTACATTAGTATTTTGTTCAAATAATGTCATGTGTTATTATATATTTTGTTGTGATTTTAGACAGGGGAGTTCCTGTAACTATCTAGCAACCTGGCTGTATGCATTGATGGGATATCTCACATGAGTGAGCTGGCCCACTTAGGTGGGCTGGCCCACCTCATGTAAACAGGCCCTAAGTTCGGTCGAGTGAGGTCAGACTCCAGATGGGTGACCTCCGAGGCCTGACCTCACAACTCATCTCGTCGCCCTTTGGAAGGGACTTTAAACTAGGTGTCCCATGCCTGGATGTGGCATGCACAGTGGGCCTAAATTAGCTTTCAGTAGTTAGAAATCCTGACAAGCCCAATCAAAACAAATTGAAAAGACAAAAATTCATACTGGATTGAGGATGGCATCCAATGCGAAATTTTTCTGTTTACAAGATACTGTTTCATTTCAGATCGGATTGGAGGCTCTGTTTACATGCGAAAATGGTATGAAGGTTATGGGATTAGTGTGTTCTTGTGTAAAAAGGAGGTCAATTTGATATGAAATGAAAACAGTCTTGTGTAGACATAACGCTTATGAAACCAATCTGATATGAAATGAAAATGTTATCATGTGAACGGGGCCTAAAATATGGATCTTTAAGAGATAACGGGCCTCATTTGTCTGCAAGCACATGAGCAACACTTGCAGACACAGAATACCATTAAACTAGTTACTGAAATCTTTATTCTTTCGAGACAGATCTGATGGCAAACACATTTTTCCCTTGTCATTTGCTTACATACAGGCACAGAATATTTTTATTGATGCCTGAAAGAAATTCATTTATGTAGATCAGTTATTCTGTTGATTCCAAGTGAACTTATTTTTCTGCATAGAACTGCTGTAAATGAACTGCAGAACTTGCATTACCTACCACGTGTGTCTGAGCCAAGGGAATTTCTGGCTGAAGATAGAACAAAATGTCATGCTGATCATGTTGGACATGGTCTTGATAGACAAACAACTGCTGCTGTTGGTATTCTAAAAGCTGTCCATGTTGGTGCAAGGTTAGTGATTTAGCTTACCTGAGTGTTTGAAGAAAAATTAAGTCCATTGAAATTTTGGCCGACTTTCTGCAGTTGCTGCATGTTGCAGCAATCAATGTCAGTGTATTATGGGTTTATCATTTAGAGTTTGGTACTCTCTGCAGACCATAGCAAGCAACACACTGACAAAAGGGAAGAACTTTTCCTTTCTGACAGGCAACGTTAAAGTGTTCCCCTGTCATGAAGCATGTAAATTGTCCTTTGTTTATCATGCAAGAACATGTAAGTGTTTCTTTCTTATGAATCTTTACTTTGTTTCTTTGTAACAAGAATGGTTTTGTTTCGTCACACAGTTTAAGTCCATATTTTCGGTCATAGGCATTTTTGTCTTGTAACACCGGGTGAGCCAGAAAAAGGTTCCCACTTTTGAAAATTCATGGAATCAAGAGCACTTCACAGACTTGAATGATTCAAATTCTAATTGAAAGCCGAAAGATTGAAGTATTTTTATGATTATCACACTGTCTTACCAGCATTGGAAGTATCGCAAAATTTAACTTTATAAAAAATTCATGGTTGCAAAATGACTGAAAAATGACCCAAAACATTGATCAAATTGTAAGGGCTCTCCTTTCTCAATAGTTATGCCACATCAGTTTTTGAACAAATACTAAAAATTTTCAGTCGCTTGGCAGTAAATGTGCAGCAGATATCTCTTACGCATGAACAATTATATTTTCTTTATTGATCTGTGCTACAAGTCCTTTTTGATTTGATCAATGTTTTTAGGCAAATTTTAAGGTCATTTTGCAACCATGAAATTTTTGTAAAGTGAAGTTTGTCGATACTACTAGTGCTGGTAAGAAAGCGAAAAAATATAAAAAATTCTTTAATCTTTCAGCTTTCAACAAGGACTTGAATGAGTCAAATCTGTGAATTACTCTTGGTGCAATGAATTTTCAAAAGTGGGAACTTTCTTCTGGCTCTACGGGTACTTTTGTGAAATGCATTTCCAAATTCAGCTTGGACTTTTGCGAAGTCACACTCCGATGACGATGTAAGTCAGGTGAAGGAAACAAGTTAATGCTAAGTCACTGTTGACCATTAAGCTGGTTAAGGTCTTTGCATGAACTTGGCCTTTCGGAGCAAAAACTTAATTTTGATTTGGATTTTAAGTCAAGATAAATGCTGTTTGCATTGATAGTATAAGTTCAACTATTTTGCAAGCACTGACCAATTTTTGACGCACCTTATCCGAAGGCATCCTCATATTTTAGAGGCTCATAAAAACCTTGCCTTATCGTGAGGTGTTCCAAGGTAAGTTGTGAAATAGTAGAGTTTCGTAACTGTCATCAGTGCTCATTGCCTTGATATGATACATGCGTTCTTTTTTGCAGAGCTTCTCATTTTCGTGAAGTGAAAGACATTGTCGCATTTCATCCTGGCGATTTTCTCAGTGTTGTTGAGAAGATGCAACTTGATTTATACGAGCCCCCCTTATCACAGGTATGTGACAGAACCCCACTTTTCTCAGTTTTAGCACGGGTAATAACCATTGATGTAAATTTGTACAACACAAACTACGTATGAAATTGGGCTAAAAGAAACGTAGGCTTGAAATAGGCAATAATTTGTTGCATAAAGTCATTGCCAGACAAGTCTCTGGTTTTCAATGTAACATGATTTTGTATGGTATTGTCTGGGGTGATGCAAAAAGCAGGCCATTTGAAAAAACAGCAGAATTTTATGATCGAACTAGCCATATTAGGTAATAAAATATTGCATTGAAAATGCATATTTTGAGCTATATTTTTAAAGTGCCACTAAACCTTTTGGGGAGTTTGGCTTAATCAGTAGAACTCGTCAAGCTGATTTCAAATCAAAAAAGATTTTTCAGATCCGACGAGTAGTTTTTTTTCTACGAGTCTTCAAAGTTCGTATTTTGAGCATATTTTGCAAATAATTTTGGTCAACGACCGCGTAATCCGCGATTGTTAAGAGATCTCGGGCGAGGCGCCTGTGATGTCATACCGGGAATGACGCAATACTTTCACAAAGGCGTGAACACGAACACATTGCAAACGGACTGTGATTCTTGGAGGCATATCGAGAAAGAAAATCGGAGGAAAATGTCAACTGCAGGAAATTGCCTGGCCTGGAAGTGGGAATAATACGTCCATGTATTCCTTTTCATTAAGATGAACTGTCGAGTGCAAAGCCAAGGTGGAAGAACTGGTATTGATGGACTGAGGTTGGAACACCTGGAATAGGTAGGCCTACCACCTACCTGAACATACAAAGCTAACTCAGCAATGGCCCACATGTTCCTCTCATTTTACGCTGGACAGTTATGAATGGATATTTATCCCCGAAAAGACTCAACTACAGATGACTACGGCGTAGCAGGTTTCCCAACTATCGTTACAACGAAGGATGGAGACATCAGAGGTCGTTTCATTTCAAGCAGAGAACGTGTAGGTTAGTTAGGCATATTCATTGCTAGTTTTAGCCTAGGCCATCTATTTTGCTTCGTAGAGATTATGGCACTTCCATTTGAAAGCTCATAGTTTTTTATTGATAACGTGATTCAGATCAAACAAAATTTACTTGATCCATCGTATTAGAAATTTCTTGGCCCTAGTGGCGCAATTTTCCACATCTTCACCCAGTTCACTTTGAGCGGACTTTGCCGCTCAAGAGAGAAATTGCCAGGTAAGGCAGGGGCTGGATGCTAGTGATGCTGCTGGATTTAGGTCGACCACAGAGTGTTTCAACTGTGCATGTTTCTTGTTTATGATGTGCATTAAGCTCGTTATTTATTTTGAGGAAATCTTCTTTCAAATTTAGAGCTATTGACATCTTCTGACAGGGCTTCACTTTGGTGTATTTCTCATGGTAAGTTTTGAAATTGATTAATTTACAATCTGAACTGAAAGTAGTTTTGTTTGCCATGAAACAAAATTTTCTTCGAAATGGGCTTGTTGGCATAACAAAACTAAAGCCTAAGTATCTGATAAGGTGATCTAGAGTTTTATTCCAAGTTGATGTCTTTGTTGTAGGATATCACTCAGTTAAATACCAAAGAGACGTGGACCAGTATGTGTCAAGGAGGCACATCAAAGAGAAGATAAAAAGAATTGCAAGAAATGAAACTGTATCTCTACACCCTATCATACACTGCATGTCAAAGGAGGATTTTGTGCATTACATCTTTCTTTTCCTGGGAAATGCTGGATACAGTAGTAGCAAACTGTTCTTTTCACAAAGTTTTGCCCAGAATTACAGTTTCAGCTTTTTCTATGCAAGTAAATTAAATGTATTTTTTAAAAGAGACAAAGAATTTGGGCCAGTACTGAAAGTTACTCACAATTATCAAATTTGAGTACAGCAAAGTCCCACCTTAAGGAAACTGCATTATAAGAAACTCAGGCCTGATTTTGTTGAATAAAATACCTCTCGACAAGAAACTATCCCAGCTGATTCATGCTCAGTTTCTTTTAAAATGGAACGTAGTAATATTATTTGGCAATGAGGATGAAAATCTTAAACCCACATTGTCGTGACTTGGAGAAACTTTCAGTATTGCCTCAGATTATTAGTTTCTTGTACAACTGTGCATATCTACATTGTTTTCTGAATAATGTTGACAGATATTTGGAACGTTAAAGTATTTCTTATACCGTGATATTCACAACCTGATTTGAAGAATTATTTTTTTACACATAGAAACTGATCAGGCTGTTTTTGTGAAATGAGTTTCTTTTAAATATTCCATAGCTATCTCTATGTTCACCTTGTTCCCTCATGAACATTCCAAAACAATGATTTTGAAGCCTTTCCGGTGCTTTGACATACTCTATTACATTCTGAATAATATGATACATGAAAGAAGTGAAAATAAAGTGAAACTATGTCAAGGATTTCTTTTATCAAAGTGTATGGCTTCTTAAGTTAGATTTTCCCAGTACCGGAGTTTCTTAATTTTTTGTGATCTGTGAGTTGAGTTTCTTATGAGCAGTTTCTTGTAAAAAATATGTGTAAGTCAAGATAAATTTGTTCCATTGCATTCAGAGTTCAAGAACTGTAGTTGTTTCTATGATTGCCCTTCTGAACAAATTTGGTTTTGCAAATTCCTGTGTGATTCTCAATGGAAGATGTGGACTTGCCCAAGTCTCTCCTACATTTATATCCAAAAATTGCCACCTGTAAAAGCTAACATTCACAGAGGTAATTATTGGGTAGTTTTTATTTTTTGAGTTTCTTGGCAGTGGAAGAGACTTGGGTGAGTGCAGAATTTTTTAAGGTCTTAGCCATCCTGGAACTGGCTCTAAATCAGTTTCTTGGCCAAGACTGTAGACATACTACTTTCACATGTTGTTTTATATCAAAATGTTGATATTTATTTTCAAGTCTGTCATGCATTTTTGCTTGTCAACTGTTTTTAAATTTTGGGCAATTATTCTTGCTGTAAAGTTGGCTGGGAGTTTTCTTCTCTTTTGTGACAACAAATCTTACCAAACAGTTTTCTTTTCACGCCACCTTCCTAGCAATAAGTCATACCACAAAAAACACAACAGAATATTTTCAAAAGTTTCTAGCTATTAATATTAGATTATGCCATCACTACATAAAAACAGTTCTCTTGTGAACATCTGTTGCCAGTAACAAATTAAAGGCTCCCATTAGCCATGTTTGAAGAATGAGATCATGCATGTAGCTTACTTCATGTAGTAAAGAATATTTATCTGCAATTGCAACTGTTTAATGTAGGATTTGATAAGCGTCAGAATTATTACATTGGATGTATCGAAAAGCACATGATACTGACAAATTCTTTACTTTTGCCAGACAAGATTTGCCACTGCAATAGTGCCACACCTGTTTCTTGATAGTATTATATGGGTTGGTTGGTTTCCTTGACAACAGTCGTCCATATGAAGATTTCAAGCAGTAAGGGAACATTGCCAGGTCAAACTTTGCAAATAGCATTTTAATGACTTTGCAACTCTGTTGATGATTTCATTAACAGCGAGAGTTTGTTAGGAACACCTAGTAATTAGCCTTAATCAGGAGAAATCGATTGGCAACTCATCAAAATTTGATCGAGATTTTATTTCGCTCGATTGCTTTGATTGCAAACAAGTATATTCTTTCTGGTTTGCCTAAAACTCTTTCCAGAATGTTTTCATTCTTAAAACATGAAACATAGCTCAAGAAACTACTTATTTTGACAAAGAAAATCCTTAACCTACACTTAATTTATTTTCACTTGCGTCCAGTATCACTTTGCTCAGAAATTACTAGAGTAATGTCTAAACACTGGAAAGGCTTCAAAAAGCCTTGTTTTGAAATCATCCCGAGGGCACAGATAGTAATCAACATGAAGATTGTTATGGAACATTTAAGAAACTCGTAAGAAACTCTGTGATCTCAAAATTCGATAATTTTAAGGAGTTAAGGAGCCCAAATCCTTAGTTTCTTATAAAAAATACGTGCATATGTAGGGGGAAAATGGTGGAGGACACTATTGACGTATTTTTACTTTGGCCAGACACCAGCTGCTACCTAGTCAGCGCAACACTCGTCCCTTGATAGCTCAGTATGAGTTGCTTGCCCCTTGACAACAGTCGTCCATGTTGAAGATTTCAAACAGTAAGGGAACTTTGCCAGGTCACAGAGGTCAGATTTTGGAAAATTACCTTTTAATGAGTTGGCAGCTCAACTGATGAATTCATTAACAGCCAGAGTTTGGCAGCTCACCCAAATTTGATTGTTGGCCCAAATATCTCTGAATTGTTTTGATTGTGTAAATTAACAATGCCAATAAATGCTTCAAATGCTTTATCGATTGTTTGGATTGTGTGCATAAATAATGCCTATTGTTACAACATTCCTGATTCCTTCCACTCTATATAGGTAGGTATATTGGTATATAGGTATATAGGTGTATTCCTTCCGGTTGGAGAAAAGCCCCTCCATAATGTTTTCATTCTTCAAACATAATTAAAGGCTCCCATTAGCCATGTTGAAGAATGAGATCATGCACGTAGCTTGCTTCATGAAGTAATAAATATTTATCTGCAGTTGCACCTGTTTAATGTAGGATTTAGTTTATATCGGGATGGCAATAGCCTAGCCAGCCCACTTCAAGGAGACCAGATTTCTTGATAAGCGTCAGAATTATTACATCGGATGTACCGAAAATAAGGATGGCACATGATATTGCCAAATTCTTTACTTTAGCCAGACAAGATTTGTCACTGTAATAGTGCCACACCTGTTTCTTGATAGTATTATATGGGTTGGCTGGTTTCCTTGACAACAGTCGTCCATATGAAGATTTCAAGCAGTAAGGGAACTTTGCCAGATCAAACTTTGTAAATAGCATTTTAATGACTTTGCAACTCTGTTGATGATTTCATTAACAGCGAGAGTTTGTTAGGAACACCTAGTAATTAGCCTTAATCAGGAGAAATCGATTGGCAACTCATCAAAATTTGATAGAGATTTTATTTTGCTCGATTGTTTTGATTTTATACAAGTATATTCTTTCTGGTTTGCCTGAAACCTCTTCCAGAATGTTTTCAGTCTTCAAACATGAAACATAGCTTGAGAAACTACTTATTTTGACAAAGAAAATCCTTAACCTACACTTATTTTATTTTCACTAGCGTCCTGTATCACTTTGCTCAGAAATTACCAGAGGATGTCTGAACATTGGAAAGGCTTCAAAAAGTCTTTTTTGAAATTATCCCGAGGGCACAGATAGTAATCAACATGAAGATTGTCATGGAACATTTAAGAAACTCGTAAGAAACTCTGTGTACTCAAAATCATACATGTTGATGTAGGGAAAAAATGGCGGAGGACACTACTGACGTACTTTTACTTTAGCCAGAAACCAGCTGCTACCTAAACAGTGCAACACTTGTTCCTTGATAGCTTATAGTATGAGTTGCTTGCCCCTTGAAAACAGTCGTCCATGTTGAAGATTTCAAACAGTAAGGGAACTTTGCCAGGTCACAGAGGTCAGATTTTGGAAAATTACCTTTTAATGAGTTGGCAGCTCAACTGATGAATTCATTAACAGCCAGAGTTTGGCAGCTCACCTAAATCTGATTGTTGACCCAGATGTCTCTGAATTGTTTTGATTGTGTAAATTAACAATGTCTATAAATACTTCAAATGCTTCATCGATTGTTTCGATTGTGTGCAGGAATAATGCCTATTGTTACAACATTCCTGATTCCTTCCTCTATAGGTAGGTATATAGGTATATAGGTAGGTGTATTCCTTCCGGTTGGAGAAAAGCCCCTCCATAATGTTTTCATTCTTCAAACATAAAAACAGTATGATCAATAGTCAACAATCAGGAAAGTCCTCTTTGAAAGCTCTTTCTACCAGCAATCAGGAAGGTCAACTTGGATATCATTGCAATTGCACTGAGTTCTGAAAGACAACTGGGACATCTCTTGGAAATTCCATTGATGATTAAGTCTTCAAATGAAAACAGGACAAATGTCGTGAATGTTCGCCTACAAAATTAAAAGATTCGAATACTTCCAATTTTACAATAGCATAAGATACAAACAACAGTTTAATTGGCAAGTAACCCTCCAGTTCTGAGCAGCACCAACAACCTGTTCCATCCTCCAAGCTATCGAACAAAGATTTCCCACATTTGACTGTCTTTCATATGAAGCATGATTAGATTTATGAATGCTTAAGAATGATTTCTGTAAATAAATGATTTTGTAATTGTAAGAACCTTTGTTTGAAATTCTAGCATCAGATGATCACCCTAAGTAAAAAGGCTTTCCATTAGATATATGAGAGGGCAAAGGCCAGTTCACATTTCATTTCACACAGTTTCATAACCAATATCAAACTGGACTTGGGGCTGTAAGAAGGAGCTGCAGATTGGGGGTAATTGCTCTTAAAACAATAGAGAACAATGCATCTAATTAATGCTTGTGACATAGCACCATTGTTTGCAAAATTATTGGGGCTCAGCCCTACCTGCCCCCCCCCCGCCTGCTGACTTGTTGTTTCATCCCTGTCTGCCAGACCAAAGATTGGCGAAAGACTGCGAAAGAGAGCTGTGAAAGGAAAAGAAAGTTGTCCAACATGGTTTGGCATGATGAGTGACGAAACTTTAATGTCTCCATTACTAAACATTCTGAATAAACTGAATACCTGTCAGGTAGTTCATTGCATAAAAGTTGACCTTGGTTTCATTCATCTTGGGCTTTTCATGACAAATCCACTTCTTGTTCAAATATTTCTGTAATGCTAATACTCATAATTACCCTTTTCAAAGGTCCTATGGCAAGTGCCATCCGCCCGTTTTTGCTTCCTGATGTGGGCTAACAACATCCATGCTTGTTATGATTGTAACTACAATCGATGTATCGTAAAATTACATGGTAGAGACAGATCATATATCGAAGGAATACATACCATAACCTGATGAATAAATTCTTTGTAAAAGGGCTATGCAGTTTCTTGTTTTCCCAAGCTTTCAATCGATCATCATTTTCAGACTGACTGACTTGACCTTCATTCATTGCCATCGCTGAAGGCCTACATCCAATCGGGCCTAGCAGCCATTGGACTGGTGCTGCCCTTGCAGTCATTTTCTTCTCCGACTTCCATGTAAAGCTTCATTGGAAATGTAAAAGGATGCCAAGCCATCATCGTCCGAGGATGTTGCCGTGATAAAAGAACTAAAACAACACACATTTATGGTCACATTCCCTCTCTCGATCCTTCATCTTCACATGAACCGAACAAGCGTTTTGTGCGAATAGTAGGACAATAAAACAGAGATTCCCGGAATGACATCAGAGGCTGACTCGTTCCCAGCGCCCTAAAAACCCGGCCGTTGACCACGAGTAGGTGTCGTAAAACCCCCCAAAGCAGCGAACCCCTTTCGCAAAATCAAAAAAGAATAATTGTCCGAAGGTAGTCGATGATTGATCTTTCAAATAAGCCAAACTCCCCAAAAGGTTTAGTGGCACTTTAAGCAACACCGTCGTGCTGTTATCAGTTATATTGGGATTTTTCATTTCCTTCCAAGTCTGGAATGATGGTTTGCACATGACCAGACTAGAAGCGTAGTAGACAAAGTAATCTGGTAATTGTGAGTACTTTTGCAGGAAACTGCAAAACCAAGCAGCCTGAAAGGGAGCTAATTTAACTAATTTGAAATGATTCATAAGATCAGTTAAGCATGGAGAAGTCATCTTACATGCCAAAAATTGAAAGTCGATCATGTAATCAAATTTTACCCTGCCTTGATGTGCATCTATTATAAAGCTGAAATGATACATACAGGGGCTGGGTGACGTAATGTAAACAAACTTCTTTCGAAACGACGATTTTGCGGTATTTTTGATAGGCCATATCACAGAGATTTTCCTGTACTTTTCTCAAAATGAAGGTGTTGTTTTGTAGATGGACTCTTGAATTGTGTTGAGAAACAAACGGAACACTCATATGCTATGCTGTACGATTGCAGAGACATTGGTGGATTTTTGGAAGTAAATTTATTGTGGATTACAGTTAGATGAGCCAGTCCCCTGTAGGAGCTAGGGCACGTGACTGTAACCAAGCCTGTTCTCTCTATAGTCCATATTGTCTATGGGCGTACTATTGTTTCTTTGGTTTATTTTGGACGATGGTGTGATTTCGAAATAAAATTACTTATAGAAATCCACGGACATCACTGTAATCTTACGCCATATAGTATTTAACTAGGCTTGCCGCGCATCGCCTGCGGCGCCGCGCTGGCCCGCCGTCGTACTTTGCTTTCATAACGATTGCGAAAGGCATGAGACATGCTGCTCAGTCCTGCTCAATAGCGTTCCTTGCCTAATAAACCCCATCCTTTCAAGGCATACTTTTAGATATGCCCATTCTATTTACTCCTTCAACTCATATGAAACACAAAAGGCTATCAACCATTGTCCTAAATGTTTCCCATGTTTGTAACTTGGGTACCAGACTTCCTAAGAGATAGAGTCTGGTGCCCTGGGCAACATTTACGGAACTAAAATAATGTCTACCTTGATGTTCATATATAATCATACTACGCTCGATAAGTGCTTTTAATTCCAGAGGCTATACGGTACAGTAAAAGAGGCAAATGCTATCATTCTTATCATTGACAACTGACTCAATGGATGAGGTCCTTCTATAAAAATTCTTCTCCATTTCAAGCCTCGTTCCGTAGCCTTGGAGATGATATGGGCCTCCTGGGGAAGAGGACTTAATGGGATCTTAACATTATATTATCTGCGTTTGTCTTTTTGTTTCTGCAATGCACTGTCCTTGACAAAACAGTGTTTTAAAGGATTGCACTACAGTGTAGAAATACTTTTAACAGGAAAGGGAAAGGTTGATGCTTTCCTATTCAAAGATATTTAAAGATAGTATTTAATGTTTCTCTTGTTTCTTTGTGAAATTCAAGCTGAGGTGAAAAGGTTCCTGAAGTCGCGAAGCAGCTTCGCAGGAAGCTTGTTTGTCAGGAAGGAAGAAAAGGAGAGGAACGAGAATTAGTGATAGCTGTTTGGATTTTAAAAGTGTTTCTTATACCATGGTATACATGCCCTGTTTTGAGGAAGTATATCTCAACATAAGAAACCAATCAGGCTGTTTTTGTGAAGTGAGTTTTTTAAAGGCGGGACTGTACTGTATGCTTTTTCATTCGCAGCTGTGTTATCCAAGGAAGATGTAGAAAGCAGTTCCAGCTCCTAGTGGACTATTGCTTAAACTGTCCACAATATTGCTATTCATATCAACAAAATATTGGCAGTGATTGACGGCCTGTGATAGGTTGTATAATGCTCAGCCTAATAGGGCGACAAATGTTTTAGCTTCTTGGAACCTGATAACAACATAAGACTATATCGAGTGACCCTAGGAATGCCTGAAATGTTTGTTCATAAGCGTAGGAGACAGGGGGCTTGGGGGCTGCCGCACCCCTCCTCCAACTTTGGAAAAATTTGCAAAAAGTTATCCATAATCGGGCAGAAAATTTGCCTAAAGTCCGAAAAAAAATCTCATGTGTTTGTGCAAAATCAATAAAACATCGGAAGAAAGTGTTAGATTGACGCTCCTTCGCAGGAAGGCAGATATTTCTTTCACAACCGAAGTCGAAAATTCCTTTGTCAAGATGGCACAATCACAATCAAAGATGGTGAGGAATCTCTGAGATATGGCCTACCAGAAAACAACAAAATCACTATTCTAAACGAAGTTTGTTTACAGTTACACAAGCCAGTCGCATAGCCTGGAGCTCTATAACGACAATTTGATGCTCTCGTTTTTCAGTGTGTTCAATGGATAGATGAAGGGAAGCTAAATCAACTGCGAAGAGAGGGTATTCGTTATGCCAGAGTAACACTGCGAGACGATGACATATACTTCATCCCAAGAAACGTATGCCATCAGTTCAAGACGATATCTGCATGTACAAGCATCGCATGGCACATCAGGCTCAAGCAGTACTACCCAGAACAGAACAAAGAGGAATCATCATCGTCAGACAGTTCAAGTGATGATACCGATGACGATGATGAGGAGGAGGATGATTCTTCAAGCTCTAATGATGATGATTAATCACTTTAATCGATTCAATCAAGATGATAAATCGATTAATCGATTTTGTCAACACTCAAGTAAATATCCAAACAGGTATATTATTTATGAAGATTATTTTATTAAAATGAATATCAACATTGACATTGCTGGTTGCCGTCAACCAGATTACCATAAAAAGAGAGCTGCATGTGTTTTTAAAGTTGCTATTAAAGAACCATTGTCACCCATGGTACCTTTCGGGCATGCTACGGTTTCAGACTGTCTGAAAAACAAATTTTATGATCTGGAATCCATTGTTTACCTATGCTCCTTTGACTTGATGCTGGCTCTTCGGTCAACAGAGCTCATGATATTACTCTGAAAATCTGATCCTTTGTAGGCCTGAACTCTGAGCTTCCTAGTGTCAATCAGACTGCCAGATTTGTGAATAGACGATTACGCTAATGATGGCGGTGAGGAACTTTTTACCAATATGCATTGCGTGCTAATTACGAATCCTTAACGATTCTATAGGAATTCCATTAAAGAACGCGATGCATCTCGGTAAAAAGTTCCGAGCCGCCATCTTTAGCGCAATCGTCTATTACTGTCGTTACGGTAATAGACAAAACTTTATTGTGATAAAACTTTTGATTCGATTGGAGAACTGATAACATTTCCACGAGATTCGAAATTCGAAGCCTTGATTCTATGACCCAAAATTGTGTTTTCCCCCTCACTTTTCTTCGTCGCGAAAGTTTTTTCACGTGAAAATCCACTTCTTTCTTGATGGCGAAAGTTTTTGTCGCGAAATTTGCGGGAAAAAAACATCATTGGCGAAAGTTTATACCCTCAATTTCGCGATTTTTTCTGCCCGCGAAAATTTCTGCCACTAAAGTATCTTCTCCCATCATCAACGGAATTATGATGGAATCACGGCTTCGAATCTCAATAGACCATTTAGCTATTCCGAAAGAGAATTTCAATCGAACGATACTTTGCTATATTTGGTAGAATTTTCGAATGTGCACAATAGCGATAGCAGCTCTAACACCACTCAATCGAATCTCGTGTATAAAAATGTAGAAAAATAACGCTCGATCCAGGCTCTTTTGCTGAATAGCTAAAAGGTCTATTCCTTCGGAGTGTTTTCAATTCTTCAATCGAATCGAAAATTCTATCACATTTACACCGTAATGATAATAATTCACAAATCTCACAATCTGATTGGCACTGTAGGAATCGCGAAGTTTTGGCCTAAAGAGGGCCAGGTTTTTCAGAGTAGTATTGCGAGTCTCTGTTGACTGAAGCGCCATCATCAAGTCAAAGAGCACAGGGAAACAAGAGACTCATCGTCATAAGTCTACCACTAATAGCCCTGGGTGACAATGACTCTTCCAGGCCAGGACCTTTCAACATTTACTCAGAGCTGTAATAATGCTTACACTATGGTGCAATACAGCACAGGCACTGACTCTTGTTTTTCCACTGTAAGAGCTTTTCTATAGTTAAATCCAGCACACATCTTCTTTTGAAATTCTGCAGCTCACGAGGCTCATTAGAAGTCCTTCCAGCCCATATGTGAAAGAAAAATAAATGAACGAATGAATGAATGACTGAATGAGTGAATGAATTGATGGTGTGATGGTACGTTCAAACTGTAGTTACGAGAACAAGTTTCATTATTTCGTAAACAAACCCTTTTCGTAAAATTGCATGCAAAAGTACAGCTTTGGATTGATTGCCTAGGAGAGAGATATTTTCGGCAAAGCTCCCCCTGTCTTTTGGCATGTTGTTTGGCTTCAAGCTACGAGGCGTTGAATGACAATTTCTATTATGATTTGATAATTCGATTCAACTTCAACTACTTGTAGAAACCAAATGTAGTAACTTCTCTGCAGCAGATAATCTAAGACTTGCTAGAAATGTGTACACGGGCAACCAAACCTAACCACCGGATCAAGGAAAATTTGTTATGCCCATTGCATGCTATGATGATTTTAAAACATGCGTTATAGAACTGAAGTGAAACGTTACAGGTCAGTTTTCGACTAACGGCCTCGTTTTGGAAATTTTGACAATGTCTTCATACGAAATTTCTGACCACGGATTTGGATTCCGCACCCCATGTTCAGTCTAATTGCAAATTTTCATATTCCTAGAGTCAGCGATTTCGATTGGCGATGATAAATTTGAGAATTTATATGGGATTTGACCGCAAAAATCGTTCGGGGTGTAACTTCACACCCTCAGTCATTATTCACGGTCAAATCCTTGTAAATTTTCAAATTTACTATGCGCACGAAATTAAAATTGATAACACTAAGATCATGAACATTTGCAGGAAGGCCAAAAAAATAAGGGTGCTGAATTTAAATCTGGCGTCAGAGATTTCATGCGACGCAAGCCAAAGAAAAATCTGCGAAAATTCCAGAATGAGGCCGCTTAGTTGAAAAGTAGCTATGTAAATTTCGAAAGAAAATGACATGTTCCTTTTAGCAACTGGTAAACATCGTGTAGCTCCCTAATGAAATGTGTTGTGGCGCCGTGGTGTAATCCTCAGACATTGCAGCCAGAACAGTCAGGCGGAGTGGGTTCGAGTCCCGGTAGGGCCCCACCACGTGAGCGTCATGACAAGGGGTCGCGGACTCGATTAGGTCTGTCTGCTCTATTTCTGCGATCCCAGCGCTTGGCGCTGAAAAACGCAACTTCACCTTCACCTTCACCAATGAAAGTCGTAGAATTAGTTCTACCATGATCCCCGTTACCTCTACAGTGCGGAATCCTTTGAGTTAAGATCCCAAACAAGCTGCGTGAAATTTAACGACTGTGTTTGAAAATGCAAGGACATTTTTTGACAGGCCGTTTTTTATTAACCAATATTTCGAAATTCAACTTCCAATGATAAGAAGAGCAACTAAATTCTTTTGGTAGCAATAAACCTAAAAATTGTTTGAACAGTGCAACAATAAAATATCGTACGGAGAGGATTTTCATTGACACGTGTTAGACAATGAAATGGCCAAAGGTTAGATGAGAACATGAAGAAAAGAAATTGGTTGATGTTCTTTGTAGCAAGAGACGAGCAGCTAAAGCTATTAGCACTTATCCAAGTAAATCCATTGCTAGAAATTATGTGGATTTATGTGTAAAACGGATGGTTCACATGGGCGAAGAATGCATGCGAGAACTTCGACATTTTTACCCTCAAAAGATATAACTGAGGTGGACTGCTATGAATAACAAGGAGCATGCTTGGATGAACTGAAACGGCACATTTTCGTGCCTATCGCTTCAACTTTGTCTGAATTTCGCTCTCAATCAGCCTTTCAGAATTCTGTAAGGTGGCCCTAGGCCGAAAATTTGTTCATTGTTGGTCATCAGAAGCGAGCATCGTCACCCTCCAAGGAGAAAGATCTTGTGAAGAAATACCTGCCTCTGACATGTAAATGTATATAGGCTGCGTAATTAAGTTCCTAAAGTAATCTAGGTTATTACTTTCATATTAAAGCTGCTTTTTGACGAAATTTTATTTTGAATTTCATCTCTTCTTAATACTTTTGAAAACGATGCCCTAGCAAAGTGATACATACTTCTAGAATGATACAACTAATTTTCAACTGAAGAAGCGAAATTCAAGTGAGGCATTTTATCTTGATTTGAACCAATTGTGTCCCATTTCACCTCACTAGGCTTCAAGTCTTTTTGACTACTACCATTTACGCCAAAAAGTTCAAGCATTTGAAAATTCACAGGATCTAGAGAACTTGATGAATTGGAATGGAATTAATTCTATCGAATAGCCATAAAACTGAAGTATTTCATGATTTTGTCGTGTTTCCATGAGTCCTGAAGAGCAGGGAGCTATAGTGTTTAGCTCCCTGCTGAAGAGAGGTAAATTCTACTTTGCTAAAGCCCCTTGTTCACGAAATGCCTGTAAACGTTCTGAATATGAATCAAACATAAAGAAATTTACAACGGAAAGAAAATTCTATGTCGTCTGCAAATTATAGCCTTGGAATCAAAAAGCTTTCTTGTTTCTGGAAACGTTTATTTCCTATCACTCTGGCGAGAGATTAAATGCCCTTGCGTGCTACCCTGTGCGGGAGATTCCTGACGATTTGATCGGGTGTTTTAGGCCCTTTTCAGCCATTTCGCAACCAATGAATTTTCGTAAAGTTGACTTTACCTATGGTTTCCTTGCTCATGAAAACGCCAGAAAATCAGTAAGCTATACTAAAGTCTTTTTGCTATCAAACGATTATCCATTCATTTAAATCAATCCGGTACTGTGTTTATTACGATTTTCCACAGGCCTGAACTTCTTTTAGGGATTTCGGTAGAATTTGTGGCATGATTCCCTCCTCCCATCCCCCGTTAGTATATTTTACCGACGGAATGTGCACTCCGGCTCGGATATCGTTTCGCCTCTTTTTTCTATCGCTGAGCATGAAAAGAAGACGATTTTCTAAAGGCAGTTGTCAAAGGTGTTATTTCATTGTTTTCCAATGAAATGTTTACGTTTTGAAGTATATTTTTCGCCGATTTTTTCTAAAGCCGGCCATCATTTCGAGGGAAAAGATCAAAGAACTGGGTAAACAAATTATTCCTTGGAGTGCACACCCCTGTTAAATTGAAGGTCAAGTTGCCCTCCCACCTGTCCCATCTCCCATCGGTATCAGCTACTGGTTATTGACGTTTGGGTCCATCAATGTTAATGTTGATGTTCAAAGCATAATCATATGCTGTTGTAAATATGTGAATATATGCTTAGCAAGTACCATGTCGTATATCTAGAGGGTAAGCTACAAGATTGTTATATTTTGAGCAAACGTTGCATTACTGTAGTAGATATAGTTGCGAGATTTTAAGATGCACTGAGAATGCGTTTCGAAATATATGTGTCGCTTACAACTGTAGTAATTTTTCTGACATGCTCTCTTTTCTGGTAGCTTGAATGTTCCCCAATCTTAAAAGGACAAGTCTGGGGTTGGCATGACTGATGAGAGAATACAAGATTATCCTGTCATGAATGGTGTATCGTACTCCTTTTCGTCTTTTCGCTGCGAAATCGCACATGTAAATATGGGGACTTGCTCCAAGTCTCACTCTTGATCAGTAAAGAAACGGGAGGGAAAAAGAAGAAGAAAAAGGGGAGGGTAAAGGGAAGGAGAGCGAGACTCACTCTCCTTCCCCTTTCCCTTCTTCTGCTTCTCCCCCTCCCCTTTGTTTGCTGATCAAGAGCATGACTTGGAACAAGTCCAGCAAATAAGTGACCAGAGGATAATGACATCATAAAAGCAAAGAATCTTTTCTGATATCTCGTTCAACGAAAACGGGCCCCTATTGTTTTCTTGCTTCTTCGCTGCAATAAGCACAGATTTTCTAATACAATAGCAATAGTTTCTTTAATTGACGCCTTAATTCAAATAAGCGATTAGTGACTGCAGACAAAGGAAATTCTCTCAACCGGTAAATCAAAACAAACACGGCCACAAAAGTTGTCCCGAACCAGCAGGGCAAGCTCTCGCCTTGTGCAAGTGAAAGTTGGTTTTAAGAGAAGGTGGTTTGTTTCTTCTTTCGTTATGTGCTTATAACAAAAGAAGAAGGGTAAATCTTAAGTTATGTCCATTTACGCGCAGATTTTGTTCATTTGATTCAGAAGACGAGAAGAAGGCATTATAGTTCTCGGGTATTTTGTGCTTAAATGAAACAATTACCACACTGCTCCTGAATCAAAGAAACAAATTTGCGAGACAGAACTTTAGATTTACCCTTCTTTCGTTATAAGCACGTAACTACTCTTACAAACCACCTTTCGCTTGCACAACGGGAGAGTTTGCCCTTTTGGTTTGGGCAACCCTTGCGGCCTTGCTTGTTTTGATTTACCGGTTGAGAGAATTTCCTTTGTCTGCAGTCTCTAATTACGAAATCTGCCCTTGACGATCACTGCAGCCTCTTTATCGTGCTTTGATGGAAAATGATGACTACGTTGGCTCTAAATTCGCTGAATTTTTGATTTATCGAAACTCTGCTTCATAAGTTACAGCTGTTACGAGCGTCAGTAGGTGAAAAGAAGTTCATCTTTCTCGGCAGTGGTTGGTAAATTTGTTTTCTAACATTAATCATACTAACGCCGGACTTGTCCTTTAACCATGGGTCGCAGGAAACGAAGTAAAAGTTTAAAATGTAAACGCAACCATACCTGTGTCTTTATCGTAGCTTCTTCTGCCTTTCTTGGCTTTCCTTTGCTTCCCTTGCCTCAGTTCAATTCATTGCTTCAAGTTCGTAATGGCCTAATTCTATTTCTCTGCAAAAGCGAGGCTGCCCTCGTTTGTGGTTTTGTAATTCACGATAAAGACACAGGTATGTTTGCGTTTACACTTTTAACTATTTCTTCGTTTCCTGCGACCCATGCTTTAAGGCTACGTTCACACTGCTCCGTTTTTGTTTCTAGCCGTTTTTATTGATGAAAACGTTGCCCATTCACATTGCTCCGTTTTCAAATGAATGCGCTATGAAAACGATAGGCATTCACACTGCTCCAGCAAAATGGTGTTGTTAATCCCCTTTTCAAAACAAAGTCTTTGTAAGTAACTGTCAAGAAGGCGCCAATCGCGAGTTTGCTATTGTAATCATCAGCCTATTAACAAAGGAATGTGAAGCGTTTTCAAATGTCTCAGTTTTTGGCGTTCACACTGAAAACGGATCGTTTTCAAAACCCACCGTTTTTAAATTGATGCGTCTTCATTTGCGTTTTCGAAAAGCTCCGTTTTCACAGCGGAGCAATGTGAACGCAAGGCCAAAACGGGTAAGTTTTACTCCGTTTTCATATGAAAACGGATTAGTGTGAACGGGGCCTAAGAATGTAGGTATAAACCTTTGTGACCTTCACAGCTACTCTACGAAAGATGCTGGATGGAGCTACAATTTTATACAGTTTTAGACTGCGTTCACACGATGCCGGCACAATTTGAAAACGGTGAAAAATGTGACGGCTGCAAAATTTGAGCTAGCGTTCACACGATGCCGGAACAATTTGAAAACGGTAGGAAATTAGATGGCAAAGACTCGTTGCAAGGCTTTGATGCCAAAGAAGTGTGCCTACACCCTAAGAATCTATCAGTATCGTTCCAAAAGCGGCTAAAAATGTTCTGTTTTCGTCATTTTCAAGTGCTTACACGATGCAGTTTCCCGAATGTGCCGATTAGAGTTCCGTTTTCAAAATCTACCGTTTTCAAAATCTGCCGGCAAAAAATGTGCCGTATTCGTGTGAACAGGAGGCCTATCCGTCGAATTTTTCACCGTTTTCAAAATGTGCCGGCATCGTGTGAACGCAGTCTTATACGAAGGTTCCATTGATTGGTGTTGGAGTTTCCATCACCTTTTTGAAAATTTGGAGTTTCCATCACCTTTTTGAAAATTTGTATCGGGTGAGTTGAAAAAATGTTAACCCGTTTGGCGGGCTATGGAATAAAAAGTATGTGGCCGATATTCAAAACTGAAATGTTAATCTTTCAGTCAAAGGCTAATTTCAATGAAAAAAGTTTGTTTACCATCTGGACCAAGAAATTAGGAAAACGCTGGCAAGAGGCATGTTTGGGACGAACAAGAATTCCACATTCCATTCTGGCCCATGACTTTTTTGTCCATATAAAATATTACGACATAGGTTCATTCTACTATATTTTAGATAACGATGCAACACTACAGGACTCTGGCATGGGAGCAAAAATAAGTCAGTCACAACACCACCCATGTACAACGTGTAGTAGAATTTAGAATAAACTTTGACGTTTATCTGAACATTTGATTCTGTTTTCAGTTTCTAAATTCAAAGTTAGTTACCTGTCTACAAATAAAACATTTAACTCTGCCATTGTAAGTGTTTCTAAGGCTATGAAGGAGAATACCGACACAAATGAAAGAACATGGAATGCATGTATCATGCGGGGGAGCCTCGCAGCTACATGATCCTGGCTGGAGGTTTCATGCACACCTTGCCCAAGACCCCTCCTTTGTTGGGGATACGAAGTACTGACCCTTTTATTTTGACAAATTGTGTGCCAACCTTGTTGATAGCGAATCAACGCTGGGGTTCACATTGTCATGCGGCTCTTGTTTCTTTCTCTTTTTGTGAACAGTCAAGCAAATTTGCACATTACGTCATTGAAGTAAATCGTTAATGCGCATGTGATCGGGAGCCCTTTTTTGGGGGATTCCTTGAGGCTCACAACTTGGCCTGTTCGTATCCGAAACAATTTCACATTGCTTTTGTGTTTTAAGGAGCATAAGTATTTTTGGTTTTTTATGCGTACGCGCACTCGGTTTCAAGTAGTGACTTCCATTTTCTGCGAGCTTGATATATCGAGGAAGCGGCAGAGACAAAAGTGTCATACTGGAAAGGCAGCTGTACCAGACTTACTACCGAAGTCCTTCGGTGCTTTTGAGAAAAGTCAAGAACTTTGTTGTGTACTTTTGCAATCGAAAGTTCACCATGCTGTTTTAAGGGTATTTTGTCAGCACAAGTTTGAAAGTCGCATGTCTTTCTTCCTGTGTTTGAACATGGGCAGCTGCAACAGCTCAAAACAAGCTTCAGATACCAATAAGCTTGCTTTTCAAATCGAATATTCATTTGCTTAAAATATACATATGAAAATCGTGAGTAAATATTTTGAAAAGTGATCGGACTACGGCATAAATCGTTAATTGAAAAACAACATTTGCTTCTTTCTCACTAAGACGCCTCCCATGACTCTTGAACACGACTTTCTACATGATTGAAGTAAATTGATAATGAAATATGAAAAGCAAAGCTCTCTTTAGAGATAATGGTTGATGGTATGGATGGAAAACATAGCAACAAATTGAATTCCCAATGCATATTCCTTTCTGCGTTTTGATTGATAAAGCTATTTGTAAGTTTTTATTGGTAGCAAGCAGCCTTGAAGCCATGACTTGAAGAATTCGGTTGCACGTGCCAAAGGGGCCAGCTTTTTTTACATTGTTTCCTTCCATTGCATGTACGTTACATGTTTTGTATTTGCATGTTCAGCTTGAACTCACAAGAACACATTTCCAGCATTCTGCAAAACCAGGCAGTCATAAAAAGAGCTAGATTTGGAAATTTTAAGACCAATCAGATAATCAACTATCAGGTAAGTCAAAAAAAGTTTAAGCGTTTGGCGGGCTGTTACATAAAAAGTATGGGGCCGATATTCAAAACTGGATTGTTAATCTATCAGTCAAAAGCTAACTTAGATGATAAAATTTTGTTTGATAAAATCACTCATCATTTAGACTTAGAATTAGAAAAATGCCTGTAAGGGGTTTGTACAGAAATCGAATATTCCACGTTTCATTCTGGTCCATGATTTATGTCGCATTGAAGTTGACATTGTAAGTTTCAGAAATAGAATTTCTTTTTCAATAGCAAGTAAATTATAGACCAGAATGGAATGAGGAATCCTTGTTTCCAAGCATTCCTCTTACAAGCATTTTCCTAGTTTCTGGGTCAAAATGATGAATGATTCTACCAAACAAATTTTCTCATCGAAGTTAGCCTTTGACTGATAGATTAACATTTTAGTTTTGAATATCGGTCACATACTGTTTACTCCATAGCCCGCCAAACGGTTAAACTTTTTTTTTACTCATCCGGTATACCTGAGAAAATAATTCGATCTTTGATTTGATTGCGAAAAAAGAACAAATTTAAAGCTCGGCCAGGAACTCCGATTTCGATGATGTTTCAAAAACGAGTACTTTTCTGGGATACCCTTCCCATACGTATTTCAAATCGTTATTTTCTACTACTCTTTTGCGCAACTACAACCCAGTTACCTTGTTCAAAACACTCTTCAATCACTTCAAGGGTAGGAACGTTTTCTTTCACAAGTCTAGTTAGCTCTCCTTTCTGGAATACGTGATAATACCTATGAATTCCATTATTTGTAAGGCTGATCGATAAATCATCTCTGAAACCATTTGCCACTTTCGCAGCCCTGTCTGAAAAACGTGCTCGCTGTTGTGTGTCATGACCATATGGGTGTTGTTGTATCGCCTCTATATCGTTAGTACTACAAGTTCTTCGCAAACTGCCTCGAAATATATGTCCAAGCTTATTCAGAAGAGTTCTATCCTCGACCCAAAGCCAGATTGAGCGTTTTCTATTTGTTATATATGTGTGTATAGTATCGGTAACATTGCTTGCTGTTCTTAGTTTAGACTTCAATGCCTCAACTTCCTTAGACAGCATTTGACGTATGCCACCAATTTTTGCTGTTAGTCGAGTTGCTTGTTGCTTGACAAAGTCCATCGATAGAAATGCTGAATTGCTCAATGTATCTTGTTGTAGATCTGAAGAAAAAGTCAATTGTTATTGAAGACTGTCCCGGGAAGGGGGGTATATGACTCGTCACAGGGGTCTGCCGCCCAGTTTTTATAGAAGTACCATCTTCTAATTACCAAAACTTGCCTGCGTACTCCGTACCCAAATTTTATGATACACTTCGATCGAAAACTGCCCTTTTTAATCATTTCTTGCAAATTTCAGCCAGAACCACCAAAGTTAATGGCAAATCCGCCTAAACGACTCTTTTTTTAGAGAATTTTGGATCCAAAAGCCCACCCATATGAGCGGCACATACCTGTTTCCTCAACATGTTATTCACCTCCCCATGGAGGCCAAAGAGCTGAGGTGCGCAAGATCGAGATGTTTGGAGAAGCATTGTTCAGAATGCTGCCACAGCTGTTAAGGATCCCTGAACTGCCATTTTAAAGGGGAAGAAGATCAAGAAAGAGTTCATTCTTAGTGGCAAACTTACTCGAGGTGCATATTGAAATGGGCTATCAACCGGAGACAAGTAGACAAATAAATCAAAATATATGCAGCTTGAATTCAATCTGTTTGTTAACATTTCTTCCCAGGACTTGGCCGGAATGCTGTTTAGTTTCATTCAAAAAGCACTCGAAATTCATTCATCCTGGCACGTTTGGGCCTTAAATGTGAACGTTGCATTGCACACAATATTTAGAAAATGAACAAATACAGAAAGACAGAGTAGGCTAGCTTGTTCAATTGTCCAGAAGCTACAAAAGAGCGTTTGAATGATTTTAATCGACTTGTTACATTATTTCAAAACGAAATTTCTGCATTCGAATTTTTGGTGCAGTGACAGAGCAGAAACTACCCACACATGTGCAAAAACTCGCAGCTTTGAGCCCCATTGGCTCCCTGCAACAGACCCCGAAATTAGGCAACACTTGATATTTTCTTCCTTGGGCCTTAAATTCTAGATATATCATTTAAAAATGCTTCTGTATCAAAAAACTTCCTCATCTCGATGACGATTGCTCGATATTTCGATTCTCGATGACGTTATTTTACGCAGTTTCTTCTCTGTCGTCGCAACCATGGTACAGCCACCGTTGGAGGGGGTGACTGGGGAAGGAGCTAATAACTGATAATTATAGTATAGTACCGTTAATCATGAATATGACGAATTCTGAAAGGAGGTCTACGTCAGTTCCTCGTAAGACCAATGGGCAAGACCAAACCACTCCTGACCACGTCACTGTGGCATCTGTGTCACTATCTGCACTGTTAAAGGCTAAAATTTGTTCTAGGAATTCCAAAAACATCCATGGTCAAAATTTTTATTGGTACCGACTCATATAAGCTTGGTACCTATACCCCTACCTTTGGTGCCAGGTTCCACCACATTTGCACAATGTTGTACCAGGTACCACCTCTCTGGTACCATGGTACCACTGCCATGTCACCTCCCTCCCGTTGTGTTTTCATTAAAACTGAAAACATCGCAGCCGTCACAGCAGTCTCAGCATATGATACACGTGGTCTCAGCACTGTCCCCGCCACTTTTGAAAGCCAGGCATTAAATGATCGAAATTATAAACACTTACAATTTTCCTCATTATCTTTGCTAACTTCTGCAGGCACTAAAACATCTTGACAGATAAACTGCAATTGAAACAAAGAGATATTTACAGTGAAAGCGGAAGTAGTGTACTATGTAAATTCGAAGATTATTTGAAAATTGATTTTCGTGATTGGATTACTATTCGAATATTTCTTTGTCACTTGCATACGTCCGATTCGAACGTTGCTTCTGTTGGCATGAAGAATTACAATAGGAGTTCCTTTCCCTCGAAACCACAACGAATGCAAATGTCCAATGATTTCGTTATGCAGAGAAAACAAAATCCAATGATGATTCGATTCTAGTTTGAATATTGACGACATTGGTGGTACGCTTCTACCACCTTCACTGTAAAGAGGAGAAATTCTGCGATTTTTTCAGTCAAGAATGAAACACAGTGTGAGTCAGAACAGTAAATGGGTGTTCAACAAACCACACATTTTGGGGGAAAACAAATCCAATCGAGTTTGCTGAAGATTTATTTTGCAGACGAACTATTATTGAAGTAGTTTTAGAAATTAGTTTGATAAAATCGGTTCTTTTGCTCTCCAATACATACGATGTATGCCTTTTTCGAATCTTTTTTAGGGAGAAGGAATCTTTGTTATAGTTTCAAAGTTTTGACCAAATGAATTTCATATCCAAGTTAGCCTTCTTGCTATACCATAAGTTTTCAAAGAAAAGCAATTTTCGGAGTAAACCTGCAATTATAAAGGTTGGCAAACAACCCATGTTTTTTCTGACTTACCCGGCAGAAAGGTGCTTTTTGACCCGGGGGGGATGGTACGTAGCATGTTGAGGGTACGAGTATGTGCCGCTCATATGGGTGAGCTTTTGGGCCCCATATTCTCTAAACAAGGGTCCCTTTTTCAGCAAATTTTCCATAAACAAGGGTGGGTTATCCAGAAATTGGCGAAAAATAGCAAAAAATGGGTGGTTTTCCGCCAAAAGTCATCATAAAAAGTGTATGACCACAAGTTTCGGTAATTAGAGGAGGGTACCTTTCTGAAAACCGGGCGGCAGACCCCCGTCCATCCGCAAGTCATGTACCCCCCCTCCCGGGCTTTTTGATTAATCAGTTGGCTATCAGTTTCTATGTACATGAAATGTACGTATAAAATTAAACTACATACAGAACAACTGCCCAAATAAGTTCATCTTTCATATAGGGGAACAGGCAGAGGTACATAGCAAATTCGTTTCTTCAAAGAGTTTATTGCATAGCTAGGAGAAAGTGACTGACTGAAGGCACTAACTGAAATTAGCTTTCAATCATTGACGTCTTTGGAGCAACAAAATTATCATAAGGCGGTCTTTTTTCTGTAACATTTTGGCACTTTCTACTCCCTGCGGTCCACAATTTATCAATAGAATCCCAAAGTTTTTGAGCACTGTCGAAATGAGAAAGAAGGATCGTTTCAAACAAAGATATATACCAGGGGAGTGAAAAACAATTCCGGCGTTTGACTACTGCTCCCTAAATGTATAAGCAAAGATATTTTTCAACAATATCTGATCGAACAGCTGACATGTTCAATTATTATAAAATTTTTCTGGCTGAAGTCAGTCACTCTGTTAAGATTTTACGAGAAATTTTCTTGAGAATATCCCCTCGGGAAACCTAAAAAACGTGCCAAAATCGAGAGCAAGTTTCCCTGATAAGTTTACCTTGCAGAAATGACTTTAGTACGCTTTAACATGTGCTACCCTCTTGGGGGGATTGAAAAGTCTTCCCCTATCCCTAGTATGAATAGCTCATTCAGGGGGATTCCATTCTACCAAGAGGACAAAATACATGAATGTAAATTAATGTCACTAATGCCAGGAAGGAAATCAAAGGGGAAGTTTGCAGGTCATTTTCATTCGTTTTTGCAGGTTTTCTAAAGGGGACATTCCGCAGAATATGGCCAATTAAAGCTGGGCAGATTACTGGACCTAATTGGACATATCGAGAAAAAGCAAGACGGTTTTTAACGTCACTGCTTTGGTATTCAGGGAGCAGAATCTTTTCAAACACGGGTCTTTTTATTGACTCGTCCGGTAGAAAATGGTTTGTTTTGTCAGAGAAATTCTCAGGGTAACCAGAAACCATCACTAACCTTTCTATATTCGTTTTCCAAAGCCCAAGCCGTGATGAGTACTTTGCCTCCTGGCCTAAGGAGTCGTCCAAGTTCCTTCAAGGCTTTAACTCTTCGGGTTTCAGTTGCAAGATGGTGAATTACTGATATGCAAATTAGACCATCAAATGTTTGACTTCTAAAAGGCATCTTAGTAATATCACAAGTTGCAATCTCGTTTCCGCTAGAATTTGCTATTTCTGAAAGAGATAAACTCCTGTCCGTTCCTACCATCCAACTTTGTGTCTCCTGCTGTAGATATTTTCCTTCACCACAACCTATGAGGAAAGTAATTTCAGCTTTACCAAGCGTGTAAGGAGAATGTTACAAAGTTTGAAAATCCTGTAAGACAATCTATTGCGGCGAAGTCGCTACCGTTAGTTGAGTTGAATGAAACTTTGTAGTATCTATCGAAATGCCTATATTTGACAACCTCGGTTCCATGTTTCAGAAGGGCGCTACTCCACGCTGCAAGGTTGCTGCCGGGGTGAAACGATAGTGTGTAAGCTGCCTATTATGATCACATAATCATGAAACGTCAAGGGAATGGTAACAAAGCGTCCTAATCTGTCTCTTGTTTTGTGAAATGTGGCATTGTCTGATTTCAGCTGTCGTCACAAAACAACTTTCATGAGTGATAGAAATGGTCAATTCCAAATGAATAATCTTGAAAGTAGTAGCTAAATGATTCTTGAGACAAAGGGGAGACGAGCATTGATCATTTGATGTAATCAAGAGTTGTTGCAAGAACGAGCGGTTGCTAGAACAGACATTAATCTTGGATCTTTTGTCAACAGAGAAAGAGAGGCCTGTGCTCAGCTTTTGTTCAATATGTGGGTCCAGCTTGCTTGCAATAGACAAAATCGGCGAAGGTTATTTACACTAATTCCAAGTCATGTGACCAATCTCTTGATAGAATATCTTTTGATTTCTCTAACAGATTTTGTGCCATGCAAAGTTGTGCCATGAGTGCAAGAAGTGGCATCTTCCCAAATGGTTAGCTGATTAGATCTATGCTTCACACACCGCCACTCACTAGCCTGCGTGCAGACTCTACAGTCAGTGCGGAGGAGCGAAAAGGAAAAGATAACTCCCTGTAGAGTCTGCGCAACGGCGACCAATTCTATGTTTTGAGTTCTTAGATTTTGTGGAACCGTCTGGGATTGGCTGCACGATTTAACAATTGATCTTGATTGTTTTCAGCGTAATTTACATGTAAAAAACATTATTCTAAAATTTTTTACAAGCAGAACACGCTGAACACAAGTAAGAACAACAGTTAAATCGTGCAGCCAATCCCAAACGGTTCCACGAAATCTGAGAACTCAAAACACAGAATTGGTCGCCGTTGCGCAGACTCTACAGGGAGCTTTCCTCTCCTTTTCGCTCCTCCGCACTGTAGAGTCTGCACGCAGGCTACCACTCACTGACTAATCTTATTTCTAGTTAAATTCATATTAGCTAATATCCCTTGCGTAAATAGCATTTTAACTTATATAGCTATCAAAATCAAATCTATCAATCTATCTTTCGGTACATGAAGAGACTGCTGAATAATCACATCCACTGTCATTCGCCTTCTTTGTTGATTCTCTATCATCATGAGGATGGATTGCTAGCAAGGGAGTCGATGTAGTTAAAAGCTTACCCGGGTCAAAACCACAATTTATTGTACTCGATAAGTTTAACTTGAGCGGCTGTTTTTCATTCAAATATAAAAGTTTACAATGTATTTTACATTTAACGAAACCTCTCCAATTAATATAATACTACGAGGTACGATGTTATGGCCAATATAAAAAGACACAAAGAATTTACTAAAAAGAACATTGGTGGCTGCTCAGTACTAAGGTTGCATAATATCTCAATCAAACCAACCAGTTTTGCGGACAAAACGCAAGGTCTATTCGAGTATGTTTCTATTCAAGTCATTAGAAAGGTCTTGATCACCATATAACAAAAGCTGGGTGAATGTATCATTTGAAAGATCGGCGATTTGTATAAATGGTCGTAATAACTCAACAATTCCAGGGAGAAGATCTTGTCGTTGAACACCAAATGAAGGGCAGAGCAACAAAAAGTGCTCCGTATCCTCAATTCCATCGCTTGTTGGGCACATTGGGTTTATGGTATCCCTAAAATTATGCTTGAATTTGTGGAAATTCAATTTGCCGAGACCAACCCTGAGGGGATTGGTTTATCCTGATGAGCGGCTTCATTAGCCTATTTATAGCGGCTAAGAGATATAGCTATGTCTGTTCCCTTTAAAGGACAAGTCCGGGGTTGATAAAATTATTGTTAAAAAGCAACCTTACCAACTGCTGAACACCAATCGTGAGTTCTTTCCAAGTTTTGATGCTGCCAACTTTCATAAATTGGTAAATGAATCTTTGTCAGTTAAGTCAACAATCGCCGCCATTTTGTATTTTGTACGAGTGTGCGAAGGCGCGATAAGGAAGTTAGCAATGTGAGTGGTATAATATCAACACATTTGGCAGCTTCTTTCAGGTCAACATGAAGTGACGTCATAGAAAATGACGTCATTTCGCACTTCTTATCTGATTGAAATATGTAGTTTTGCAGATTAAAGAGAACAAACTTGAAAAAAGTACTACACACCATTCACAACAGTGTAATCTCTTGAATAATCAACAACTATACCAACCCCGGACTTGTCCTCTTAGCTTACCATAAAAGATTTGAGAGCAGAATTATCAGACAATCGGCACCTCATTTCTATTATGCGCTGGATTTTGAAAAACTGAAGATCTTTAGCTATGTTGATATTCAGTTACGCCAAGTATTATTAGTTTATAGCAGTCTGATAAATAGTTTGACGGCTAGACAGGCTGTCAGATGTCTATCATGCCCATACATATTTTTGACTTACCCAAAAGAGTGCTTAGAAAAAGTATTAGATTATCGGAAAGATGGTAGAAGCTACTGTACATCTTTCGTCTACAATGTTGAACAAAATATATCTGAAGAACGAAAAATTTTACAATTTAATAAACCACCCCCTTTTACCCCCGATACAATGTTCTTAGACGTTTTTCAGCTTCCAGGTGCCAACCAACATAGCTTTGGGGGTAAAAGGGGGAGGTGGAAATATGAAGATGAGGAGAATTGAATTAGTCAGCAATAATATCACTTTGTTCCAAATATTTTGTCCAAGATTGCAGTTGGGAAAAACCTTACAGTCAAAGCAGAAAAAGGGGACCATGTGAATTCGAATTTTATTTCAAAATAGATTGTCGTGATTGGATGATTATTCAAACATTGCTTTATTGTTTGCCTCCTCTTTATTCGAATATTGCTTCCGTTGAGAGGAGCATGATGGATTACAATAGGAAATCTTTCCCTTAGAAACCAAAGTGAATAAGATTATTCAAAAATTTTTTCATCCAAAGAAACCAAAATTCGATGAAGATTCGGCTCTGTTTTGAATATTGAAAATGTAGGTGGTAAGCATCTCATCTTCCGCTTTAACTGTAAAGAATTATATAGTACACTTCACAAAGTCTCGTGGCTGGTCTGTAAGCTTTGTGATCTCAAACACGCAAAGCTGGGCCGGTATGTCTTGTTTTAGACCCACGGATTTAGTTTTTATCAACGTACTGTTACCATTGACCTGTAACGACAGAGCTGTAATTTATAGCACGAAGTTTATGGTTACAGCTCATTGTCCATTGTGATGAAATCTACGAAATGTACGACATTCAAGCAGAATGTAAATCATCAGACACAACAAAACTTTTTGATGATAACAGACACAACATCCTTTCCTTCAATGAAAATAAAACAAATGAGCTGTAACGTAATGCAGCTGAATTTGAAAGAACCCAGGTTAATCATAAGTGCTGCAAATACGAATTTTTCAAAGGTGAATTTTCAGCAGAAAAGAGCCTGCTTTCTGGAATTAGATATGTTTAAATTTGCAGTTGCGTAACTAGTTGTAGAACGAATGAAAATATCGTGAATTGAAAGGAAATTTATGACTTATCTAAAAGCATAAGGAATAAAGGAACGAGTAAAGCAGTTTTTTATCAAAGAAATTGCGATACTTGAAAGCAAAGTGACAGAAACAAAATCTTACCAATGTCCCCAATTATCGAGCCAGTTTGAAACTCATTCAAAAACTCATTCACAAAAGGCCAGGTCCTCGGAATACCAGTTTCCAGTAATCGAGCCAGCAGCTCATATGCAGTATGAACATATGCATGCTCAAAGTCTAGCGCAGAAATCATAACAAATTTACTTCGTTCTTCTTGAAACAAATTTATGTGGCTGGTCCGCAAGCTTAGTGATCTCCAACATGCAAAGCTAGGCCGGTATGTCTTGTTTTCGATTCACGGATTTGATTTTTATGGGCGTACTGTTTCCATTGACCTGTAACGGTAGAGGTGTAATTTATAGAACAGACTTCTGTGGTTACAGTTTCTGATCAATTGTGGTTTATGAAACTTTTCGCTCACTGGTTTTTTGTTGAAAGATGTTTGCTCTTCTAGAGAACCTTTTTTGTTTTGTTGAAGATCAAGGTCCTTTCTCCTTGCAGCATGTCGTTATTACAGCCCTAGAAACAAAAGACAGCTGTTCTATTGTTGGGATTCACAACAAGCTCTTTCATAATCAATGTGGGAATTAATTGTTCTCCTCGCCACGTCATTTCAATCTACCTGCTCGTAACATGGAAAACGCATCGTTTTACGTAATGGAACCTCGTTTTGCTCAATACAGTGACCGATTAGAATCTCCAAATGTACGCATTTCAATTAATCTGCCCTTAAAGTCCAACTCTGTGAAACGAATTTTGACTCAAGGTGTATGATAGTGTTCAGATATGTAGATTTTAGATGACCTGTTGAGCAGTGAACTTCAAACCACTACTAGGAGTTCATTTTCTGCAGAAGATGATATAACTTTCCTTGACTTCCTTCAATAGTATCACTCTTTATCGTCCCTGCTTTTCCAGTTTCCGAGACGAAAGATGGGTGACTTGCATCTGCAAACAGAGAGGGAAACTACTTTGCCCACACTATCATCATCAGTGTGGTTTATCAGACAAGATTTATCAACCTCTGCTCCAGTAGTATCTCCCATTATCACCACTGTTGCTCTCAAGGATTAATTTAAGGTACAATGATGACCAATTTGTGCAGTGATGAATCGAAAATGTGCAGTGATGAATTGAACATTGTGAAGTGATGAATTTGTCACTTTTCAATTTGAAATACTGCTGTTCTTGCTTTTTCAGAATGATCATTGACCAATCAATGTTCTTTTGCAAGGACAGTCTTGCCAGTAAATCTATTTCCAGTCTAAATGTAAATGGTAAAATAGTGACTGGAGAGGGTGAACTGGCTGAGGCTTTGAATCAGCATTTTGTTTCTGTTGGTCCAAAGCTTGCAGAAAAAATAAAGACAACACCAAATGACAACCCACTTAAACACATCAAACCGAACGATTCAGCTACTTTGATCATAAAACCAGTAACTAACTCTCAGGTTCTGAAGAGCTTAAAACAACTCAAAAATGGCAAAGCATGTGGGCCTGATAAAATACCTACAACCTTGGTAAAAGATGCAGCTAATTTCATTTCATACCCATTGACTCTAATTTACAATTCGTCAATAAAAAATGGAATATTTCCCGATCTTTGGAAAATAGCTAGGGTTGCTGCAATATTCAAGTCTGGGAAAAGATGCGATAGCAATAACTACAGACCAATCTCAGTGCTTTCAATTTTCTCAAGAGTATTGGAAAAAATTGTGCATGATCAATTACACGAGTTCCTCAAAGCAAATGGTATCTTAACTAATAACCAATATGCATTTCGAAAACTCTATTCCACGATTATGTCCTTGATAAATAGTACTGAGCATTGGCTTGAAAATGCTGATAATCGGAAGCAAAATATGACAGTATTTTTGGACCTGAAAAAAGCCTTTGATACGGTTGATCACAAAATATTGATAGATAAACTGTTCAAATATGGTATCAAAGGAAAAGAAAGGGAATGGTTCAAGTCATACTTAAGTGGACGAAAGCAGTTTTGTTCTGTAAATGGTCAAATGTCAAAGACCGAGAAAGTTCTGTGTGGTATTCCTCAGGGGTCATGCTTAGGTCCCCTCCTTTTCATTGTGTACCTCAATGACTTTGAGGGTTGCTTGGACTTCTCCAAAGCAAACATGTATGCCGATGATACACACACAACAATTGCATCTAATGACATAAAAGAGCCCTCCACTCGAACTCAACGATTCCGAAATTAAACGTGTGGAGAAAACCAAGTCTTTAGGTGTCATTATCGATGAAGGGCTGAAATGGAAGGATCAATATAAATCACGGACAGGAAAGTTAGCAGGTGGTTTATCATCTTTAAAAAAAAACTTAAAGACGTTCTTCCCAATCAAAGTTATGTGATGTGTATCACGCTCTCTTTGAGACCCTTGAGAGTCATATACGCTACGGAAACGTTGTATGGGGTAGCATCTCTTCATCTGAACTACAAGCACTTCAACGTCTCCAAAACAGAGCCCTATATCAATTATAGAGCGCGCAAGATTTAAGGACCCGTGGCCTAAAAAATGGCTAAGCGTTGTGAATCTTATTCGCTTTGATCGCTGTGTTATGGTATATAAGATTGTAAACAAACAATGCCCTGAAAGCCTGTGGAATATGTTCCAACAGAGATGCTCTATATCACATCATATTACGAGGAATTATAGAGATCTCGATATTCCCAAGTTAAACCTTGAATTAACCAAAAAAGGATTTTATTACTCGGGCATTAAGGCTTGGAATGATATTCCAGTTAACATCAGAGAACTGCCATCACTGCGCCTGTTTAAAACACATCTAAAAAGGCATTTGATGAGCCTTGATAATTAACTCAAGCCCCCTCAAGAACGACTCCCTGGAAGATCAGATTAATCAATTAACTATTTTATATTCTTAGTTTTAGATTTTGTAAGTTGTATTTTACTGAAGGGATATCGTTGTTTAAATGAATTATTATATAGTCAACTTGATCAGCTTTTCTTGACAGGAGTTTTGGCCCCCGCTCTCCATCAATGAAAGAAATTCTTCTTTCTTTTGTTTTTTTTTTCAATACAAATGTTGAATAAGTACATAATTCAGGTGTTTTGTACTGGAAAAACGAGTCAATTTTCCCAACCAGCTTGGCAGAGAGTTGAACTAAAATAAGAAGAGACTGGAAGTAAAACACACAACGAGTCTGCTCAAGATGTTCATAAATTAGTAACACCATAAAAACAAGTTCAAAAGGCTTCAGTGTGGAAAGATTCAGTAGTGAGTTGGCTTCCCATATTTTTGTTCTTACTTCATTCCATAACTGGAAAAGGGCTTCGAAATATAGATTCAGGTCAGGATTGTTGAATTACAGCCTCTAAATTCGGGCTTTAGATTATTAGTAAAAGACCAAAGAATTTTCATAACCAGCGGCCTGAAATTTTCGTGTGCCTACGGCGCGCTTCCTCGTTCTCTCGTACCTTTGACACCCTATCAGTAAGATGCCCCACTCAAAATCTAGCTGATCCTCCCCTTGTAGAGCAGAAAAATTCTGCATGATTACCATCGTCTATAACAGAATATCAATGACTTATATTCAATGATCCCTGCTTCTCTGTTTCTAGCTCATATTTCAGCATATCAGCTGCGTGACAAACTGCCATGAAAAAATGAGAACTAAGTGCATCCTGAGCATTCTACGAGTCATATTTACAAAATTTTCCAGGGATACACTGCCTCTGGATCCCTAAAATTGTACACTTCTGGCATTTACTGGTAGTTTTGCAACCTAGTATACAATTAATTAATATTGCTATATAATACCAATATGAACAAATCCTATCCGGTGCACGAAAAACTCTTAACCTTTCTTCCAGCTTCTGGCCACAAGAAGCTATGCTGCACCCATTGCCACACCCCTTTGCCACACCCTGTCAAGCAGATAAACTTCAATTTGCGCTATTTTGTGCAGTGATGAAAAATCCTTAAATTAATGCATGGTTCCTCTTAATTTCATGACATAGGGCATGGGCGACATGTATCGGCTTAAAGAGCGGGAAAACATGCGACCTTGACTGACTTACATCTGATGTGGGACGGAATCCAGTTATACACGTTTTTTTTATAAGAAACTAGGATCTCAGGCCATAGTACTAAGAGTTTCTTAATTTAACATGAAATTTTGTCCATTTTAGTACTAAAAGTTTCTTAATTGGTTTCTTATTTTTTGAATGCATGAATTGTCGATGTGGTCGCTAACGCTGCTGCAGATATGTTTCTTGATATTTAAAACATCATAAGACCAAATAAACAGTGTTCTGTTATGTTGAAAACACAAATGGTTAGATAATATTGCCCAATAATAAAGGTTCAACGATCTATTTGCTATAAACTTCATGCTTTTAACTTTGAAAAGTTTCTTAGTACTTTGTTAAAAAGATTTATTGTTGTTAACCGTTATTACCACATTTACATTTGATACCTATCACGTGACTTAAGACATGACGTATAACGTTAGTATTGATAGTGTTAAAGGACTTGGACATTGAGCTAAGAGAGAGAGAGACGTCACTTGACTACAGTGGACCAGTAGGAAACCGACACTTGTATAGTGCGCGAAGTATGCTTGCATAGCAGCTAGTTATTTGGAACTAGGATAAAGACTCTTTTTCAGACTGGATTTTACATACTCAGATTATATATTCAACTTACTCGCATTATTCACATATTTTATTCAAGTATTCATATTCATACTAGTCTCAGTTAATCTTATATTCGAATATTTGGTTCAGTTTTACATGAAATCAGTTTCTTGGAATAGCCTTAGACCATCCAGGTAACAACTTCTCAGACATAGTACTAGAGTTTCTTAAAATTTTGGCCATCTTATAGCACTAGTTTCTTATAAAAAGAACCTGTAGTATTCATTAGATATTTAAATCGTTCCTTGTGTTTGTGCATTAAGTATAACTTCATGTGCTTCAAATTGGCCATGTGGTAGTCATGGTCTTTCGCTCCCCTTGGTATCGTCCCTGTAGTGTCATATAGTAGAAATGTATAGTAGAATGAAAGATTTATTGTAAAATTTTTATATGAATACAAAACAATATGCGTTACTAACGGCATTAGCTTCAATATGGAATTGATGAGGAACTCAAATACTGAGGGAGAAAATGGGTAACATAAAGCTGCAAAAATAGCGGGAAAAGACTTTCTGCATCATTCGTCATTGCTGAATTGCAAACAAAACAAGGAAAGACTTTATGACCTATTGCATCAGTTGCTTTCGATTCACATCGCAGATCAAGAGATTAATAGTGACTGCAAACAAAGGAGATTCTCTAAGAGAATTGACCGGGATAAAAGCCCTGCGCGTAAGGAATCTGGGTATTCTATTATCAGTATATTGTCTTTGATGATATCCACAGGAGCCTGGGCATTGGGTTTCTAGTTTAGCTAGAGGAACAATAACATGCGTAGGAGATTTCCTTATCCTATTTATAGAATTCCTCAACTTCAGGGGCAGCGCGAGCTTTGAGAAAGTGGGGTGGACAAGAGGTAAAATTGATTGCCAGAAGGTATACCTAATGTTTTTTATATCGTTTTTGCTTAGAAATAAATACCGACCTGAGGAAAGTGCGGTGAACATGCCCACCCTAGTCAACCCCGTGGCGCCGCCCTTTCTCCACTTATCTCAGTTCATTCATGTTAAAAACAAGCAATTGACCTTTTAGCTATTCTAGAAAAGGGCCTGGATCGAGCGTTATTTTTATATATTTTTATACACGAGGCTCGATCGAGTGTTGTTAGAGCTACAATTACTATTGTGCACATTCGAAACTTCTACAAAACGTTGCAAAATATCGGTCGATTCTGATGCTTTTCGGGTGCTTTTCAGAATAGCTAAAAGGTCTGTTAGCAAACGTTGCCTTGAAAATAGCAGGACAAAGTGAAGCGAAAAGTGGTGTTAAGATAGTCATGTGTATAATACGAGAGAAGAAGGATAAATCGAATGACCTGTCGCAATACAATGTTAACTGATCACATGCCATCCTCCAGGAGGCCCACTTTTCATGAAAAAATAGCTTTAAGGTGTCGAGAAATAAATTAGAAAAAAGAGCTAGAGCCAAGGCTTTTTCACTGTTTGCATGATAAATTTGAATTTGATAACGATCTTATTGCGATTCTATTCTGGTGATCCTATCATCCAAATGTCAATCCCTCTCTTATCATTTACCTACAGTTAGCTGTTAGCTATTGTGCACACTAACCTTTCCTTGTATGAACAAAGAAAGAAAGACCTTAATTACCTTTCAACTGACTGGACTTACTTAATAAAACAAAATAATGCCTCTAATCACCACATGATGCAATATATAATATATTGCATCATGTGGTGATTAGAGGTCCAGGGGGCTCCCTATTAGTAAATGACGGGGGGGGGGTCAGACATTTTTTGGGTTTGTAAAACGTTGTCTAGTATACCTTTGGGTACGCGATTTGGAGCATAATCGGTATATTTTTGGGGTTGCTGATGAGAAAATTTGACAAGGTGAGTGCTAGGCTGAGTTTTTCACCAAAATATTGCAGGGCAGTTGCCGAAAATGCTATAAAACCTTTAATTTTCATGTACCTTGAAGGTATGAGTATATTTTTGGGGTCTACAAATGTCCTAATTTCAGTATATTTTTGGGCTGAGTATATTTTTGGGGTCTAAAATTTCCTAAATTTTGTATATTTTTGGGTTTTTCAAAAATTTACTGTGTCTGACCCCCCCCCCCGTCACATACCAATAGAAGTCCCCCCTGGGATTAGAGGAACCCATTGAGGTAATTTCTCGTAACCAGCAGACTCTTGACCAATATCAGTTTCTTTTCAAATCATCAAACAATGTTGTCATTTTATCGCTATATCGAACTTATGAAGTCTTTGTTCCCTTCTGCAATTGACATTTGAACCATTGTGCAATAACAAAAGCTGTTGGTCAGCAAACATTCATAATTGCCTCATTAACCTTGGTTTATTTTCGGACTCAATGCCCGTAACTGCTCTTAATGGCGACATTTTGTGTACAAAAGGTCACGCAGAAAGCATGAAATCACGAAATGATTTAGTAAGGCCCAGTGGCGCCGCCAGGATTTTTTATTGGGGGGGGGCGGAAAATGGCGGGGTCTAGGGCGGAGCCCGAAAAAATTTTTCTTGGGCCACGCCCTCTACTTTGGCTATAAATGCGACAAACGCCCTTTTATAGGTTGGCATCAAGGTAAATGAATCTACTGAAGTAACACAATTATTGTGCCACAATTAGAAAATCATGTCCTACCGGTAGAACGACGACATTCCGATCCCCAGAAATTCTTGTGACCTCTAATACACCACTCAAACATAGAATAGTTGAAGAGCTCTAAAGTTCTGCCGGAGCCAGAAATCTGAAGCAATGGCACCACCATGATCTTTTATTTGAGGTTAAAAAATTCCCGGGAAAAAATGAAATTTCATAGAGGAGATTTTTCGGAAAATTTACACCCGCAGTGCCAAGCTGCTGACTTAAAAAGGAACTTTTACAGTATCATAAACAATTTGAAAAACTTCAATGATGTTCATCGATATTGGTAACGAACTTATTAGTACAAGTCCCATCTCCTGGGAGCATTGTCACTAAACCGTTTTACGAGGTCTTCAATGTCCAAAGACGTTGTAATGTCTGATTCAACAGACATCAGCATTAAGGAATTCAATCTGTCCTGTCCCATAGTAGATCTAAGTCTGTTCTTTATGATCTTTAGCTTTGAGAAAGATCGCTCGGCGGATGCAGATGTTAGGGGCAATGTTAATGCCAGTTTGCACAATTTTCCAATGGATGGAAAACATTCAGGCTCCCTAAGGAGGGCACGATGTAGATCATGCAAAGACGGTCTTCTTTTTTCTGCCTCTGCTTTTTCGATTATTTCTGAAACAAGTAGCGATGTACGAATCAGCTGCAGCTCTCTTTCCAGACGTTCATTGTCGATATCAGCTTCGTACCAGTCAGCTGCAACTTTGACATGCTTGGAAGCATGTTGCTGAGAAATTCTGGATGGATGTAGGTATCCAAATCCTCTCAAAACTGCTCTGTTCTCCTTGCCATACCTCGTTTCAATGGCATTGGTCATCAGGTCAAGTATCTAAAAGAGAGAAAAGCTTGGTGAGGTTCGAGTGGGACAAAAAGTTGGGCTTACTTAAATTGAAGAAGCTATCGTCAAAACTGAGCTTTTGATAAGAAAGAGTAAAAATTCTTCCTCTTACTTCTCTTCTCCAACTACTTACCTCCGTCCCATGATTTTTGCAGCCAAACGCAACAAAGAAATGAGATCCTTGTTGATGCTAAAATTTGCCTTTATTTTACTGTATTAATTTATAGCAGATGTCAGCTTATGCTGGGCAGGGCTAAAATGGTAAGTCTGCAAAACTGAATTTGTTTGAATGCAATGGTAAATTGTTATTGAATCTCAGGCATGTAAAAAAATGAAAGAAACTTAATTCATACTTACCGAGTAGAAGAAGCTGACTCTCAGTTGATCTTTGTGAGATAATTGGACTGCCGTCTCGGGTCGGTCATCTATCCTCTTTGGTAACTTCCTTCTTCTGTTCTCACCAGGCATTCTAATCTTCAACTGGTCGCACGTCTCAGTTGACTTGTCCCAGAAGCGCTCAAAACACGTCTCGTTCCTCATTTCTTTGACAGCAACAAGTAGGTCCTCGATTCTGTCACAACCAGTGATAATGTCAAGGTTTTCGGACTGCAGCTTGTCTGATACTCCTTTGCTTAAATTCAGCACATGATCGAGTACCTTGTAAAATGAATTTAGTTAACATTTAGACACTTTGTACCCAGAGTATACACTTCGTCTCTTGCAAGGACTTGGCGTCAGTGGGGTTTCTTATTTTTATGGAGGAGGTTACAATGCCCTTCTTTTCTTTCTTCTTTCCCCCTTTTTTTAAAGGGTAAGGCTACTAAGGTTTTTAATTACAAAAGTGAGTGTATATTACTTACAGTTAGATTTAATGAGGACGAAACTTAGCAAGCGATAGCTCCCCCCCTGCTAAACAATTCCTTTAAACTTTTCACAGCCTTTCCATGGCATTTTTTGAGTTCTGAAAGTTGAGGCCAGTCTAAAATCTAAATGCAAGCAAATTCCACTCACATTCGACATCTTGCATTGATGGCAGGGATTTTTCATATCAAATGTTCTACTAATAGCTTCAAGGGAATTACTCAAAAAGATGCAAATCATTATGTCCGTTAAATTCTGAAACATAATGAAGTAGACTGTTCTTCATGTTCTTCGATTTTGGATTTAAATACAAAGAACACAAATAGATGAAAGACTTACGTTTAAGGAAAGTATGAAGTCAAAATCGATGCTGGCCAAGAGACCTTTTGCTTCAGCTGCAATGTTTGCCTTTTTCTCTGTCTCATGTATGTCCAGCAGGGTTCGATAAACTGCTTTCAACGAAGAGTTGATTGTGTTGATGGCATCTGCTCTGCATGCCCAGCGGGTCTCACACAGGCTCTTTAATGTACGCACTTGAAATTGCTTTGGGTTTTGCTCTTCTTCATGAATTTCTGCTTGTTTTTTTGCGTATACTGCATGGCGCTTTGTGCACGTTTGGATGAAGACGTACAAATTCTGAAGGACTCCGAAAAAATCTCTTGCTGTTCGATTACTGGTCATGGTGTCGACAATCACAAGATTGAGCACATGTGCATAACAATGAACAAACATCGCTGAGGGTGAAAGCTCTTTTAGCCTCACTTGAAGACCCGTGTGGCTACCCGATACGTTGCTCGCTCCGTCGTAACACTGTCCTCTTAAATTATTGACATCAATGTGGTGCTCCTCGAATGTTTGGCAAACAGTTTTGAACAACGTTTCGCTCGATGTTTCGTCAACTTTCTTCACTGAAAGCAGTCTTTCTTCGACGTTTTCGCCATGCACATAACGGACGGTGATTGACAGCTGCTCTTTATGGCTAGTGTCCGGTGTCTCGTCGACAATTACTGCGAAGAAAACTGCTTCCTTGAGGCGATGAACAATTTCGTCCGAAATCGCTGTGCCAACAACATCGATCATTTCATTTTGGATTTGGTGGCTCAGATATGTGGTATTACCTATTAAAGATGATTTTATATCAAAGTTGATATGCTGCCCTTTGAAGTGAATTCACAGATCGGCCGAATAAAAATGCTTTAAGAAGTGCTCCATATAAATAATCATTGAAGGTCCCCTTGGTATACAAGGTTAGAGTGTCATTATTTGTATACTTTTTGCTTTAACAAAGTGCCTAATTGTTTCATTTTTTTGCAGAAAAACAGAATGTTTGTAATAGTTTAGTGAAGAAACCATAACTATGGATCCTATTGATAGCCTATTCAGGAACCTCGCAAAATCCACTTCACTAACATCGCTCGTAATTATTCAACGGACAGACCAATTTCGACGATAAATTCATGTTAGCCTTACATGCTATCATGTTATCATGTTATTCATGTTATCATGACGGTAAATTCATGTTAGCATTTTCCTACAGAAGGAGTTTCTAAAGAAGGGAATTTCAAAGTAACTTTTTGTCAAATGCCCAGGGGGGTACTCCATAACTTTCAATACGGAGGGGTCCATGCCAATATTTGGGGTCCGAAATTTTACGTTAAACCAATATTTGGGGTCTGTGAATTACAACTTGGACAAAAATTCAACATGTTGAGTCAACAAATCTGAAAAAAGGAAGAATCATGGAACCTCAAAAACATTAGACTCAGTATTTGGGATCCCTAAAACATTAGGCTTAATATTTAGGGGTCAGCAAAGAAAGCATGGACCCCCCCCCCCCCCGTACTGAAAGTTAGGGAGTACCCCCTGGGGTCAAATGCCCCATGTTTCCTGACTTATCCAGTACAAAATGGATGTTTCTAGAGCCTACAGTTTGGTATCCTTAATCGCATTTAATACAGGCTAATTGCTTCACTTGGATTGCGCGAGGCCCTTGCCGAGAAGTAATGCAATAGATTGCACTTCAGACGTAAATGCTAACAATGATGCCAATGATGCAGAGGTGCATAAGGCAAGAGTGAGATGTGGTATGAGTTGAAACAACCTCGTCCCCAGGCCTTATCACATTGGGACGGAGACGAAAAGTCCTAGTATGACAAAAGGCCCTGGGGACGCGGTTGACTTTGAAAGCCTTGAGCCATACCTTTTGCATTTTGTAGGTGGTATTCCATTACGGCATCGTTTTGTGCAAAGTGCTCAATGATTTCCCTAAAAATGCCTTTGTTGCGGGATGTTTGGTCTTCTCTATGACCTCTAAACGGCAAATTGAGTCTTCCAAGAAGTCGGACAACGTCGATGATTCGCCCTATCACAACACGTCTGCGTTTGACCTGAAGGAGGAAGAAGAAGTGTTAAAGATATCAAACTTTCAGGCAACTGAGGCCAGGGGCTGGGGCGGACCTGAAAGTATGTCAAACAGAGCACGGTTCTTTAATAAAAAACGGTTTCTAAGAGATTACCCTCTGATCGCTAACAAAGTTATGAAGCTCCAGAACTGGTAAAAAATCGAGGAAATCCTTATCACCTTTTTTTACTTTATTTTCATGTGTTTCCCATCCTGTAGATCACTTTTAATCGAAGCGCACTTTAGTAAGATCGAACAAATTTCAAAGGCATGAAAAAACTTCGCTTTAAAATATTCACGAAAGTAAAAGAGATGAAATTGGAGATTTAAGACTGCTTTTTTGAAGAAACTTTTAGTGCTGGTGCAAATAACTAGTGTCTTATAAAAGTACACACACATTGCAATTTTGGCAGCCTTGTATCCCCTGGTACCTTACTGCAGCTCCTAAAAGCTGTTTTTACATAAAGACAAATTACAACAGTCTCTACCATCTCATTTCAAACGTATCCCAAAACAGTAAGGACAGTTCATTGAAGGTATGTTAGGCTCATTTCACTGGTGCAACGCATTTACTCTAGGTCATAGTAGAGAAACGAACTACAAAGTTGGCAGTGTTTACCTCATCTTCTCTTGCTGATTCTTGTCTTGCTACCTCTTTATCTAGTTGTTGGTCGATAGGTCTCTTTTGTAGCCAAGTGCGATGCGCCTCGAAAGACATCTTATGGCAGTCACTCATTTGATGCTTTGTAAAAAGCTCCGCTTTCTTACGTATGAAATTCAAGTGAGCCCCCCCCCCCCCCCCACAAACCTCCTCTCGACCATTCGTCTCTTCGGAAACTCACAATCTTTTGGCTGACAGGGTCCTTTTGCTATGACATGTTCTCTTGCGTCCCGACTGACTGGCAACGGCGTCTGAGGATCGTAATCGTATCCACGAAGATCTTCTGGTGGTGGGTCAATGTCCATAGCAATGTCAATAGTCAAATGATTTTTTGCCTTCTTCTCTCGATAAATATTCTGCATACGTCGGTCCACAACGATAAATGACTTACTTCCAAGATTCGACACAGACGCATGGATAGATGGCAAGTGCTTGACACTTCCGTTGCTGAGACCCCGGGGGGGGGTACTTCACTATAAATTCATACGGGGGTGTGCGCCGCAAGGATTTCTGTTACGACCCAATCCCAGAAATTTGGTCCGATATTGATACCCAATCCCAGAAAATATGTCAGATATTGATACCCAATCGAAGAAGTAACAAAAGCAATTCGACGTCAAAAGGATAAGGGATAGAGGGCTGGGAACGGTTATTTTGGTTCCAAGTGGCCATTGGAACGAGGTTCTGATCTGAGGACGTTTTTCAACACAAAAATACTTGAAATCAGTTCACCTGAAACTGACCACGTGTTGCTCGAAAATTTATCCAGTTGTACTTTCATTCAACACCCATTACAGAATTTTGAGTAACCCCCAATCCCAGAAAATTCCGAGTGAAAGTATACCCCAATCACAGAAATTTTCCAGTAAAAGGATACCCCAATCCCAGAATTTTCAGGCCAAAAACTACCCAAAACTGGCGCACATCCCCGTCTTACCCAAAGTGAAGTACCCCCCCCCGGGGCTGAGACCAGGTGTTTTGACATGTTTTGATGGAAATATTTTGTATAGAAAACATGCATCAATATGAAAGTATGTCATTAAAACATCCCATGTTGTTTCATATTGTCAGAGGGGCTGACTGTCCTTGTCTTGAGGGATCGGACAAATGATGACTTGGAAAACGCTTTGACTCTCTCTCATGTTTGCAATTGAAAGCGGTGTTCTTTGATTCAGGAATTCTGAATAGCGATCCGGTGATATAAAAAAGACCGTGCGACAGCCAATTGTCACATGAAATATTTAATGTTTGTGATTTTTTCACATCTGAAAATATGAGCTTACCCCCCCCCCCCCCAATTTTTCTCATCGAATTCGGAAGAATTGCGAGGGCCATCTTTTTCAACATTGGGGGGGCAACCGCCCCCCCTTGCCCCCCTTGCCGGCGCTTCTGGTAAGGCCACGTTTACACTATAGGGTAAGACGGGGTAAAGTGAACTACGGGGTAAAGTGAACTACTCAGAACATTCACGCTTTGCTCCAAACGTAGAAACGCTATGATAAAACATAATTGCAGCGCTAGCTGCATTATATGTGAAAACAATTAGCAACGTGCGATGTCGCTGTCTCTTTCTGTCCAGTAGGGAAAATTGTATTTGCCATGCGCAGAGAGCGCACAGGGGACCAATAAGCATAAACATTGCTTTCACGGACATTCTTCTCGAGCTGAGTTATGCAGCTTGTGGCACTCTGGGGCGTAAACTCCATAACATTGAAGAGTTAATGGATTCATTCAAGTACAAATGCAACATAAAAACAATGAATATTGATAATTGGCCAGGTTACTTTATTCTCAATCGTTACAAAGAGCGATGGACTCGAATTCAAGCTGACACTGATCAACAAGCTTAGGCCCTCTTAAGCCGAAGGCCGCAATTTTGACCTAAAAAGTCCAGTACCGGCCATTACGGATCTCTTACACAGACTTGCTATAAAAAAGCTAAAACCTTTAAACATAATTTGGTTTGGTTCTGGCAATTACAGCATGGCTTAGGCGAGTCAAGAAGATGATCAGTATTTCATGCATCTTTTCACTGTCATTGACTTCGCATCAGTTTTTATTTCTGTAGGGTAAACCGGGGTAATTTGGGACAATTTTGTCATTTTTGAGGCATGACTGCTTCGTTGCATATTTAAATAAGACTAATTCAGCTTTTTATATACATTTGCGTGGTGAATAATTTATATTGAGTAAAAGATTCTCTTAATTCATGTTGTTGCTGATACATTAGCGTGTAAATGATGCTGTCCCAAATTACCCCTAGATGGGGTAATTTGGGACAGCACTGAGTTCCACCTGCAAATGATACATATTCATACCTAATGGCAAATTCGGATAAGAAAATATTGTATCTGCCATAGTTCACTCCAATTTAATCAAAAATGGCCGCTTTCATAAATGTACGGTAAAGTAGCCATAGTCAAATCAATGATTCAAAATATCAAAAAAGTACTCGACATCAATGCAAATGTTGAAAGACTTGCTTAAAAGAATAAATGATTGCAATAAGTGATATAACTATGCAATTTTAAACAATGTCCCAAATTACCCCATGGGTGTCCCAAATTTCCCTTGTCCCAAATTACCCCGGTTTACCCTAGCTATTTCTTACAAATACAAACTTAGACTTTACGTGCACACATGAAGTGCATACTTAGATAAATTGCACACTTGATATTTTGCTCTTGCACATCCAAGATCTCATGGGAAACTGCCATACTCTGCTGTCTGGGACTCAAATACAGCAATCTTTAAACAGTTCAGACCTTTTAAGATCACCTTAGAGATTTGTGTTTCAAACAAACACAAAGTTTTGTGATGAAATGAACAGATCAAAGATTAAAGTGAAGGAGAGATTCCATAGACACGCATTTATTATGTATTATTTTATGCGACTCAACACAAACTTGATATATGGATTCATAAAATTGCCTAAGAAATGTTTAGAGGTGAAAAGGGTGAATTTTATGAATACAAATGAATGACATCTAAAGTAATGATTATCTAAGGGTCTGAAGAATGTACTGAACAGTACTTCAACTCAAAACAGAAAAGAATAGAACAGCATAAAAGATAAAGATGTAGAATCTATTTTCTGCATATCAAATTGTCAAAATAGATACTTGATTCCTTTGTTTTGCAAAAAGCAGTTTGCGTTTGCCAAAGTTTAGCTACAAGGTGAATAAAAAAAAGGCTTACACCTTTGCCGGGGCTGTGGAATAGAAAGTGTGCGGAGGAGATTCAAAACAAAAATGCTAATCTAGATTTTGTTTGGTGCATACACTCATCTTTTATACCCAGAAGTGTTAGGAAATTTGTAACGGAACGAAAATTCCACTTTTCATTGTGGTCCATGCTTTACTTGCCATTAAAAGTTGAATTCGATGAAATAGTATTCAAGACCGCGTTCACATGATGCCGCCACACTTTGAAAACGGTGATAAATGTGACGGATAAGCTTCCTGTTCACACAAAAACGGCACATTTATAGCCGGCACATTTTGAAAACGGTAGATTTTGAAAATTGAAGTCTAACCGGCACATTTAGGAAAAGGCATCGTGTAAACACTTGAAAATGATGAAAATAGAACATTTTTCGACGCTTTTGGAACAAGACTGATCGACAGTTGGGGTGTAGGTACCTTTCTATGGCATTAAAGTCTTGCAAAGAGATTCTTACTGCCAAACTTCCAACCGTTTTCAAACTGTTCCGGCATCGTGTGAACGCTAGCTCAAATTCTGCTACCGTCACATTTTTCACTGTTTTCAAAATGTGCCGCAGTCTAAATTTCAATGGCAGGTAAAGCATGGACCACGATGGAAAGTGGAATTCTCGTTCTAATACAAACCCTGAAGCATTTTCTTTTTTTTTTTAGTTTATAAGATGAGTGATGTTACCAAACAAAATGTTCACATTTAAGGGTGTGTTTGATTGGTACCAATTCTGAAAACGGTAGACTTGGAAGACTCGGAATTTGTGTTTGATTGACTCCCCGATTCCGAAAACGGCAGGTTTGGCAGGCCTACTGAACCAAAATGTGCCTTTGCACAAGATAGGCGCACTAAGACACAGAAATACAAGGGAGCTGTATTCAAACAACTTGAGAGCGGTTGGCCTAGGCAAGCTCAGTTGAAGACGAAACAGAAAAGAAAACAAGACAACAAAACAAGACACAGGGATCAAAACAAGGTAAATAAACAACCAAACAAAACATCCGTGTCCTAACACCCTTGCGGTAATCGGTAATTTTACTCCTTGTTGCCAAGTACCAGACTCGTCTTCGTGTTTTTCAACTGGAAACCTCGTCTTCACCAGGATAAATTTGAAACCTGCTGTTTTGAAGAATTTTGTGTTTGATTGGGAACTGTGTTTCCATCTCTGCGAAGTCTACCGTTTTCAGAATTTGGTAGGTTTGGAATTACCAATCAAACACACCCTAAGTTTTATCATTTTTTTAATATTCCAATAAAATTTTACAAAAACAAACAAGGGTTACAAGACGATGCCACGAGGAGCATGGAAATACATAGCAACCCTGTGACCATAACACTTAACATAGATATTCAAATTGATATTACATTTAAATATTACAAATAACATATTTTAGCAAATAGGAAAACAACAATTACAGATATTTCCGACAAAAAAACCACAATAAATAAATGTACGAAAAGACAAAGTACAAGAGAGAGGAGACAGCAAACTGACGAATTTTTTACAAATAGATATCTTGACTAATAGATTAACATTTCAGTTTTGAACATAGGCTGTGCAATTTTTATTCCACAGCCCAGCAATCGTATAATTTTTCTTTGACTCATCCGGTGAAATCATGAATTTTCAACCGATAGAATCACCAATCATATTGAAGGAAGAAAGTTACATTAAGATGTAGACATCTGTTGAACTGTTCTATAGATAATGCAGTTCTAGTTTTCTTACCTTGATCCTCTTTTTAAGTTTTCAAGGAGTTTTGAAAACGTCAGAAATTTTGAATAAACTTTGTCCTGCATTCATCTTCAGAAGGACGACAATCGTATCATGCAACCCTCTACAGATCTTCCATATGAATTCATATAATTCAATTATAAGAGAAATTAATGCTTTCCATTTGCCTTTCACTCTAGAGGATGAATTTACTTTGAAACTGAAACTTAAGACTACGATCACACGATGCCAGCGCATATCGAAAACGGCGAAAAATGTGACGGTAGCCGGTAGGAAAGTTTGAGCCAGCGTTCATACGATACCGGCACAATTTGAAGACAGTAGGAAATTTGACGGTAAGAATAATACTCGTTGCGAACGAAGGCGTTGCAATTTCTTCTGTTTCTGCTTTCATCATTTCGGAGTGTGCAAACGATAATGTGCTAAAAAAAATTGCCGGTTAGAGTTCCGTTTTCAAAATCTTCCGTTTTCAAATCTGCTGTCAATAAATGTGCCATTTTTCGTGTGAACGGGAGGCCAATCCATCACTTTTTTGTCATCATTACAAAAAATGTGCAGACAACGTATGAATGCAGCTTAGTCAACATGTCGGGAATCTGGGTTGACACTTTGACCGATAGCTTAAAAAGAGGACTGTAACTATAAAACGATAAAAACACGATCCTAAGCGCGAAGGACCTAACGCCAACCCTAAAGTTGATTGAGAAAAGACAAGAAAGATAACTCGAAATTGCTGAACAACAGGCTCAACATAATATCTCAACAAGCTTATTATGACTAATTCTAAATACTCAAATTCTAAATCAATAGCTCAAATGTAATACTTTTGTCAAATAAGTCACACTCCTAGGTTACTTAACGACTCCGTGTCTTAAGGACGTGCCTGGGGGAACGAGTAACTTACCGAGAAAGTTTGAGTAAATCGACTCACAACTTTACGCAACTAGGGAGTTACTTATCGCTTATTTCGTAATAAACGCTAGGTCTGGGAGGTGAAAGATGGGCCTAATTTCACCTGAACCAACAGTGTTGAATACTACTATAGTAACTGTACTATAGTTCAGTAATACAGATCAACAGATCATAAAGAGCAAATTTCTAGCGTCGCTTAGCCTACAAATCCAGATCTCAAATGGATCTCTAATTATCCTAGGCACCTTACGCAGGGATTTTAAAGACTCATACCATACAATCTTTTTCTTTACCGGCTTTGGTCTTTCTTGGCATGTCTTTACTGCTCGCAGTGGCCTCATGAGTAACAATGAGCGATTCCAAGGTTATACTCTATTCTACGGGAATCGCCCCTTGCTTCAAACTAATTATCAATTACGAGTACAACCTACAGGCAACCATTACATTAATTCCCGAATAGCTTGCTACTATGCACAGCTAAAATAAGCAAAGGTGATAACAAGCAAATAGCACTAATGTCCATAGTCGGTTCCTGCAAGTGTCCACTAATCGTAAGTGTGTCTTCTGAAGACTTATAACACAGGATATTACTAGTGTACTACAGATTCAGATTCAGATTATATATTCTAACCTACAATCGTCCCCGATACGCTAAATATTTGTCTCTTCTAAAACCGCATACTTGTTGACGTCCATGAATTTCCACTCTCTCTCTTGCTTCAGTGTGGTCATTCACGTCGAGTTCATGTCCAAAAATGCTAACGTTCTCTCGGTGATTCCCATAATGCTTAGTCATATTTCCAGTAGCAAAGTCTCGATTTATCTTTCGGTCATGGCCTAAACCTGTGGGCCTAAATCAGCACAAACATTTTCTACTCAGTTGCAGGCCTTACTGGGAATGGCGTGCGATCGCTCTCGCACGCCTTGGCGCACACCTTACTTTCCAAGGAGTGCGATAGATCGCACGCCTCATCTTTCCAAATTAGGATTAAAATCTTGTATTTCTCTGTAACAGTAAGACTGAAGAGTTATTTCTTTGACCTACTGTTTGTTCTTGAGAGACCAGAGTTCCTTTCTCGGTAATTCAACTTACTTTCAAATACATTTACATTCTTATAAGGAACTAAGAATTTGGGTCAGCACTGGAAATTATCAGATTTTGAGTACTCAGAGTTTCTTACGAGTTTCTTAAAGGTTCCATAACAATCTTCATGTTCACTAACTGTTCCCTCGTGAACATTTCAAAACAATGCTTTGAAGCCATTCCAATGTTTAAGGACTGCTTTTATCAAATAGTTTCTTAAGTTACATTCTCCGAGTACTAGTTTTAAATGAGGTTTAGCAGGCACTTTCACCAAAGAGGGAAAGCATGATGAATTTTCTGCTTGCTTGGCTCTTCATAAAAAACAGGAAAATACTAGAAGTATTGTCTTGGCTTATTTTAATGGGAAGTTTTACAAAGTTTGGCCTGTTGAAGGACAGGTGTGAAAATTCAGAGATGTTCAAGATGTGGGACAAAAAATCTTGTCAAGATATCGAAAATCCTCTCATCTGGGAGTTTGAGTTAGCCCCATATGCACGAGAAAGTGAGTAAGAATTGTGACAGATCTCTTGATAGAATACTTAGGCCCTCTCCACACATTTTTGCTCCCTTTATCTTCGTTATCCACAATTACAGTTTATTCAAGATTGTGAGCTCAGATGAATCTTTTTTTTGAACAATCAAACTTTCCAAAAACAAAAGCTGGTGAAGTAACACTCCAGTTGACATATTTTCAATGTTGATTTGCAACTGCACTCCATCACACACCTAAAGTGGACTAGGAGTGCGATTTGCCACTCCCCTACCGAAATATTCCCAGTAAGGCCTGCAGTTGTGCGAGGCCAAAATGACAGAAAGAAAAGGCTTGCTTGGCTTGATGTAAATCAATATACCTAGAATTTCAAGTACTTCTAAATTTTGCTATCATTTTCTAAAATCCAAAAAAGTTTACAATTAATTGTATTGTATCATATTGTACCCATACAATCCTTATAATTTATTTCAAATATCGGGATCTTCAAAAACTGTGATATTTCTTCAAAAGGATTTTTCTCAAAAGCATAAATATTCTTTTATTATGTCTAAATTACACATAATACACAGAATAATATCGAAGTTCTTGAAATTGATACTTATGTGCTAGCCAAAGTGTTGCATTCCAGATAAATAGCATCCAGGGGGCCATTTCTGAATAGCATCCAGAAACAGAACTTGATCAGATTTTGGTCAGGGACGTGCCATTGAGACTTCAAAAACATACCCATTCCCTGTACCAATTTTTCGAAACATTTCATTCCAAAATTTTGAAAGTCGGTACCGTTCCTGTTCCTTATATCAAAATTGTGAAAATTCATACCATTCTCATATACCAATATCTGGAAAATAGGTACCCTTCCCGATGGTACGTCCCTGCACTTGAAATATATGTACCGGGCACGTGGGGGGGGGGTACTCACCTAAATTTTGGATAGGGGTGAGCCACCCACAGTTCCAAAATAGCACCATTGGCTAGACCAATTTCTACAGCAAAAGTGCCAAGAGTTGACATTTTCTAGACAAAACTTGCCAAATTTTTGCATTCTCTGGACCAAAATTTGAAAAAAATTTGAGTTTCTTCATAGGAATTACCAAAGTTTGACATTTCTTTGACTGAAATTGCCAAAAAGCATACCCTTGTCCAGACTAAATGGACTAAAATTGGCAAAGTATACCCTTGGCTACACTCAAAAGTTTGAAAAGTATACCCTTGGGGCGGCACATCCCCAGGTACCTTTACTATGGAAGAACCCCCCCCCCCCCCCCCCCGTGGTACTGGGTGAGTAAAATAATAAGTAAGACCTGATATCAGAAACTACCAAAATATTAAATTACCATTGAAAAAATCTGGAAGACTTAATTGCAGCGTTAGCTGCATTATATATCAAAACAATAGCAAGATGCGATATCTTCATCTCTGTCGATTTGAGGAAGCACCAATTCAATTCAAAGGCCACAACGAAATGTCGCAGCGAAAGAACGTAACGTTTACTAACTACCTCGGTTGCAATTTCGGCTTACTTGAATTGGATGATTGGGCGACGATTACAGCACAGATAGCGGCTTCCAGGGATTATCAGAACCGCAAGTACGATATGTAATCAGTCACGGCAGAAGGCAAGGCAGGAAATTGGGACTATTACTAAAATAGGGAATCGGGGAATCGGGGAATCGGGGAATCGGGGAATATGGAAACGGTAGGAGATATCGGTATGCTGTTTGTGGTATCTTCAACAACTACCATATACAAGTCTATTCCCAAAAAATCAAGGGAATCCCCCATGGGATCTAGCCAGAATACTCAGTCAAAAGTGCAGTTTCTGAAAAATTACTAAAATGGGGAATATGGAGACTAAAAGCTTTACAGAGGAAAGAAGCATATCAATCGATAGATCTTGGTCTCCAGGTTTCAAAAATTCAACAATCTAACTCATATGTCAAACATGGATTCCACAATCGGGCAACAAAATCGGGGAATCGGGGAATCGGGGAATATGGAAACTACATAAGCTATGAGAAAATTTTGAACGACAGCATGTAGGTCTCCTTGAAATTAAGTCAATTTCCAAGTTTCGTATTTTTATCTTGGATAGTTTAGCCATGGCAGAGCTCTGAAGTTTGCATTTTTTGTCATTTGGGAACATGAAGCTATTCAATTTATTTCTGCGCGGCACGACTTGGTGTCATGTCTTCGCGCAGCTTAGCTCATGGCGTTTAATCGCATCTCTCGTGAGCTATGTCGAACAATGTTAAGACTGTTGAAAATCTCCATTGTCCATGGCTATTGAAATTAATGTGTTTTATTGTACAGCCATTCCAGCCCTGATGGGGAAGTTGATTAGTCCATTTCAGGGGGGGGGGCTACATCGGACCAACGAAATTTCTATCACGAGGGACCTATGATCTGTTGAAATGAAACAATGTTAAAATCTTCAACGATACAATCATGATTGTTGGTTGCATATCGTCATAATGCCCTTGACTAAACCAGTGCAAATCATTGTTGATATTCTATCTTGATATTATGGATACATGATTGAGATAAACGAGGCCAATTTAAAGGTCTAATATCACCATTTCTGAAAATTTGTAATATGGACATTCTATCATCGCTGAATTCGATACCATCACTCAGATCGTGATATTTTGACAAGAAGTGCCCCTAAAAGCCCCTGAAAGATGGGGTGGTCTGAAAAATTACCGCGCAAAGAAAGAGACTGGGTCGAATGTTTGTGACGTAACAGCAGGAACCACGCAACGCGCAAGTATCCAATGCTTTATTGAGGAATTTTGAAGCGTGTGGATAAACCGTGGGAACAAACGAACTAGATCTTCAAAAATGTCGCAAACTTTGTCTGAATCATCTTGGAAATCAAAAGATGCGTGGTATTCTGCTACAACGTCGAAGAATATGTTGCTGAAGAAAAAGACGAGGCAGCAACAGTGAGCAATGACCGTAGTACGGCAAACTTCACATTGTGTTTAGACCCAGCCTTCCGCATAAAAGATCTATGTCAAAATGAAACTGTTGCCGACGAGGAATGGATAAACAAATGACTAAAGCATACTAAAATGACAAGAAACCCACAACTGATTTTAATATGAAGGCTCTTACCTCACTTTGCAGCGGCAATGCTGAGTTCGCGGCCAAATAATAAGATTCACCACGGGTTCTCCAAGATCAAGCCAAAATTTATGCCTCTACGAAACGGCACAGAGTGGGCACAGAGTTCCTCAACGCTTCCCAACGTTCCGCTTTGCCCTCCTCAAAAGCACTTCTGCAGATGATAAGACATCACTAAACTCAATGTATGAGTTGTAATTCCTATAAAAATTTTCATTGATAAATCGTCAACACTCTTGTCCTTGGGAGCTCTCATGATCGAAAGCCAGATCGCACAAGATCATGACCTGCTGACTGCACGCCCATAATAACCGCAAATTTTAGTGTAAGATATATTAACATTTGACACCATTCGAAAGAAGATTCTTTGAGCTATTCATACATGATTATTGTTTCCTTCAGCTTTCAATGTTACCCCGGAGAATTCTCTCTTCTCTGCGGAACGCCAGATATAGTCTTTAGGGAAACGGTTCTTGTATTGAAGGGAAAGCTTTCACCTGGCCTATGTGATTATCCTGTACCTTTAGCGCGACTTTTAGGCTAGCTTTAAACCCCGATGTCATCTGATGTCAAACTTCTTCTGCATGATAACTCCATCCCGGGAACAGAGGCACACTGCATCGATCTCTTCTTGTATGAAAAAGAAATGCTTCGCGCAATGACGGAGTGCTTCTTCTCGGTTCATTTTGCCTTCTCTCTCTCTCATCCGTCACTGCTTCCTTCATTCCTTCGCTTCAGGCTTGTCATCTCCGAAGAAGCCAGTTTATGGACTGAAATACCCAACTCTTTGTCATAGGTAATTGCTGGAACCATAAACCATACATCTCTCAGGCATGGCTGAAAAAACAGTTTTGCGGGAAGAAACAAGATGCAACCTTGTAGTGTTTTCAATGAAGGCCTGTGCTGTGATTCTTTCATGCGTTCCTGCTGTGACGTTGCAGCGCTCGTTACCAGTCTTCTTTTCTCTGCGCGGTAATTTTGAAAAATTTCCGCAAATTCGCAGCTTTGGGGGGCTTTTAGGGGCACTTGTAGGCAAAATATTGCGATTTGAGTGATGTTATCGAATTCCGCTGTCAGAGGACGTCCATATTACAACTTATCGAAAATGGTGATATTAGACCTTTAAGAGGGCATGTCCTGACCTGAATAGTTGGTCTTCATAAGTAGTCAGCTAGCTGTTGCAAGTTACAAATTGTTTCTGGAGCCAAGTAACCAGATGATGGCTTGCTTTGTCTATGCTTTCACCATTGGCATAACCAAACACGTAGGATTGAAATAAGGCAATGGTAACCAAAATCTCGGATTGAAACCGAGGCTTCCATATTATAGTAAAAGTGTCAAAAGGAATGACTTTTGCTATTTAATTTGAACCTTAAGAACGAAACTTTTTGTCTGCATTTAGCTTGGTGCGTTCTTGGGTTGATTTATGCTGCCACCCCACCAACATCGGTCATTGGTGTTTGATTTATGAATTTAACAGATTTGATGTTAAATGACATTTGGAAGAGTTTTACAACAGATCTTCAAATCCATAATACTTCAGAAATTCTGAAAAACAGAGTGCTTATGAATATTCTTTAGCCGTTAATGGTAATTATTGGTGTAAACAGGTCACAGCAAAGGCAAACACGAAATGATGAGCTATTTGCGATCTTACACAAACGTTGCATGGTCAAAGAGGTGGTTGCATGGTATCTAGCAACCAGTACAAAAATGATTGTATTGTTGAAGATTTTAACATTGTTTCATTTCAACAGATCATAGGTCCCTCGTGATAGAAATTTCGTTGGTCCGATGTAGCCCCCCCCCCCCTGAAATGGACTAATCAACTTCCCCATCAGGGCTGGAATGGCTGTACAATAAAACACATTAATTTCAATAGCCATGGACAATGGAGATTTTCAACAGTCTTAACATTGTTCGACATAGCTCACGAGAGATGCGATTAAACGCCATGAGCTAAGCTGCGCGAAGACATGACACCAAGTCGTGCCGCGCAGAAATAAATTGAATAGCTTCATGTTCCCAAATGACAAAAAATGCAAACTTCAGAGCTCTGCCATGGCTAAACTATCCAAGATAAAAATACGAAACTTGGAAATTGACTTAATTTCAAGGAGACCTACATGCTGTCGTTCAAAATTTTCTCATAGCTTATGTAGTTTCCATATTCCCCGATTCCCCGATTCCCCGATTTTGTTGCCCGATTGTGGAATCCATGTTTGACATATGAGTTAGATTGTTGAATTTTTGAAACCTGGAGACCAAGATCTATCGATTGATATGCTTCTTTCCTCTGTAAAGCTTTTAGTCTCCATATTCCCCATTTTAGTAATTTTTCAGAAACTGCACTTTTGACTGAGTATTCTGGCTAGATCCCATGGGGGATTCCTTTGATTTTTTGGGAATAGACTTGTATATGGTAGTTGTTGAAGATACCACAAACAGCATACCGATATCTCCTACCGTTTCCATATTCCCCGATTCCCCGATTCCCCGATTCCCTGATTCCCCGATTCCCCAATTCCCTATTTTAGTAATAGCCGGAAATTGGCCCTTTCATGGACTAATGAGATTAAAAACAATTGTAAGATGGGGTTAGTGTCAGTTATCAATATCAACATTCTGGACCTTGAGCTTGTGATCCAATTATGAGTTTGTGTACAATTTCCTTTCCATTTTACCATGTTTTCACTGGGAGAGATATCACAGATAATAAAGCTTTTCGAGAGTTTGTATTGTAATCAGAAATTTCATTTTGCATTTTGGGTCTGAGATATTGTTCTTGCAGCTTCAATTTTGCGGTTGCAAACCATCTTTACTTGGCAGAGTTGGGGGGCATTTCACTCATTCAAAAAATGTACGAGGTTTCTTCAGAACAAAGGATGTTTACGGACTTTTGAGGGATTTTGTTGAACACTGAATGAAAAACGCCTTTTACTTCTATTTTCCGTTTCATATGATTGTGTTGTTTCTTCCCATTCCCCAAAACGCTGCACTCACTAACTAATGTTATTGCTAGTAAATATAAAATGATAGACTCATGTTTAGAATTGTCTGAACAAAAAAATCCTATTTTCTCATGTTGTGCCCATTTCTTTCAGTGAGACTTGTTTCATTGATTGTTTCCCCTAAGTCTTTAGACCTTTTTGTGGCTGCCATAACAGCATCCATTATGGCGGGTCTCAGGCCACCCTTTTCAAGGGCGTGAATACCAAATATGGTGCTGCCTCCTCCTGAGCAGACAGCATCTCTCAGGTCTCCAGGGTGTTCCTTTGTTTCTTGAACTGTTCTTGCAGCACCAAGAACGGTTTTTGCAGCCATCTTCAGGGCATCATCTCGATTCATGCCACCTTGAACTGCCCCATTAGCCATAGCTTCAATCACAGTGTAGATATAGGCAGGTCCACCACCGGCGAAACCAGTAATTAAATCAACAAGCTCTTCTTTGACCTCCACGCAATATCCAACAGAAGTCATCAATCTATTTATCAATTCTATGTCTTCCTGACTGCAGTATGTACCAGGTGTATAAGAACTTACGCCTTCTCGAAACTGGACAGGGGTGTTGGTCATCAAACGAGCAATTCTTGTCTTTGGTGGGAGCAAGTATTGCATAGTCCTCAATTTCATGCCAGCAGCAAAGGACAGAAGCAGATGATCTTTAGTCACCTCTGGGGCGATTTCTCTGAGAACTTTCGGCATAATTTGTGGCTTGACAGCAAGGACAACGATCTGATTCCGTTTCAAAAGATCTTTGTTGCAATGTGTTACATTACATCCAAGATGTCTGATCCAATATGTATCTTTTTCTGTCGGGGCACTCGCCCAAACTTGGTTTATTTGTAGAACTCCTGCAGCGATAAAGCCTTTCGTCAGTACTTCAGCTAATTTACCAGCTCCTACGAAACCAATTTTCGGCAGTTTAAAGTAAGAATACATCTTCGATTATCAGGTGCTGTCTCCTTTGGCTCAGCAACTCCTGGTTAGGCCACTTGAATGGGTCTGTATCCTGAAGGCGACGGCAGCTGCCCTGTTGTCATTTGCCACCTGTTGCTCACGTGTACCTTTGTTCACTTAAATGACCATCTCCTCCGCAGCAAAGCACCCTCGCAGAGAGATTCTGTCATTTGCAGAGAGAACAAAGAAAGCAAGATCTTATGGAAATTTTGCTTTCCAGCGATTGGTCGAAAACGAAGCATGGAATTACACACTATTTGATAACAATCCTGGAACCTCATTGGTGAATACTGATGCGGATCGGTTGGTTAATTTTGATAGGTAGATTTGTTCGCCGCAGAGGTACATTTTCGCTACTGGAAACCGCTGGAAACAAATTTTGAAAACTCTGGCACGCACAGACTGGATTGGATGGGAATCGAAGGAATGCTATGAAATAACATTGGTCAATGATGTCTGTGTGATCTCGCTAATTCATGCGTTGCAATGTCATAGGAAAATTTCATACGACTCTTGACGGTTAAATGAGACGATTTCAGAGGAAATAATGCCTCCTTTTTGCAATTTTGCCTGTTTCACTTCCATAATCGAAAAAAGATTCCGTTCCAGTTTTTGCTCCATCTTTTACAGATAATTTCATGTGACAATTTTACTGATCATTGATTGGTGGAAGGTTGGCGCTCTTTTCATTGAGAAGGTATTTCGGCGCGAAAGCTTTCCCTTCATTCACTCCACTACTGCAAAGCTATTTTCAAGCAGCTGAGGAAATCGCGTTCTAAAAGCCTTTGAAGCTTGCCTGAAGACTACCTAAGCAACCAAAATGGCTGGCAACCTTTATGTTATCAAAAGAGGTAAGTAATGGAAATCTAAAGACTCTTCTGCGAGCAGAAAAAGTCGTTATTCCGTCCACAGTGCAACTTAGGCCATCTTTTTCGACCAACCGACAAGAAACTGTTGGATAGGCCATGATTCCATTCCATCGACATGGAATGGCGGTTGTGAACTTTCGTGAACAGGCTTGCTAAGTACAAATGTAATTAGATATTACAGTAATTCTCTAAAAAGCTTTCGAAGCAAGCGAGAGCAAAACAAAATGTAAGCACCAGGCCATTATTCGCAAGTTTTCTGTGCGGAAATTGAAAGAATTTTCATACTTCATCGTCGCAAAACTAAAGAATTTCTGAATTTCTCAATGTCCTTTTCAGGTGGTCAGCGGACAGAAAGTGTCATGTTTGACAAGATCACTTCAAGAGTTAGTAAATTATGCTATGGCCTTGACATGAGCTACGTCGATCCGGTGAGTGGCTGTTTCCCGCCAAAATCTTTCATGCGTCATGTCATAATCTCTTCTTGCTGAAAGGAATTGTTCACTTTCAATCGTTTTCAAGACAATGGTCATTTCTGATTTTTTAATTATGATTTAAAAATCTGGTACAAGGAGCTTTTTATGGTAAATCATGTTGGTAGAGGACAAAAATCTATCAGTTGGGTGTTACACTTTGGACTGCACACAAATCGATTCTTTCATGCATAACGTCCATTGGACGTTTTCAAAATACCCCCACCCCCTCCCCCAAAACGTCCAATTGAAAATCGATGTAATTTTTCCGCGATGTGCTTTCCATGACCATGCTCCAACAAGGACAAGATATGTCACTCACTACTACTGTCAAAGTTCTTGCACAAAGAATATATATATACAGCAAACGAAAGCTGCAGGATAAAGTTTCTTTGCAGAAAATTCTCAGGAAAAATGTTGATAAAACAAAAATTTTGAAAACGTCCAGTCCTTTTTCCCCCTCCCCCCAAACGTCCATTGGACGTTTTGCGTGAAAGAATCAATTTGTATGCGGCCCTTTAGCTTGACATGAGTTAAATATCCTTACAATAATAAATTACACTACTGCACCACGTAGCACCACAGTATTTGAAGGTGTTGTGGCGCAGTTGTGTAATCCTCTGACTCTGCAGCCAGAAGAGTCAGGTGGAGTGGGTTTCAATGCAAGGTAGGGCCCCACCACTTGAGGATCATAACAAGGTGTCACAGACTCAGACTGCCTTCACACGATGCCGGCACAATTTGAAAACGGTGAAAAATGTGACGGATAGGCCTCCTTTTCACACGAAAATGGCACATTTTTTGCCGGCAGATTTTGAAAACGGTAGAATTTGACAATGGATTCGTTAAAATGGCATCGTGTGGACGCTAGCTCAAATTTTCCATTTTTCACCGTTTTCAAAATGTGCCGGCATCGTGTGAACGCAGTCTCAAGTAGCACTTAGCTACTTCTGCAATTCTATCCCAGTGCTTGGTACTAAAAACTGCAAACCTTCATTAAAATCAGTACGGTCAAAAGGTGTTTACACACCAAACTGAAAGTTTGAATAGCTCATGCAATAAAATCTTGCCGGTGCAGGAAATGTCCACAGTTTTCAAATTTCTGGCTATCCGTACTATCCGTCCCGGTCACATTTTTTCCACCATTTAAAATGTGCTTATGTGAATGCAGTCTAAGACTATGAGATCCAGATTGGAAAGTTTGCCTTGCGCGGCCTATTTCTCTGCCGCACACTTTAAATTTCAGCCGTGGTTCCAGCCACGAAATTTTTGTAAAACAACAAAAGGAAACAATAGAACTATTGTTTTGCGACACTAATACAGCCGCGCAAGCAATTTTGACGTAGGAGATATGACTAAATTCAAATTTGACTCCTAGGTTGCAATCACCCTGAAAGTCATAGCTGGGATATACCCAGGAGTGACAACAGTAGAACTTGACACACTAGCTGCTGAGACAGCAGCTGCAATGACCACAAAGCATCCCGATTATGCTGTATTAGCTGCAAGGATAGCACTGTCAAATTTGCACAAGGAGACACAGAAGGCGTTCAGTGGTATGTGCAGCAAGGATTAATTTTTTAGAACAAAGTATTATTCAGCTTGCAGATATCACCCAGGGTGCATTTCATGCACTTATGCTCAAAGATCTTGGCGTAGATGTGACGCTTTTGTCAGTGTAGCAGCGTCATTTTGTCAATAAAGTTGGTTCTTGGCGTGTTGGTGTTTGAAAATCTGCCTATCTTAGCGTGAATGTGAAGTTGTCCTTGATCTTATAACAGTTTCTTTTGATAATATATATATACATGCATTTCTTTTATAAGAAACAAAGAATTTGGGCCAGTACTGAAAGTTTCCTAAAATCATCAGATTTTGAGTACTAAGATTTTTAGTAGCTTCTCTCTCCCTGAAAATACCTAGCCTGTGAAAGCTTAGGGCTTCGAGTACCTTTGGCGTAGGTTTTAAGTGGAATGCACCCTGGGATATCACAAAGTGATTTGATTTCTGAAGATTATTTCACACCTTCAGTGTTGGGAACCATGATTTACTGATCTCTCTGTTTAATTTGATTTGATTTGACCAATGAGGTGTGACATCTATTCTCTTTGCACAGGAAATTACTTTCTGATGTCAGAGATCTAAATCTTTTGTTTTACCGAATCCACTCTTCCCAGTATCTCGATACTACCGGGTGAGTCAATGAAAATGTCCGGCGTTTGAAAAAAGAAGGGGGGGGGGAGGCAGGCCTTTTCTTGAAGAAAGTTGCACGAGAGTGCCAGAACGCTCGCATAATTTCGTTTGCGCGAGCGATCGCTCAGGTAAAGATTCACAAGCACTGTTTATTCCTTGGAAAAGATGAGAATGAGGATGATTCCTTGTCTTCTTGAAAGACTTAAAATTTCCTCCGAAAATTGGTTCCCTTCTTTTAGTATTTTAGGCCCCGTTCACGATGTTGAAGTTCTCTAAGTTATATTTCCGTTGCTCTTAGAACCAATGTTTGATTAAATCATCTCCCCTACCGATCCCAGTAAGATACTTTCCAGCTTTAACTCTGAGCTTATAATGTAGTTATTCTAATATCAGGTTTCTATCGCATGGTTATACTACTGTATTTCGTTTTCCCGAAAAAGATGTTTTCTTGAAGTATGATCATTTCCACCTGAGGTCAAATCCATTAATGCCGTTTTTCACAACTTAACAGAAGATTTGTTCATTGATCAAGGAGAATCTTATCCTATTGCAATTCACAAGAAATTGTTGAGAGCGATTTCCCCTAAAATTGGCAATTTTGCGAGAGCGATAAAGAGCTCGCGTGATCATGTTTGCGCGAGTGCTGACGCGATCGCGAGCGATCGCTCGCGTAAAACGAAAAGGCCTGGGGGGAGGGCTTATTCACAAAATCAAGTGACAAGGATATATTTGGTAGCCTTTCAGTTCTTTTATCCCATATTTTGCGGAATCAAGGTAAGTAAAATTTTACGGCTGAAATACGTAAATTTGACACAGTTTTTATTCCAAAACATGCCAAAATTCACATGCAAGGTTGTGTAGCTAAATAAATGGAAAATATTTGGTAAATTCTAGAAGTTTGTATAGGGGGGAGGGGCTTATACAAATGCTCCCTGAATATTAAAGCAATGATATTGAAAACTGTCTTGTTTTTGTTGGAATTAGTGCACTCTTGTTATACATCTTCTGGAACATTCCAGACATTTTGAGTATAATTACAAGAAGTATTCCAGGACACTAAAGAAAGACATTTGTTTTAATCACTAGGAAATAGAACGTTCCATGGAACAATCAAGAGCTTTCCTTGACGATGTTTACATCATTCTGAATAGAATCCTTCCAGTACATTCTATTAGAACTTTCCCGAATGTTTTTGAAACCATATACAAACTCCATGTTGTAAATACTTTTAACCGATTTGTAGTTGGAAAGCAATAACGAAAAGTCAGAAGTATAATTCTACTTTCTTGACATTACTCTGCTGATTTTCAACAGTTTTGTCCCTGATACCGTAAAAGATCTATTAAGCCCCCAGGGGGCTTATTTAATTTTGGACCTTCCAGAGGGGGCTTATTAGAGAGGGGGTCTTATTCACAAAATCAAATGACAAGGATATATTTGGTAGCTTTTCAGTTCTTTTATCCATTATTTTGCGGAATCAAGGTACAATTTTACGGCTGAGATATGTAAATCGGACACAGTTTTTATTCCAAAACATGCCAAAATTAACATGCAAGGTTGCGTAGCTGAATAAATGGAAAATATTTGGTAAATTCTAGAATTTTGTATAAGGTGAGGTGAGATGCTTAAAAGAGAGGGGGGCTCATTTCAAATTTTGACTCAGAGGGGAGGGGCTTAATAGAGCTTAATAGAGCTGTAACAGCATGTCAAATTAGGTTCAATAATTTACCCGGCTTTAATCGGTCATTCCTCTCTGTCAAAGTAGGAGACTTTCTGCAGAAAGCCCCTTTCGGAAACCTGCAAAAACGAGTGAAAACACCAAGCAACTTTGTTCTCACTTCTAGCAATAATGACTCTTGGATGTGTTCATGTCTCTCTATTAATGTTGGTAAAATAAATTTCTGTTTTGATCAGATTCAATAAGCTAGAATATTTGTGAACTAGGTTAAGAATTCATTAATGTCAAATAAATTTTTATCTATCTCATTTCTAGATGTTATTAAATCTCTGTATGAATACATAAATCCTGAAACAAACACAGCTTGTCCAATGATCTCAAAAGAAGTCTATGAAATTGTTCAGAGGAATTCAGAGGTGTGCTTTTTCAACAATTTGTATCCCATGAGAGACGACTTGACCAGAATTTGGCGAAGAATGTACCATCCAATCTTTAAAAACACTCCTGTTCCTTATACCTACTTTTCAAATTGCATACCCATACTATCAATAAATGCTTATTGATTTTTCTGAAATGTTTGCCCCTAACCTTTTATTAGTTTTTCAAAAATGGCCTATTGATTGGTGCATTTTAACAAAATTACAGAACTTTATACCATTCTTTTAAGATTGGTGAAATTGATGCCCTTCCAATGGCAGATCCTCTCATAATACATAATTCCCATGGGTTTGTATCGGGTACATCCTTCAGTTTCATCAATTGAAACTTTTGCAGGAAGAAGTTTTGCATTTTGTGTTTTTGGCTAACATTTGCGAATGTTTATTCTGCAAAAGTTTCGAAAAATTGTAAAATTTGCACAAGTTTATTCCCACAAAGTTTTCTGACAAAAACAATGAAATGGTTAATTGATATTTATTTTGTTGTCTCCATATGCCTTTAAAAAAATGAGGAAATTCAATATGACCTTGTTTTTGAACTATATTCTTAGCTACTGGCAAGGGTTGGTATATAAGATTCTGAAGAAGAGTTATGGAACTTTCAAGACTTTAACATAATTTGATAAGAAGTCTAATTTTTGAAAGTTTATTGTTGAGAAATTTATCATTTTGGCTGATTTGCAACAGTTACATAAGTTGATACATGTTGGATGGAAAAGTTTCTTCCCCTAAAGTGCACATACCACTTTCTCCCTTTTCATTTTCAGTTTAGAACAATGAATTAATTGTTAGTAAATTCAAATGGTGTATATGGAAGCTATCTTATCATTCATCTGGCATTAGAATTTGCCTTGTAAATCTATTGTTCTACCCTGCAATACGCAAAGTGTGGTTATTTGTCTTTATCTGATATGCTCCTGATGTAAATCCCTTCAAATTTTTCACAAGTAACTGAGCGAACTTTCATTGTTTTGTGAGGATTGCATGGCCAATTAATGCTTGCTAACACTATTTTGAATTGTTCTCTCCAGAAACTCAACTCAGCCATTGTTTATGACAGAGATTTCCAATATCAGTATTTTGGTTTCAAGGTAAGCATTGTTCCTGTTTCAAGGTTCAGAAGATTTGTAGCAGAACATGTAGAAGCTTCTTAACATGATGATTGTTTGAGTTTGGAAGATATGTTTTAAAGAACTGGATTCTTATTCAGTTGATTCTAAAATTTACACTGTTTTATACAGTATTGTTGAATAGACTAGTAAGAAGTACATTTTTTAATAACCTGTAATCTAAGGGTTTGGAAGAACAGTTTTTTAAGGTCGAACCTAGATGTGAAAATGTTGTTTTAGTAAATTGATTTATCTTTTAAACCAGGGATTCGACAAATACAGGCAAATGTATGGGAATGAAAATTACATATGCATTTCGGGTGCATAATTTGCTTGCCAGTGACATTTAAATTCTATTGCTAAAACAGATGATTGTATTGAATTTGAATTTCAATGGATTGTAGTTATAGTTCAACATATGATCTTTTCATTCATCAAGACGCCGTAACTTATCTGAACAGAAATCAGTTTTTTCAACTTGATAATGTAAACTCTGAGGTGGAATTTTTACCACAGATTGCCTTTTAAGGCTGGGTTCACAGGATACCGTGTTCATTATGCATTGAATGCAGTCAGCCAATCAGATATGAAAAGTTGCTCTGCTCACATGATATTTGATTGGTTTCGTGCTTTATACGGCCTGCTCACATGGAGGTGTTTTGCTCTGCAATACAAAGCCTAAGCAATTGTTCTTTTGTGTTGCAGTAATATCTTTGTTGTTACTATTCTTTGCCATATTGTTGATGACAAAAGCTCCAAGACAACAAAAGCCTTCCGGGGCCATTGTGTCTGAAACAAGGTGCTTATCTTTGATCAAGCTTGCGGAGTGAAAAGCGCATTGGATTGAATCACTTTCATGCATTCCCACAAGGGCAGTTACTGATTGGATATATCTTCATACAACCTTTAGAGCGGAGTGATTTTGCTCAACAAAAGAGATATATATATTGCGTAACGGATTGGTTTGTTGCCATGTGACAGAACGCCACCTAGCATAAAAAGTAATCTGATACATAGTTATCCTGGTGTCGTTTGAACCCAGCCTAAGGGATTGCATTTATTGATCAGTTATTTGTCAGCCAAATTCTACCAAAAGTAAATTTGATCTGGTACTTACATATATTTGGATGCTGCAAGTTTGGAAATCTGCTAAATTTAGGAAGTGAATTTGGTTGTTCAGCTAGGATTCAGGATTGTAGCCAAATACCTGCTATGAAGATCAGACTTTTCTGGATATTTGATCCCAACATTCAGCAAATCACATTTATTGCATCTCAGCAAAATATTTCATCATCTGGGTGCTGGTATTTCGTACTTACTAAAACGAGGAACGAGCCAAAACCACCCACAACCAGCCACAACCACCCAAAACCAGCCAAAACCACCCAAAACCACCCACAACCACCCCAGCCAAAACCATCGCAACCAGCCTAAACCACCCACAACGACCCAAAACCAGCTAAAAACCAGCCACAACCAGCCTAAACCACCCACAATGACCCAAAACCAATTGCAACGACCCACAAAGACCCACAACCACATCATAATGACCCAAAACCATCCAAAATACTAAATATATCCGAAAGGGGGGTATCAGGGATTTTTCCTGAAAATCAATAACCTTGTAAATAGTTGATGGGATTGAATTCATTTCGTCTGACACTGTTCACAACTAATTTGTGGACTCGGTACAATTCTCTCTCGTGGAAAATCCAGAGAACGTAGAATATTAAAACGCCTTTTCCTTTCTCTCAGTTTTTCCAGTTTTTTCTGTGAGGGGCTTGTAGCAACTCTAACAATTCCGCAGATCAGACTTAAGATAATAGAAGAATAATACAGCGCACTATGCGTACGTTCTATTCGCAGCGTACTATTTCATTAGACAATTTATAAGAAATTAAACTCATAGATCACCGAAAAATTAAGAAACTGTAAGATACCGCCAGCGAAATGTTTTTTACTGTGTCTCAAGCTTTTTTACACCATTTTGCTTGTTGTTATGCCACGTTAGTATGAATGGAGGAATGTACAACTAACAGCGCAGTTAGTATCACTAAACTGGCTCTAATGATGCACGGAGACACAGACAACATGAATTATAGAAATCTATCAATCTCCTATCAATAAACTGTTGATTTTAAGAAACTATCATGTTTACGTAAAAATCTCTGCATATTTATCCGTTTAGTGGACAGTCCTGTTCTAATAAGCAGGAAAATTGTTCTTTTGAAAAATTAGGTGCATTGATGCAATGCTACCAACTCAGAGAGCAATGGAGCATTCAATTTGAAGCTATTTTTACGTGGGAAAGAACCCTATTTCCATACGTTTCTCAACCCAGGAGCTGTTGATTGAATTTTATTGCTTTTTAGCTCCCAAACAACTGATCTGATGCCAAATTTTAAAACTTTGGATGCTTTTGGGTCTGATACTAAATGTTAACAATTTTGATGGTTTTGGGTCTGAAGTTTGGGAAAATTTTGGCTGGTTGTGGGTGGTTGTGGATGGGAAATTGTGGGTGGTTGTGGCTGGTTTTGGGTGGTTTTGGCTGGTTGTGGGTGGTTTTGGCTCGTTCCTCGTTTTAGTATGTACGGCTGGTATTTAAGTAGTTTTATCTGCTATTTTTTCACTAAAGGCAGCTACATGCTGTTGTAGAGATTTCCTCATGCTATAATTCAACTGATCGATTTGGACGTCCCTTACATCTAAGAGTTCTTTTTAGGTTGTCTAAGACCTTGTTATATTTTTAGCTTCTTTCTTACCACCCATTGGTATGTCTTTATCAAATACATTGTTATCATCTACCACATCTTTTCAGACTTTGGAAAGATCTTACCTTCTAAAGATAAATGGAAAGGTTGCGGAAAGGCCACAGCACATGTTAATGCGAGTAGCAGTGGGTATACACAAAGAGGACATTGATGCTGCTATAGAAACTTATAACCTTATGTCAGAGAGATGGTTCACACATGCGTCACCCACATTGTTCAATTCTGGAACTCCAAGACCACAGCTTTCAAGCTGTTTCTTGTTAGCAATGAAATCAGACAGTATTGAAGGGATTTTTGACACGGTGAAGAATTGTGCTGTCATTTCAAAATGGGCTGGTGGAATTGGTCTTCATATTCATTGCATCAGAGCTTTTGGAAGCTATATATCTGGGGTGAGTCAATTTAATCTCAGAAAGTATTTGTAGATGATCAAGTGTTGGTTATTTCTAACGAAGAATTTTCAGAACTTGCTTTCATTTAGCATGTAAAGTTCATCTCTGAAAATCTGAATGACAAAACAGTTTGCTTAGATTGGGTATAAACTTTGAATTTTCACAAGCGACTAAGTATATGTAAACCACACAGTAAATCTCTGAAACTTGTCTTGCGTACAAGTTATCTTTGGTTGTTGAGAGTGAAGACCTTTTTGACACGGCTTGCCTGAAATATTTTATGAAGTATTATACCACTTTTTGTTGATTGTAGACCAACGGTAAATCAAATGGTATTGTGCCAATGTTGAGAGTTTTTAACAACTGTGCAAGATATGTTGATCAAGGTGGAAACAAAAGACCTGGAGCATTTGCTATTTATTTAGAACCCTGGCATGCAGATATCTTTGAGTTCTTAGATTTGAAGAAAAACACTGGGAAAGAAGAAAATAGGGCTCGTGATCTCTTTTATGCTTTATGGATAGCAGATCTCTTCATGAAGAGAGTTGAGCAGAATGCAGATTGGTCACTGATGTGCCCTCATGAATGTCCTGGACTTTCAGATTGTTGGGGAGACGAATTTGAAGCATTGTACACCAAGTAAGTTAATGGTTGCAATCATGCCTGGTAGGCTAAGAGTGAACTTCACATTTTTCATGGCAAGCTTTAAGGAAGCTTTGAGGGATTTCCAATTTTCTTGCCTTCAAAGACAGAGCAGAAACTGCGTAAGATGATGTCATCAACCAGTCAGAGATAAAGAAGTGTTTGAATAGATATTGCTTTTTGAAATGGCAAATCAACAGTTTAAGGCTCTAGGAAGAAAATATCAAGTGATGCCTAATTTTGGGATCTGTTGCAGGGAGCTAGGAAGGTTCAAAGTTTTGAGTTTTTGTGCATGTGTGCGCAGTTTCTGCTCGGTCGCCTTTATAGACTTGTAAGAGTTAATTATGCATGATTATGATTTATAAGTTTCAATTTGTCTTGATGATCTTTCTTTGCATAAATGGTGGTAGAAATGAAGAAGCCATTCCGCACTGAGTGGCTTGATAACAGAAAGCTTCAATGGAATCTGGATGAATGTCATGGATTCTGTTGAAGAGTCATGTGAAGGATCCAAAACTTTTGGCAGGACTTTTCAAAGTACTTAAATTTCGGATAGAAAAGTTTTGCAAGTCTAAAGCTTTGTATGGCCCAATTTCTTGTAATGTGCATGTTATACTGTGTTCCCTTGATGCCAGAACATTTTCATAATGTTGAAAAATATGATTAGATTCATGAAAATGGTACATTTTGTGCAAGCAATTTTGAAAATGATAGGATTTGAAAACAGAACTCTAACTTCCACAGTTTGAGAATGACATCATCTTAACACTCTAAAACGATGAAACAGGACATCTTTCAACACTTTCAAAATGAAGTTTATCTTACAGTGGAGGTACATTTCTTTGGCATCAAATCTTGGGGAGACTGTAATAAGTTTGTCTCCAATCAAATTTCCCACTGTTTTGCATTGTGCCAGTATTGTGTGCACATCATCTAAATTTCTTCAGGGTATCTAATGTCCAAAATATTGTAGGTATGAGAATGAAGGGAAATACAAGAGGCAAGTGAAAGCACAGAAGCTTTGGTTTGCTATCTTGGAATCACAGACAGAGACAGGAACACCATACATGTTATATAAAGATTCTTGCAACAGGAAAAGCAATCAGCAGGTATATAAAGTTTTCTCGTTTATTTTGAGAGGAGAGTGCATGGGATAATGCATTGAATTTTAGAACAGGAAGATGCCAGAAAAGCATACAATCTTGGCCAGAGACAAATCAAGAAATTGTACCACTGTGGCTTTTTTTACATGCCTCCCACTTTTCTTGTTTCAAGATTCCTTGAATCAAACGCTATTCGACCTTGTCAACATTGAATTAGGGGGAAGGGGGACCAGAAGACCCTAGCATACATTGTTTTCTTTCGCTAAGAGAACAGCAAAACTGAAATTTGCCTATACCCGTAGCTGTGAGCAGAGTTGTAGGCTGAAACAAAAAGTTAAAGTTTTGCTTCAGGAAAAAGAGAATCTTTGGCCAATACAAAAATCCATTTTGATAGCAATTTTTTGTTCTTTGTTGTTATCTAAAGTTATTTACATATTGTATATATTGTGAGCAAGACAGTGTTTTATTTCTGTACCTTACAAAAACATAAAAGTTTTCAGAGAGGATGTCTAGATCTGATATGCTTTTAGCACATATAACTATTCTCTTAATAATCAAACAAATCTTTCTCTCTTTACAGAATTTAGGGACCATAAAGTGCAGTAACCTTTGCACAGAAATTCTAGAATACACTGCAAGCGATGAGGTATGTAGTATTGCATAATTCAAATGAGAATTAAATGTTTATTTGTGAGTAGTTGGTAACAAGACTCTACCTTGACTGACCAGTTAAACCAGTTTCATAATCACTGCTATATAAACAGCTGTGTGTTTTGATTAATTAGCTGAGGATGGCATGAGTTTGAGTGCCGAAACGTTCTGAAATCATTTGATGATGTCTTAATTTATTTAATAATGTCTTAACTACTGATTGTCGCTATGTTTTAACTACTGGATTGTTGATTTTCTACTTGGATTCGTCCTTACTAATGTTACTTGTATACGTTGTGTTTTCTGTCATGTCATCCTGAGAGTTACATAGAGTGAATAGAATGAAACTGCTTGTCGTGACACTTGCAATAAACTTTATATTCTGGCTGTGATTCCCTAAACATATTCTAAGAAGACTCTATCAATAATACCACTTGGTTGTAATGCTTGGGAGAATTGATTGCTTATGAGTATGAAGGTATTCAAACTTTGTTGTTTTGCACTGCACCATGTGACCTATCCTTTGAAGCATAAAACAACTGCCTTTCTCACAAGACCATCTCATTTTTCATTTATCTTTATGAATAATAAACAAAACAAACATGTGATGCAATGAACCATAAAGCCGTTGGTTTGTGGCTGTTGGTTTGAGGCTGCTGTATCTAAACTCAGAGCGACATGTCAGCTTAAACTCTGAGCCAGGCCTAATAAAACCAATGTTCATGACATGCTTTCAACCCATCGCTTTTTCATCAACTAGGTTGCAGTTTGTAATCTTGCTTCAATTGCTCTGAATATGTTTGTCAAAATTGAGAATAACAATGGCACAAAAGGAAAACGATGGTTCAATTTCAAGAAATTAAAGGAAGTTACGAAGGTATGTTGATTTATTCTTAGATATGGATATACAGGCCTTTTCGTTTGACGCGTGCGATCGCACTCGCACACGCTGGCACACGCGCAGATTCATGTACGAGTGCGTTTTGTCGCACGCGCAAAACGATCTTTTAGTGGGGTCATCAGGCAAGAATAGAACGTGAGCTGGCCACTTCGATATTGTCGTTGAAGTGGAGATAAACATGAATTTTGTTTCAACAAAGCCAAGTCATGAGAGGACGACGTTTCAAGCACGGGGGAGGGGGGTTCTTCCATAGTAAAGGTACCTGGGGATGTGCCGCCCGCGAGGGTATACTTTTTCGGACTTCTAGTCTAGCCAAGGGTGTACTTTTTGGCAATTTTAGTCGAGTTAGGTCTAGGCAAGGGTATGCTTTTTGGGAATTTTGGTCAAAGAGATGTCAAAATTTGGTAATTTTTGTAAAAAAAACCCAACTTCTTAAAAATTTTGGTCTAGAAAATGCGAAAATTTGGCAAGTTTTGCCTAGAAAATGCCAATTCAGAGCACTTCTGAAGGAAAAATTAGTCTAGCCAAGGGTATCATTTTCACAAAAATTGGTCTAGCCAACAGTTACATTTTCAAACTGTGGGCGGCACCCCCTACCCGAAATTTAGCCGAGAACCCCCCCCCCCCCGTGGTTTCAAGGAACAATCCAGATGACCTTGCCGTTAAGTTACCACTTGAAATCATCATAAGCCGTGGTTACTAATGAATGAGAAGAAACCAGACCACTTCAATAAGCAAAGACTGCTACAACATTATTAATTGCATGTGGAATTGTGACAACAAATGTCCGCGTTTTATCGCAAACTAATAAGTTTGTCCATATCTAGGGCGGAAAGTTTCTTAAAGTTTAAGTACGGAAGTTTCGAATTCTCATTTTTCTTGTTGTTGAAATCTCTTGAGCTTCTACATATACTTCATTGCCAGTTGTACGAAACCATGCCTTTTCTAGACATCAATCGAGAAAATTTGAGTAACGAAGTGCAACTAATATGTGGCAGCTTTATCGAGACTACGTGTTCTTTAGGAATGATTGCCCCTGCAGATTTCTAACGTGCAGAAGCAAAGATTATAGTGAGGATTTGGTGTAAATGCTTGTCGTAAAAAACTAGATTTGGGTGAAGGGGCAAGAAAGTAAGGGCCAAGCTACAAATTGATTAGCAAATTAATTTTCGGCAGGTTTCGCTACTGTCAGATGGAAACTCTTCGTCTCAAATTTTCGTTGTTACTGTAGAAAGCATAAATTGTCATTCATATGCTTATAGTTGGCTGGGACTGATTATACCGAGATTGTATGAAAGAGAAACCGAGCTGTTTCATTTCAGACGAAAGGGGCCTAAATTTACTTCATCGAAAACTCTCTTTGACAGAGTCAATCTCAGGGATGGAGGCTATCTCAAGAATGCTCCTTTAATCCAGGAATGACCCTGATGATGTGATAGTTAATTCCCAATTGACCTTCACACTCAAACTAGATGTCGGAAATGTAGGTGACCTAACTTCTTGAACTTTCCAGAAATTAAAGCAAAACAGTCTCATTGAACAATTCTTAGAAAACAAAAAAGCATCTTCGAGAAGCAAAGAAAGTCTCAGAAACCAAGTCAGATCATATTTGAAATCACAGAACTTTCGCAACAAATTTCATTCTCCTTTGCCGTGCATGAAGCTGGTTACAAGATAGCCCAATTGAAATCGAATGATATAAGGGCGAAAGGTGACCTTACTTACCCAAGTTTTTTGGGTTTCATGGAATTCATACTTGAGCAGAATTAAAAAATCTTTATACTGACGTGTTCAATTCATGGTTGAAAAGGCCTAAATTATGATTCTATATATACGTTGAAACATAGTTGAAACGGAACAACCGTGACAATTTTCACATTTTTCCAGCTTGTGCGATCGCACGCGCAAAGTGATCTACGAGTGCAAAATGCCACACGCGTACCATATTTCTCACGAAAAGGCCTGGATATAATATATCTGGCATGTTCAATGCTGTTTTTGAAATTGTTATTATTCTTTGTACTTGTACATAAAACTAAGTTTACCAAGGTAGAAAGTGAGAAGTAATAACAGGATATAGGAGTTTTTTGTGGAATCCCCTTTTGCATTATTGATGGATTGACGCCAGAGCATATTTAGGTATGGTTTGCTACTTCTGACCTAACAAACGGGACCAAAAAGGGCAGCTCAACCAATTTGCTTGTGAGTATTTCTAAGCTCCATGATTCACTGGCAAATTGATGAAAGGACTACAGTTTCAAGACTAAACATGAGTGATAATGCAGACAATGGCGTAGCCGACAGTGGTTATCTTTAAGGCGTACCACTAAGGGCCCCCACTGATTAGGGGCCCTGTATAAGCTCCTAACGGCCAAATTATGTCATAGACATTATACAAGGGTTCCCAGTCCACCTTCATCACTAAGGGCCCTGCACTCTTCGGCTACACCACTGAATGCAGACCGTCCTTTTCAAAGGATGTTGCCAGTCTAACTAACTGTTTTGCTCAATTTGTAGGCTTGAATCTCACCTTTGACTCTCATGTGACTTTTTATAGGTTGTCACCAGGAATTTAAACAGAGTCATTGACGAAAACTACTACCCAATCCCGGAGGTAATTTGTTAGATTAGACATCTTTTCAAGCTGTGTTTGTTACATAAGTGTGCGGTGAAAAGGTATCACAATCGTATAGAATATTGACATAACTTGAATCTCAATTGAAGAACAAGAAATGCTTGTCTGCCAGTTCCCGCTGTTTCATTGGCAGCCTGCTGTTTCATTGGAAGCAGGGAAATTGTTCTGTAATTCCTTTCCCACAGTCTTTATGCCGCAAATGTTCATTGTAATTGATTTAGGTTGTAGTTAGCGTATAGTGATTAGTTTACAAGTATTCTTTGTTTTCTTTTTGTGCATTGTCCTAGTAGTGTTCACTGTTTTTTGTTATATGTAAGAACATGGGATAGCCATGCCATTTTGCTCCTCACGTTATTGTCCCTGTAGTGTTGTGCAGTTGTATAGTTTTAATATGTAGAGTAGGTAAACATGTATTGTAAGAATTTTAGATGGATGATTAAAGGAAATTGGCACCTTGCTACTTGCCTTCATTTACAACATATTGACTGTGTTAGAGATGGAGTGAGCATAGTTGACTATAGTTGTGTGCCACATATGCCACAATTTAAATACATAAGGACATCTTTTTTATGAAAATTTTTAAAAAGAACTCTTTAAGTATCTTATAAATAATTTTATATATAGCTCTTTTAGCTGTGACATCCAGGACGAAAAGCATGTAATGCGTTTAAACTGATTGTGGACAGTTTGAAGCTCATGGGCACTTTCTCCAACATAGTGGGCTGATTTACCCTATTTAAAATCCGAATCATAAATCCCAAATTGTTCATAGAATTAGCTTACTATCCACTCTAGCTGTAGCGTTTGTGCAGGCTATACCAGAGAAAAACGTTTAGTCTGTGTAACGCCACTCACTTTTGTCTGGTGCGTGCTTCATCATTTATTTGATAATAAAGAAAAAGTATTGTCATAACAGCCAATAGCATCTCTTTCCTGCGAAACGATGAAGCAGTCAGATTAGAGACTGGCTATCTTGTGATTAATCTCATGTTTCGCTTTGTTCTGTAAGAGAATTACGTTAGCAACACAATACTCTGGAATTTTAAGTACCCTACGATAGACAATGCATACAAGCTGAGCAGAGCGGGCCATGGAAACTGTTATTGAAATGAAATGCTGATTTATATAATACGCAATATTGGGTGGTGTTGTGCACAGCTCTTTCCTTGGGTATTGTCTGCATGCAGGCTACTCTGGCTACCACTTCTGTCAGAATCTTCTTTTTGGAAGGAAGACAGTACTTGTTAGTTGCAGATGTAGATATATGTTGGTTCCTTTCGTTATCAATTGGAATGGACCTTAGAGCTATTCCATAATGAGCCTGGATAAAGTAATATTTACATACAAAGGTATGCAAGAGGTTCAATTGAGTGGCTTCTATCATTAATGTGCGAACATGAAAACTCTTTCAAATGTGTAAAAAATATTGGTCAATTCAGATTCTTTTTGAAATAGCTGAATGTTTTTGATTGCCTTGCCATCAAGGGAGCAACCCAAAGTAAAGTATGCAGACATTGAAAGCATAATCATTAACGTTTTGAAGAACCTCAGCCAGCAGGTAGCTGATTTTGATAGCTATACCCAGAGAGTACAACTAAAGAAGTATGCTAGGCAAACGATTTTATTTACATTTTACTTGCCACTTTTCACCTACTGTGTCTATTTAATTTGTGTTGATATTATTAATGAGGGGTGGAGGATTTGAGAACTGGACGAAGTTGTGGGTGAGCGACTAAGTATGCATTTTCTCTGGTGGATGTATCGTAACTTTACTTTACTTTTGCATCTTTCAGGCAAGAAATTCAAACATGAGACACAGACCTGTCGGAATTGGAGTCCAGGTAAGATTCTGTATATGTATGTTGTGTCACTGGACGATGTTGGCTGAGTTTTGATATACTGTGGGTATCTTTTCAAATTTAGATGTAAATCACCCTCCATGTTGATCATTCATTGCACTGATATTCAGCATTGGTGTTATTCACATGAAGAAAGCACTTTGGCTAAGAAAGTCACTTTTAAATTAAGTAAGCCTTTCGTTGTGCAATGTGTTCACTGGCTGTTTTTCTTGGAATGAAATGAGAAACTGGCGTAGTTTGTGGAAACCTTATTAGAAGCCATCAGAATTTACTTTATAGCCACGAAGAATGATCAAAGATCTCACAGGCTTTATGTTTATAAAAATATATGTGTTTTTGTCAAATAAGTTGTGTTTGAAAACTCATTTTGAAATTGACAGTTAAACTATCGTGGTTTTTTCATGCTTCTCCGCTAAATATATAGTAATGCCAATAAATCTATGCCTCTTGACATATACAGTAAAAACCCGCACATAAGAACCTTCATTTATTAAGAACCTACAGCCTGAAATGGTATATTTTGTACCCGATAAATAAGAACCATTTCAGCTTGATATTTTAACCAGGTTCTTAATAAAGGGTATAAAATTTCATTCCTTTATTCATTGGGAAATAAATTCAGCTAGGACGAGAAGAGTTTCGATGACTGAATGGACTCATGGCAGGACTTTAAGGAAGACAAGGAATTCTTCACCAAGCTCTTAGAAAAAACTGGTTGTCTGATGACTGTGGATGGGTCAGGAGATGGGAAAATTCAAGACTGAAGGACTATGTTTTTTAAAGTAGAGCTTTGCGTTGCTAGCCATGTTGCCATCATGTTCACCTTCAACTATCCTTTATTTTCTGGCATTTGTTTTGAACCTTATGTTAAGAACCTACACCCTGATTACGGGATGTATCTCATAGCATAAGAACCTAAACAGTCTGAGTTCAAAATGTTAGGTTCTTATGTGCGGGTTTTTACTGTACACATCTTTTTCTTCACAGGGATTTGCTGACTGTTTAATCATGATGAGATATACATTTGAAAGCCCGGAGGCAGCACTTCTCAATAAGCAAATTTTTGAAACCATTTACTACTCAGCTTTGGAGGCAAGTTTATTCTGGCAATATCTTTGATGCTATAAAACTCTTTACAGTATATTTATATACAGGGTGTCTCAAAAAAATTGTTCGACGTCTGATTAGATATGGAAAATTAAGGACAACATAAACAGGCTCATGGAAAGATAACCCTGTTCCTGAGATTATGAAATAATTTTAGAGACTAAAATCGTGCAAATCGGTTGAAAATTCACTGAGATACGAGCTCTCGAAGATAAAAAATGTGCGATAGCTGAAACCAGTGACTCCCCAGATTACCTGTATTGCAAAAAGCTCGATGACGGAGGTAAGAGAAGCTTATCTAATCTTATACCTCTCGTTGATATCAGAGCAAACCAAATAGGACTTCTAAAGTAAATTATTTCTTGCAATCATCCTCAAAATTTCCTTAACGTTGCGTAAGTCCAAAACAGTGGTTCAAAACATAATCAGCGAGAGACTGAATCTGTTTCCTCAAAGCATCCATATGCTTGACAGTTAGGTTATCGAAAACCTGTTTGAATCCCACTTGGTTCGCCCTGGAACAATTGAGAAATAACGGAAACGACGGTCCATGGGACTTTTACCAAAAATGCCATTTCGAGGCCTCTGGTTTCAGCTTTCACACAAACTTGAACTTCAAAAGCTTGTATCCCCATGAATTTTTAGCGGATTTTTTCTTGTGTCAAAAATTAATTTAAAATCTCATGAATAGGATTACTTGACCAAGGGTCCATTCAGCGTATCGTTATTTTTAGTATTAAATCAAACGTCAAACAATTTTTTGAGATCAATCGATCAATCGTACATCGGAGAATCAGCCAGAAGTTTAAAAGAAAGGATCAATGAACATGTGGAAAAATACGAAAAGAAAGATAAAAACTCGGTTCTGTTCAAGCATATGGAAGAAAAACATGGCGGAAGACGACAACGGATAACAGTAGAGCGATTAGCGACTTGCCTAGGAGATCCAATGCTTAGGCAAGTCTCAGAGGCAGTTTATATTCAAGAACTATTGCCTACGCTGAATTTGAAAGAAGAATGGGGAAATTCAAATATACCAAGAAAGAGACAGAACAACAACAACAGGTTCCTCGAAGATTGTGACGTTCAAAGTGTTCTGAATGCCACTGATTGACCATCGAACAATCAGAGAACGAAAACTAAGTTCGAATATAACTGATGTTTAGTTGCTGATGAGGCCTCAGAAGTGAGGCGAAAGCTTTGACAATTAAAATAAAGTACGTGCGAGTGCTTAAAAATATATGGCAAACAAACAAAAACATACAATACTCGGGATCAAATTAAAGCTTTAGCAGGTTCTGCTAAAGGAAGAAGTGCAATTTTTTGAGACACCCTGTATATATCAGTGATTCCTTGAATAAGATACCCATCCATATAAAGCATCTCGCGTCTTTGAGCCCAACTATCGACACATGCAAACTCGATCTTTTTACTAGGCACAGATCATAGTGACGTACTGAAACGTTAGACTCGTGAAAGGATGTTTCTGGATTTTATTGGGCCTGCTATAAGTTTTATGGATGAGTCGAAAAAACATGCTTCGAAGGCTACTGCTCATTAACTACAAAAACAATAATAGTTTGCGATATCTGATTGAATAGCCACCATGTTCAGTTATGTTTGGAACTATTTCTGGCTGAAATCGGTCGCTATGTTCAAATTTTGCAAGGGATTTTTCGAGAAAGTCCCTTTGAGAAGCCTAAAAACCTGCAAAAAGATTACGTGGAAATTTCTGCATTAGTTCTCCCGGTAATGACTTTGAAAGATTCAGCACGTCCTACTCTCCTTGTATGAAGAATCGATTCAAGGAGTTCTATTTTGCAGCCTTTTGGAAAGGGCTTCTGCAGAAGATATCCCATATCAACGGGGAAGGAATTACAGATTAAAGCCGGATGAATTATAGACTTGCCCCAAGTCGGTTTCTTCCGTCCGCGACTGACCGTCCCACTTGCGATAGTTCCTGGCTCTGCCATTCCAACATTCCGTACGAGAAAGAGAGAGGACGGAATGTTGGAATGACGGATCAAGATTCCAGAGACAACTAAAAAGATAAAAGTCCGACAAACTGAAGGAACAGACTTGGGCAAGTCCAGATAACTGATGGGGTCTAATTCAACAGATTAGCGATATCATCTTCAATATATATCACTGCTTGGATATTCGTGGAACAGTATTTTCTCAAGGGCCAGGGTTTTTACTCGCCCGGTAATTTTGCCGGTAATTCAGATATTTATTATCATATTTTATACATTCATATTTAATTCTTTTAAGGAGGGTTGCCCTTCAACAAGTTGATTTTCAAGCGGCCCTCCGATAAACTCATTAGTCACAATATAAGATGCAAATGAAAGAGCTATTAATCAAATCAAACTATAAAACCTTATTTACAATATTTAAAACTTATGTACAAAGGTATTCAAAATTTACAATAAAGAAAAAATGAAAGGAAAAATGTTCCGTTTCTGAATAGTTTTCTTGAAACCATACAGAGAGGTTGCTTGCTTTGACTCGGCTGACAGGCTATTCTATAGTCTAGCACCTCTATAAGAGAAACATTTCTGGCGATTTGTTGACTTTTTCATTGATAACCTCAAGTCGGTCCCTGTATTGCGCAGACCATCGATATGAGACTAAAAACTTCGACATTCTTTAAAAGATCTTGACCTACATTTCTTTTTTGATCATCACAGGCATCAGCAGAGCTGGCAGGTAAACATGGCCCATATGAATCATACGAAGGATCGCCTGCAAGCAAGGGAATATTGCAATATGACATGTGGAATGTAACACCAACCGATATGCTTGCTAAACCAGGAGAAGTGACACCAACGAATCTTGACTGGCCTGCACTTAAAGAATTGATTGCCAGGTACGTAACCTTAATAGATAATATGTCTCAGGAAATTGGTTCGTGGCAGTGCGCTGTGCACCAGCTTTTTGCCCTCTATGTGGAATTTTTCCTTGAACGAGTAAGATTTCAAATTTTTAACAAAAGGATTCCTCGAACATTGGATTTGTTTGCTAAAAATAAAAAAAACATGTTTTATATGTGCATTGGGAAAAGCATCCTTACTCCTTGTTTCCTTAAAGAAATTTTTTACACATCTCGAGATCACGTAACTCCTTAATTTCTCTCGCAAGTTATATATAAATATAATTGCAACTGATAAATAAGGAAATATTCTTGAAGAAACCATTCTCTAATTTTCAAAAGATGAATCGTTCTACAAGAATTTCTTCTAAATCTTTTGCCTGCAATTTGTTCTTGAAAATTGTATTCTTGTTGACATTTGCGCTAGTAAAAAACTAGGAGTGTGATATTTCGCTTCAAACTTTTTACAAATCATATCAATTTTTGTTTTCAGAAATGGATTGCGAAACAGTTTGTTATTAGCTCCAATGCCAACTGCATCAACAGCCCAAATATTAGGAAACAATGAATCATTTGAGCCATACACAAGCAATATTTACAGTAGAAGAGTTCTTTCTGGTGAATTTCAGGTGCTTATATAATACTTTATACTGTTCTGTTATGCTTCTTGTGCAAATGGTACGTGTCAAATAGTTATATGACTATTCAGCCAATTATGTAAGTGTTGCGGCAGAGTTTAACAACTTTGAACATAGCTTGAGTAATGAAGTTTTGGTGGGAGGAAAAGATACTTTCATCGTTTGTGGTACGATTGCATCAGCTAATCGACGCATTTGGCAGAAATTAGTACAAACCATTCGCGTCAAATAAAACAGGGGAAGAAAGTATTTTTTAATTTCCTGAGACTTGCCGAAAATCATTAATATGAGGTCTCTTATTCATTGTCTTTTTGTATGATCCATGACGATTTTTCATGAGTCAAAAATCATAATTGTTCTATAGATATTTAATCTAACATTGAGTGAACAAGTTGTATTGAATTTGGGCAAAAATTTCTGCCAAAATACGTGTTTCTGAAATCTGAGCTTCCATGTCTATTTCATTGTAGGTGGTAAACAAGCATTTACTTCGTGATCTGACTGAACTTAACATCTGGAATGACAGCATGAGAAATCAACTGATCGCCCACAATGGATCTGTACAGGTGTGCTCTTTCTTCAGACTTATATCTCAATGAATTGTGGTAACATTTTCAGGCGTTGATGGCATGACATTCCCCAGGTCATGCTCTCTTCCTCCTTATGGATGAAATATCATTGATGTTAGAAACTACCATGTGTCCCACTAAAATATACTCTTGTTTAAAGAATCGCCAAATTCTGTTATCATACCATAATAATCGTGTATATATCGTAAAATTTCTTTTTTAATCGCTTGTGTCGATGATCCAATATATTCAAAGAAGATGAAATGTCAATGAAAATGTTTGTCTTCATTACTTGAAGAGAATGAAATAAAGCATTGGAAAACCTCATTCTGAGCAATACTCTGTAAGCAACCTCGATAATCTTCCTTATAGCAACGAGATTGAGATTTTTCATTATTCTTCAAGTCCGCAATAATACATAGTTTGCATTTCTCTTTGACATCCTTGACCAATCTTGAAGCTTGATAATCAAGAAGAAATTTTTTTCTCTGGTAATCATAAGTGCTTTTTACAGTATGCCGCAAAACCAAGCAACCCCAAAAAGATCTAAGTTTACTAATTTGAAACAAATCACAAGATCAGCTATGCCTGGAAATATAATTTGGCCGTTGATCTACTTTCGAGAGAAATAAATTTGAAGATCGGCTGCTTTACGATAAATTTTGGTGATTGTCAAACTATTTGGGACGCCTGGTATTATATCCGGGTCAAAAAGACTTAATGGAAGCTGACTAGGGAATGATAGAAGAGAAGTCCTTATGTTTGCGTCCCATATTGACTTTCAAAGTTTCTAATTTTTCTAATACATTTATACAAAGATATCTAAGATAGCATCCTAGAAAAACAACCTCATTCCGCAGCAAGGAACTAGTTTTCTGATAATTAAAGCTTGTCATTTTCAAGAATTCTCGCTACCTTGGAAAAAGGATCGTCCTATGCCTTAAATTGATCCAAAAATGGCTCTCTGTTTTAACAGTCATCTTTATCTTCCATATTACAGCAATGTTCTAAAGACAAACACAAATTTAATGCTAACTGTCTTCTTTCTAGCTAATTGATGGAATCCCAGACCACATCAAAGCTTTATACAAGACAGCATGGGAAATATCGCAAAAGACTTTAATAAACCTTTCAGCAGATCGTGGAGCATTTATCGACCAGAGTCAATCATTCAATGTATTTATTGGTGAACCAAACTTTGGAAAACTCACTAGCATGCACTTCTATGGATGGAAAAAGGTACGTCTACACATTTAACAATAGATATTTGACAGCATATTTTTGAAACAAAGGATTAATTGAACTGCTGTACTCTTATGAAAAGTGTATCGAACTTTCTCCTCTTTTTTCCTGTTTCTCGATAAACCTTTAGGCAATGCAGTGAGCCGCTTTTGCGTACTGCCTTGTGACATAAACATGCAACCCGATCGAAGCTGACTTGTTGATTAGGATGCGTCCCTAAGTGACAATCTTGCCTCGAGATTGTGCTGGCCTTCTTACCAGGCAGCTTTATACCGGGTGAGCCAGAAAAAAGTTCCCACTTTTAAAAATTCATAGCATGAAGGGTAGTTCACAGATCTGAAAGATTCACATCCTAGTTAAAAGCCGAAAGATGGAAGAATTTTGGTGATTTTTCTCGCTGTCTTACCAGCATTAGAAGTATCGGTAAATTTGAGTTTATGAAAATTTCATGGTTGCAAAATGACTGAAAAAGGGCCAAAAACATTGATCAAACTGTAAGGACTCTCCTTACACGGAATGATACGAAATTGGCGTTTCACCTCTCTCAAGAGTCATACGACATCAGTTTTCAAACTAATACTAAAGATTTTCAGTCCCATGGCAATAATTGGGCAGTGGATGTCTCTCACCTATGAACAATTGCATTTTCTTTATTGATCTTTGCAAGGACATTGCATTTTCTTATGATTTGATCAATGTTTTAGGCATTTTTTCAATCATTTTGTAACCATGAGATTTTCATAAAGGTGGATTTACCTATATTTCTGGTGCTCGTGAGACAGCGAGGAAAATCACATAAATTCTTCATCTTTCATCTTTCAACTATAATTTGAATCATTCAAATATACAAAGTATCCCTGGTGCTATGAATTTTCAAAAGTGGGAACTTTTTTCTGGCTCACCCGTTATAGTAAGGTCGAGCATTAAGCCAGTTTGGGCCTAATTTATGACAGTTTTTCAAAGAATAACGGGAGTCAAGAGCATGAATAGTCAAAGTTCCGTCGGAAGTTTCTTTGCCGAAAGGTAAGCTTCTTTTGAAAGCGTAGGCCCCAGATTTGTCCTGACAAATCATCTTCTTTTGTCTAGCCTAACTCTGACTTTGTGCTGACCTTTCTGCCGTGAAGAACCATTATGATCAATCACGTTCTCCGCCAGTCGGTTCCGCCATTTCACGATGCATCAAGTTGCGCCAATCAGGCTGACTTCGTGCTAAAACCGGTGTATTCTTCTCAGGCATTTTCTCAGAAACGATTATCCTTAACGCAGAAAACAAATTGATTTTTAGTGTAAATTGGTTTGCAAGCAATCTTTATTACCTGACTGACTGATTCAAAAAGGAGGCAATACAGAATCCCGCCACTCCTTATTGGTTGATCGCATATTTTCCGCGGGTTCCCCGTAGCCTTGTATAATACGATACAAGGACCCGTTTTGGTCGCCACAGCAACTGCTTTAGGCCTGTGACATTTACAGTAAACTCAAACGATATGACTGTAACAAAATGTGTTTGATTAAATGATGCGAGTCAAGATTAGAAGCTGTCAGGTAATAAAACTCATACTAACCGATTTTGTCGTTGTACAGGAAAACATAAAACCCTCGGTCTTACTGCACGGACCTCACAAGCTCTGTCTGTACTTTTAACCCTATTACTGTAGGGTCAATCGGTCGCTCACATTCCTATAAGGGGGGGGGGATTTTTACCCACAGTGAATAATGCCTCTAATTCAATAAATGTTTGGATAATTGCAAAGTTATTGATGAAATACGTCACATGTAGTTAAAATATTAGTACTATGTGGACTTTATCTTATTTTTAACCACATTTTTCGCATGTTTTCAATGACGTCATGATTCAGTCACACGTGACAAAAATGGACTTAACTCCCGTAAATACAGCTGCTGAGGCAAAATTTTAGCTTATCTTAGTCCTCTTTCTATTAGCTTTCGAATGCTATACCACGCAGCGGAATCAAACAAAAATTTATTTTTCTAAAAATTGAGTCACATGAGTGATGACGTCATATTTATGTCACTTGTCAAAAAAATTTTTTCTTCAAACCATAATAATGAAGACCGATAAATTGTAGTCACATATCTATGAGGATTTATCAATAAAAATTGTCTTGTATATCAAAACTTTAAAAGTTTTGAGGGTGGGGAAAAATCCCCCCCCCCCCCCTACGGGAATAGGGTTAAGACCTCGGGCTTTGTATTTTCTTATGCAACACAAACTGGTTAGTATGCGCATATCAATTTGTTCATTATCTTTTGCACCTTAATTCTTGCCTGTTAACTGGTGACAGCGCTATGTTCCCGTGTATGAACATTTGTCCCTTTACTCGTAGGGGCTGAAGACTGGAATGTACTATTTGAGAACAAAACCCGCTGCAAGTGCAATTCAATTTACAGTTGACAAAACTGCATTGAAGGAGACTGAGAAGACAGAAGGAGGGAATAATACAAATATGGATGCAATGGTGTGCTCACTGGAGAATCCTGATAGTTGTACAATGTGTGGATCATAAACGGAATAGTTTATATTATGAGACAGTTAAAAACTCATGAACTGTGATTTAGGCGGGTCATGATTTATGTAAAAACCAGAAAAATTGCGCACACTGTTATTCGGGACTCTGTACGGGCCTCGTTTGTAAAACACGAACTGTCAAGCTGATGCAAATGCGGCTGAATCAATGATAGTGCATGAGAGCAAGTAACTTGACAGAAAATCCACTTTGCTCCTGTACAGCATGGGTCTTAGCAGGACAGCTATAACGGATGCGCCACAATGAAGTTCCCTTTCTGACAGATGACCGCAAACTGTTTGACAAAAGCTAAAGTATTTTTTCCGTAAACGGTTTCGACACTTCAGGGTTAGAGCACAGGTCCTATAGACATATTTCTATGTTTCAGTAGGTCATTTTGCCAGTTTTGAAACGCAAAGAAATCGAAATTCTTCTTTGTTATTTAAAGTTCATTTTGGCTCAACCGGTAAGGTTTAGACTAGACTTGATTTTGTTGATATTATAGGTAACATTAAGAGATGGATAGCATTCAACTTCGGAAGTGGCTTGATAATTAATCAATAGCTTGGTTGCGCTCAGCTTGTCCAGGAATTTGCCCCAGCCCCACCATTTAAAGATTCTCAGTCAACATTGATCCTTTGCGCTTGTTTATAATTTAATGCCATGAAGGCCTAGTTTACCTCGAAGTTCTACGTGACATGTTTTGCCGCTCTACAGCAAAGGATCATTGTTACGCAGGAGCCCCAAGCCGCATACAGTTTTTCTATAATGGCAGTAGATTTCTGTTCGAGTATGACAGAGCTGAAAAGGGTTGTTTAAATATGAAGAACACTGTAGAAAACTGTGAAATGACAGATTATGCGTATGTAGTTCGTATGTAAGAATGTACGATTGGTAACTTACTGTTGTTTGGTACTGATTCAACCTTTCATTGTATATTTTTTTACTTATAGAAAACATTCAAGCCTTGATGCGCAACGTCCTTATCTATGGAATTCCACCTCTTTCGTAGTTGGTGTCAGGAAAATGTACGAAGTACCTTTATGTACCAAGGTCAGTACAATGGACCGTCGGATGTAGAAAACCACAGCTTCCATGTTTGGATTCTCCGAGAATGTCCTTTTTAGTTGGCCTAACTTGGCTTTTAAACATAGCTGTTGTATATTCTAGCCAACTTTTGAAGAAATTGATGATAATAATAATGATAATAATAATAATAATAGTGATAAATAATGATAATAATAAAAAGGAATAAGACTGTTCTTGAACGTTACGTTTCGATTTAAAATCTTCATCAAACTAAAACTTTACCGGGCAGTCGAGATCTTGTACATATCAGGTTGTTTACATGAAAATGCCATATTTACAATTAAAAACAATAATTAGATGCCTCTTTACGAATTCTGTCTGTCACTCGTAAGTTTGAGAATAATAATGATAATGATATTAATAATAATGATGAAATAATAATAATGATAATGATATGACTCCGAAGAAGATTTTTAATCGAAACGTTAGTTTTTAAAAACAGTCTTATTTTTATATTTCATTTTCTGTTTTAACTGAAAGATGGTTTAGTTTTCATAATAATAATGATAATGATAATAATAGTAATAGTAATAATAATAAAGCCACACTAATTCCTACCAGTACCAAAGAGGGTCGTATAAGGGTTCTAGGGAACAGTGGAACATGCCAAAGAACGAAAGGGGGAACAGGGAACAAACAAAAATCTGTAAAGGGAAGAAGGGAACAATTAGTTTGCTTTCAGGGAACCGGGAACACTGTAAAAGATTAAGCTTTTACATAGGAAAGACAGATTAAATGTTGATTTTTGCAAAATTTGTTAACTGGTACAACAAAATTCTGCGCATTGTATTTATGACATCAGCTCTCGTGTTTCCAGAAGTACCGTAAAAGCTCTATTAAGCCCCCCCTCTCTATTAAGCCTCCCCTCTCTAATAAGCCCCTCCCCTCTGAGTCAGAATTTGAAACAAGCCCCCCTCTCAATTAAGCCCCCCCCCCACTTATTCAAAATTCTATAATTTACTAAATATTTTCCATTTATTTAGCTGCACTCACAACCTTGCATGTTAATTTTAGTATGGTTTGGGATAAAGACTTTGTCGATTTTATGTATTTGAGCCGTGAAATTGTTTGTTGATTCTGCAAATTATAGGATAAAAGAACTGAAAAGCTACCAAATTTATCCTTGTCACTTGATTTTGTGAATTAGCCCCCTCTCTAATAAGCCCCCTCTCTATTAAGCCCCCCCTCTGGCAGGTCCGAAATTAAATAAGCCCCCCGAGGGCTTAATAGAACTTTTACGATGATAAACTGAAAAGTGGAAAAACTATGTTTTACAAAAGAGTTGCACGATTTTTGTATGGCATAATTTTTCCAGGGAGCATTTCAAGATTTTGCTAGGGAACACGGGAACAAAAGATATTTTTATGAGGGAACAGGGGAACAAGGAACCCCCCTATACGACCCTCACTAAGAAGCTAAAGTATCAGTAGCAGGGACCAGTACCCAGTACCAGCCATACCCCCTGCACCATCCTGTAGTATTTCGATAGGTGGTGCACGGAGTAACGAAATAAGATACCATCCTTTCTTTGGCAGCATTGAGAGAACGCCTCAAGGGTGAACTCGGCTATTAGTTCATCGACCGATACTCGTCAGCTCAGCTTCCATTTCACTTGCTTTTATAATTTAGTATCTTTATTGAATCGAAATTGATTAAATCAAATTTGGTTTGACATTTCGCTTCAGCTGTTTTTAATTAACTCCTAAACTGTTCCAATAAGTAAAGTGAAATGAAATATATGTACTTGACTTGGAGCACGTCCTTTTCTCGATGCTTGCAGAAAATGGGAATGCAGTTTTCGTGTGGATTTTGTAACAGAAATAAACATTTGAATTTCTATGAAGCCATTCAAGAGTTAATAAGTGATAAAACGAGATTTCAATAGAACCGCAAAGAGCTTCTTTCCAACATCACTTAATAATAATGATGATAACAATAATGATAATGATAATAATAATAATAATAATAATAATAATAATAATAATAATATGTAAACTAAAACCTCATTCAAATTAACAGAAAAAAAAGATAAAAACACACACTGTTAAGATTTGATGTTTCGATTAAAAATCTTCATCAGCCTATAATAATAATAATAATAATAATAATAATAATAATAATAATAATAATAAGGTTAAAGTTGGTGTTGAAATCAAAATTGAATGGTAAGAATAAGATATTAGCAATTAACACATGGGCTGTATCAGTTTTGAGATATGGGGCAGGGATCTTGAAATGGACAACAAATGAACTAAAGAGCATGGATAGGAAATCGAGGAAGATTATGACAATGCACGGTGCATTTCATCCTAAGAGCGATGTAGACAGGTTATATGTGACCAGAGAGAAAGGAGGGCGTGGACTGATTAGCTGCGAGGGTTGTGTTCGAAGTGAGGAGAACAATTTGGGATGGTATGTCCGGAATTCCGTGGAATCATTGATTCGAGGTGTTAGGTTTGCTAAAGTGGTGGACACTAATGATGTTGTAAGTAAGGATGAATTCAAAAGGGGATGGATAAATGAAAAAGAACAAAGATGGAAGGAAAAAAGAATGTACGGGCAGTTTGTTAGAGAGATGCCGCAATCAACAGATGAAAACAAGACATGGGAATGGCTGAGAAAAGCTGATCTTAAGATACATACAGAGTCACTTTTGTGTGCAGCGCAAGAACAGGCTATCCGAACAAATTATGTTAAACACCATATTGACAAATCAGCAGAGTCACCACTTTGTAGGATGTGTGAAGAGAAGGGCGAAACTGTACATCACATTGTCAGTGAGTGCAAGAAGATGGCACAGAAAGAATACAAACGAAGGCACGACAACGTTGCGAGGATTGTGCATTGGCATTTATGCAAGAAATACAATATTGAAAGGACGGAAAAATGGTATGAGCATTCTCCTGAGGGTGTAGTGGAAAATGCCGAGGTAAAGCTACTTTGGGATGTGAATATTCAGTGTGATCATTTAATTGAAGCTAGAAGACCGGACCTAGTTGTTGTGATTAAAGGTGAGAGAAAATGCATCATCATTGACATTGCGGTGCCAGGTGATAGTAGGACTAATGACAAAGAAAAAGAGAAAGTGGAGAAATATCAAGATTTGAAAAGAGAAATTAAGAGGATTTGGAACATGAGAAATGTGATAGTTGTACCTGTGATTATTGGTGCACTCGGAAGTATAACGAAGAAACTGGATGAATGGTTAGAAAAACTGGATATCACAGTGAATACAGCACTCTTACAGAAGACGACATTATTAGGAACAGCCAGGATATTAAGAAAAGTACTTGAGTACTAAAGGACAATGACCCCAAGGGACCCTTGGTCAAGGGTATTGACCCGCTTCCTTGGGATGTAAATTCGGTTATTAGAACTGCCAGTGCTTAAAGCAGGAGCATAAGATAATAATAATAATAATAATAATAATAATAATAATAATAATAATAATAATAATAATAATAATGCAGTTTTATTTACAGTTGGCTAGAAGAAACGTTTAAATGCTAATAAAGGCCAACTCTACCCTATTTACAATGATCGATGTTCTATCCTATTTAAAATTTAAAGACTTCGTCGGTCCATGACCAAGTAAATAGATTTCCGAAAATTGGGCAGCCACAGATGCATACCAAGATACATGGCGCTTGACGGAGCATACTGGGTGAGCCCGAAAAAAGTTCCAGCTTTTAAGATTTCATAGCACCAAGAGTACTGCACGGATTTGAATGACTGAAATTCTACCGGGTGAGCCAGAAAAAAGTTCCCTTTTTAAAAAATTCATAGCACGAAAAGTACTTCACAGATTTAAATGATTCTAATTCCAATTAAAAGCCGAAAGATTGAAGTATTTTTGTGATTTTGCTCGCTGTCTTATCAGCACTAGAAGTATCGGTAAATTTAACATCATGAAAATTCCATGGTTGCGAAATGACTGAAAAAAGGACTAAAACATTGATCAATTTGTAAGGATTCTCCTTACAGAGAACAATACGCAACTGATTAAATCTTAGTACATTTGTATGTATTGCTGAATCCTGCAAGTATTACTGAACCATTCTCCGTCATCTGTTTTTCAATTCAATTCAATTCAATTGAACGCGTTTAGTATTTAATGACCAAGAAATTTTCTCCGTTAGTACTTGAGTTGTCTTTGAAAGCTAAGATACTTTTCCTCAAAAGGATGTGACTTTATTTGAATCATTTTACCAAATGGGCTGAAAGAAACGAAAACAATTTCTGATACTTGCTGCCAAAAAAATTGATTGACGTTTAGACAGTTTAGATGATGCCGAACGCTTCATACAAATATTATCAGAAGTGTGGCCGTGTAGTGTGCCAGCAGAAATTGACACAAGTTCGGCAGGCCAGTGACAAAGGGATAATCCGTCATTGCGGAGTATTGTTGGCAAAATGTTTCTTCTTTGAAAGGATTAAAGTTTCTCTTTTATGAATAAAAGCATTGAGAAGTGAACTCCCAAGGAGGGGGTCAAACCACGACGATGAAAAACTACTTTGTAACACATCTCTTGACGTTGCCGTTCATATTTCACTTGGTCAAGGTCGAAAAAAGAATGTTACCAATTCTATTGCTGAATACTTCCGTTTTCATCAACATACGACCCATACGACCTTCATCTGTGATCTTCTGCAAACTGGCCTTGATGTCCAGAATCCTGTCACAGCATATGGTCACAGCAAAGAGAAGAAGTTGTTAACTTTATGCCAAGAAGTTACTGGATCAACTTTTAGGTATGTTTCACCATGGTTTCACTGCTCTCTTAGGAAAGCAAAGCTGCGTCGATCAAACTTTGATCGGCCTTACTGCTGTTGTCTACAATTTTTGTTACTGCAGCTACGTGATTACCGTCTACCATTTCATAAAAAGTTCACTTTTAACCAATCTATTAAATTTTAGTAAAAGTTGCAAAGTTTCAGTTCTTTGCCTTTCAAACTGACAAGTGACGACACACAACCCGTGCTAGTCCCGTGTTTGGTGCTGTTCTACGACCTTGGCATTAGAGTACCGAATTTTAGAATCTCTAGAACAATAATTCCTTGCATTAGTTATGTGAACAATGTCCAAGCATGGCTGGCACTGCAGTGAACCCAGGGGGGACTGGGAACTCCCTATTAGTAAGTGACGGGGGGGGCGGGATCAAACATTTTTTGGGTTTGTAAAACGTTGTCTAGTATACCTTTGGTTACGTTGTTTCGTGCACAATCGGTATATTCTTGGGGTTGCTAATGAGAAAATTTGACAAGGTGAGCGCTGGGCTGAGTTTTTCACCAAGATATTGCAGGGCAGATGCCGAAAAAGCTATAATATATTTAGTTTTCATTTACCGTGAAGCTATGAGTATATTTTGGGGTCAAAAGTGTCCTAAATTTAGTATATTTTTGGGTTTTTCGAAAATATACTGTGTCTGACCCCGCCGTCATGTACTAAGAGAAGTCCCCCCTGGGGTATGGAAGCAAAGCGATTGAAAAAGTGCTAATGATTGACCTTCTGCTCTGCGGCAGAGTAACTTTTGTCTTTCATCATTTATTTGTCGTGAAGCTCGTTCCAGACCCCGTTGCTGAATGCAAATTCATTACTGTAACAGTAGTTATGTCCGCTTGGCCGCTGATTGTTTTTTGAAATCACGTACCGGACACCACCTAATTCTAAATCTCGCAAAAACAAATGTAGGTGGTACTGTTTTATTCTAATGAGAAATTTTTCGATATTGTTCCTTGCAGATAAGATCTGTCAAGCATTGTACGCAGAAATTGAAAACGCAGGAGACCGCCCCTGATGTCAAATGTTCGAATTTTGTAAACAAACTTATGGCATTAAAGCCTGTTGTTTATAAGACAGAGATCGAATAAGCTTTGCGCATGGTACGTGAAATTTATTGAGAATACCATTAAGAATTTTTCGTTAATTCCTCCAAAGTTTTAGATATAAAGAACTCAGTGGATTTGATGAAATTCTCGAGCAGTTCCCCGCCGTGTAATGAACCATAATAGTTTTTATTCTGTATGAAACCCAGCTATTTCATATTGCATAGCATTTAGCCGCAATTTCAAAGCAAAATCATGAAGTTTTAGTCAAGCATATCCGCAATCAAAGAGGTGACTGTTGTGTTTTATTTCCTTACGCGATTGCTTCTCAATTGTAGGTGGAGACACGAGAGATACGTGGTGTCTGTTGCCTAAAAGGCCATTAGTTTAACATTTTAAACACTTAATTTACAAACAAAATCATCCGAAGTTAATCTGATACAGCAGAGCAAGACAGATTTCAAGAGAATCCAGAGCATTTCTAAATTATAACTGATCAACAAAGTTTTACGTGGGTACAGAAAAGAGAGGATTGCAAGGAATGCGATTTTGCATCGCTTCCTATCAAGGATTGTAAGTAGATCGTTTGCTTTCCATTAGTCATAGACAATTCGACTTAGATTCTTATTCTCCATAAGGCAAATTCTTATGTCATCTTTTTTCATTACTTTCACAAAGCTAAGATCATCAAGGTCGATTTGTGACATGCTTCATGAACATGCATAGAAATGCGAAGGATAAGCAGTGACTTGACAATGTTGCAAATCACTGCGAATTGTGCTTGCGAATTTCTGTTTATCTCAAGGTTTTCAGGCTACCTTTCTGTTCGCGATTTACCCTCTATTTTCATGTTTTCATAAGCAGTTTTTTGCGCGGAAATTTTGCGATAATTTGGATTTTTAAGACCAGACCGCAGCACACGAACAGACAAAACAAAACATGACTAGTTTCTATGGTTTCTTTGTTGGTTCAGCTTCACTATCTGCAAGAAATGCCAGCGCGGTTTACGTGGAATTTTTTAATTTTATTTGGTGCAAGAAGATGGTTGCGACGTGGCCTTCGCGAGGAGCAGGCTGCTGATCACAGTGTACAGAAAACAGCAGAAAACGCACATCCGAAGCTCATTTCCTGTCAGAATTTAAAATATCCGTTACTCAGCGATCTTGCCAGGAAAGGAGCTGTATTACTGTACGACGCATACCCTGGGCACAAGAGGCTTAAAATTGCAATGCAGAAATCCCGTCAGTTGCAAACTCGTGTTGTTATTTTCCCAGATACAGTTTGCGGAAAGATAAGCCCCGATTTCCCCCTGAAGTCAAATTTTTTGACCATTCGTGCAGGACTCAGACTTCGTATTGTTTTCGATTCAACACAATATGACGTCAATAACTTAATTTCTTTTCACTGATAAAGAAACTTTAGACAATTGCAAGGCGAGCAGATCGACAAGTGACAGATCAAATCTCAATCTCCTCCCTAGCGAACATCAGCAACGGACTTGAGTTCAATGACTTGAGCAGGAATATCACAGGGAAACCAGGGAATGATGGATGATTAGTCTTTCTTTGTCCCCTGTCCATTTGATGCATGGTCATCTTTGTGCCGCAGTGCCATGTGTTCTCTTGGAGGTATAAAATGGTCAAGCATCAAGACCAAAGAAAGTGTCTAAGTGAGAATAAAGAAAGATGAATTAATTTTTAGGAGCCATTGGCACTCATTATTCTTTGCAGGCATGCTGGAATTTTGCACTGCCTGAAAATCATTTCTGGTTCGAACTAATAATTCCCTGGGTATTACCCTGGGTAAACTACGAACGGTCAAAGGATACAGTGGAGTGGCTGAACTGACAGAAGGATTGGCTCTGACTTTTTTATCATTTCTGCTCTTGCAGCGCAGATCCATATTGGCCTAATTGATTCTAGACATTGTTGCAACGTGGCTGCAAAGGACACTGGGAGGTTGGGTCTTAATCTTAATTTTTCATGGTTTCCCTGTGGAAATATTAAAGAGCCAGTACATAGGGATACAGGAACAGGACGGTAGGGTGGGTAGTAGAATAGACTTATTGCGATGAGTTCCTTGTATCCCTGCGGTAAACCTTGCTCAACTTGGACTCATAATGAAACAGTGAAAAGCTGACCCTATTTCTTGCAGTCATCAATGGAATTATAATGCAATCACGGCTTCGAATCTCGAATCCCGTGGGAATGTTATGAGTTTCTCAATTAGATCGAAATTCTATCACCTTTGCCGTAACCATAGTAATTCACAAATCTCGCACCTTGATTGGTATTTTATGAAGCTCAGAGTTTGGGCCTAAATAGTGTCAGGTTTCAGGTTTCAGGTTTTATGTTTGAATGTAAAGGAGCATGCTCTTGTCTCAAGCAACTGTTTTGCATACTTCATAACGTTTTACATTACCAGGAATTTTACTTTGTGAGTCATTAGCAGGGTCCCTTTCATTACAACAAGGAAATGTTTGTCAGAAGTCATCAAAAGTCATGAAAATTAAAATAAAACGTTTTGAGCGGATTTTTTACAAGGGACTCTCTCAAGATGGTCCTCGATCAGTTCTTTGCTTTGGAACTTGGAATGACATTCCCGTGGATATAAAAAATCACCCACTACTATAAGTTTTCGTTGTAAACTCAAAGCTTTTCTCTTTGAAAATGATAATCAAAATTGATCTTAGAATAATAGGCACTAATAGGTAATAGGTCCCCATCCACCCTAGTCATATAATCTCCATATGAAAGTCATCAAATGTACATGAAATACTGTCAAAACAGTTGGTGTTGTCTCCTCGATTAGTCTGACTGCTGAGAAAACTCCTATTTATCGTTTCTCTTTGTATTGTTGAATATATCTTCTTCTTCTTCTTCTTCTTCTCCTCCTTCTTCTTCTCCTTCTTCTTCTCTCAGCCTATCCCGCCACTTCTGTCTGATAGCCTCAACATAAACTTCCACTATTGACAATTTTGTGCCACTTGCATCCATTTGCTTCCCGCCTTTTGCTCGATATTATCTCTCCATCTGCTCTTTGGTCATCCCCTCGTTCCTCTGCTGTCCCTCGGCGTCCACTCTGTTGTTTTCCTCGCCCATTTGTTGATGTCCATTCGGGTGACATGCCGTGCCCACTGGCCTTCAGCTTTTTCCGTTTTCCAGACAATATCTTCCACTTTTTTCCTTGCTCTTATATTTTCATTTCTGATCTTATCTGTTATTGTGAATACAAGCATTGCTCTTTCCATGGTGCGTTGGGCTACATCCGATTTATTCTTTAGGTGTTTTCGATAGTGACCAAGTCTCTGTTCCATGTGTCATTTGTGGTAATATTATTGTATGCATGATCTTATTCTTCAGACACATAGGTATCTTCTGATCTTTTAAGAATGAGCTGTACTAACCAAAACGTTTCCTGCCTGCAGTTATTCTTTCGTCGATTTCTCTGGCCATCTCATTTCCTGGTGTTAGCAATCATCCCAAGTATTTATATTCCTCAACCTCTTCGAGCTGTTCACCATCTATGGATATGGCATTTCTTCTCTTTCTTCTCGCAACTTCATTGCACATGATATTTGTCTTTTTTTTTATTCATCTTCATACCATCTTTCTTTCCCTCTTTATCTAAGTCATTTTGAATATATATTGTACCAATTTTGCTTACTGTTCTATAAGTTTTCTGTATCTCATTTTCTTGTAGTTTAGTTATCTGTCTGTTTAGGCAGTTATTTCAAAAACTGTATGTAGTGTAATTGCGCGCGACGAAGGAGCGTGCTTACTAATTGCGAGGTAATGAATTTTCGTTTGCTGGCCACGCATATTTGTTTTGTCTATTGCTTCATTGCCGCTGTTCAAAACGTTCGCATACCTACAACTTTCTTGATCACATTTATTGATTGGCGACGACGCAGCAAATCGAGCAAATAAATGCTCGTCAATATGATGAACTCGTCAGCACAATAATCTGTTGACCCTGCTTTCATCACCCTCCTTCTAGTCATAAAACATGGAATAGGGAATAATGGAACAATTAAATCCAGTTCAAGAGAACAGCAAAGAAGTCATTTACAAATTTAGTGTGGCTTTATTTGAGTTCAGAAATATCTTTTGATAACTTTTGATAACTTTGATAACTGCGCGCAGTTGATAACTTTTAGTTACTTCTAGTTTAGAATATATGAAGCTGAACTTGAAGGCGGTGGAATTGAGAAATCAAGTCGCTGGGGTAGATTGTTCCTGCTTTGCTCCTATTGATCAAGGCTCGATTGCTTGTTTGAGCTTCTGAATCATCGTTTGTCCGCTGTGGCAGAAACAGTTGGTTGCCTTCCGTCACACCCATGGAGTGCCCCTGAGATAACACAGCGAGGCTTCTGCAGAGTCTTTGTAACTCTATGACGTAATAAGCGTTGTTCATGTTAGTGTCTTCCATTGGAGTCGCAGTGAAAGTTTGCTTGAAGATAATAGCCGACTGCGCGACTTTGCAAAACGCAAAAATCTAATGAAAATGCCACCAGATAAAGTCTTTCTGTAGCTGTCATGCTAACGCAGGAAAAGCAGTACTTGAATTTATTTGCAGAAGCGTTTTAATGCACGTTGCTCTGATGAAGATTTCATAATGAACATTTCACTTCCATAAATCAGATTTCGTAACCTACATAGCCTTTCTCCTGATAAATATTTGTTTTTGATGAAACCGTCCTCATTTTCTTAAAAAGAAAATTCTCGTGGTTTTAGGTTGTGGCATGTGTAATTCCTTTGTTATACCAGACTCGGGGCCGCCGAGAGGAGGACAGGAGGGGCAGTTTGTCTAAGGGGCCTCATAATTGTATCTTTGACATTATGACTGCAGGAAGTACTCTGAAACGCATCCAAAGCCAATCTAAAGGGCATGATCGAAAAAAATTTCGGCTCGCTTCGCTCACAGGGGGGCCTCATTTCACAGTTTTGCCCCTGGGCCTTCCAAAACTCTCTACGGCCCTGACCAGACCTTCCTCGCGGTTAGTGAACGTGTGACCGTGATGTTTTCCTGCCTTTGCCATAAATCTTGTTTCTTTCATCTGAAAGCACAAGAAGAGAGTCAAATAGACGCTCTACCTTACTCCATGCAAAATATAGTTGGGATCGCACGGGGGGGGGGTTCTTCCATAGTAAAGGTACCTGGGGATGTGCCGCCCGCAAGGGTATACTTTTTCGGACTTCTAGTCCAGCCAAGGGTGTACTTTTTAGCAATTTTAGTCGAGTTAAGTCTAGGCAAGGGTATGCTTTTTGGCAATTTTGTCAAAGAAATGTCAAAATTCGGTAATTTTTGCAAAAAAAACGTAACTTTTTAAAAATTTTGGTCCAGAAAATGCGAAAATTTGGCAAGTTTTGTCTAGAAAACGCCAATTCAGAGCACTTTTGAAGGGAAAATTAGTCTAGCCAAGGGTATCATTTTCACAAAGATTGGTCTAGCCAACGGTCACATTCTGAAACTGTGGGTGGCACCCCCCTACCCGAAATTTAGCCG